>VZTH01014963.1:354812-376377 GCA_013397815.1 Aleadryas rufinucha | reverse complement strand
GTTGATTTTTGTATTCTTTTCATTTGAACTCTTAATTTTGCTGCAGACTATTCACTAAAAATACGTTTGATTAAAAAACCCTGACACCTAATACATAATTTACTGTGGGCTTTCAGATAGCTGTCATAATTTTCTTATGGAACAAATACTAATATAGCTGCTTTAATATCATCCTTTTGGCTCCAAACTGAATTCTAATAGGATCTTCTTGGTAATCATGTATTGCTATTCTGACAACATACTACCCTAAGCAGTCTTCCTCTCGTTATCTATTAAGTTTCATAAAGTAGCAGGCCAAAGACAATGAATAAAACCGTACAACAAAGCCTTTTATACTATCTTTTAAATTATGGCAAACTGGTAGTATAACGTTATTTTTTCTGTTTACTTTTGTTTAATATTATTTATTCTTAATTCCTGATTTAACTGAGAGAAATAACTGCCTCAGTAGCATCACTGGCTAGTGCATTCATGCTTTTTATTTTCAGGCTTTCATAATTCAATTCTTACGCCAATAATAATTTCTGTACCTCTTGCCTACTTTTGATCAAATATCACGATGAAGTGTAAGGAAACTATCATCTTGCAGTGAATATGTAGCATCTGTCTAGTATCATGCGTATACTGTCTTAAAAGCTTGCTTGGAGGATGTTGCACTGTTGAAAAGGGTTATGCATTGATTTTTATCCTCTGATTGCTTTTTGTTTCACAGAGACATGCTTCCAGAGCAGAAGGGCCTTGTACTGGAGTCAGCGATGCTGATAAGGTTCTGCAGATTTTTTTCCATGGCTAAATTTGGCTCTAACTCTTCCAATCCATCTTCATTCTTTCCTTCCTTCTTTTTTCAGTTAACCATCACAGCCATCTTTTGTCTTCCATATGACATGAACCAGCCATCAGCTAATTTTATTTTCATCATTTTAATTTATTCATATACTCTACTTTTGTTTTCCCTCATCCATGTTTTTTGTGCAGAGTTCACATGAGACTCTGGACATAGTGGAGGAGAAGAAGCAGGCAGAGTTTGGGATAGAAGAAACACTAGTCGTAGACGAAACCAACAAAGGGAAAATACAAGTTGCCACTGATGCTGGGGAGACATGTAAGGTGGAGCACCTGTCAAAAAAAGACTCTTCTTCATTGCCATCAGATAGTAGCAGCAGCAGCAGTAGTAGTGAGAGTGAGGATGAAGAGGTGGGAGAATACCAGCCCCATCATAGGTCAATTGAGGAAATCATCAGGGAAGAACAGGAAGATGAGGAAGACATGAAAAGGAAAGAACATGAAGAAAAAACGCAGCATGTGGAAGCCGCACCAGAAGGCAGTAAACTAAATGTCCCAGTTGAGCACACACAAGTTACAGCTGAAGATTTGGTTCAGGAAAATACAGTTACTGTAGCTACAGAAGAGAAGAATTTGTCAGAGCAAATTAAGCAAGATTTAGGTGAAGAAAAAGAGGAGGAACAGCTGAAACTCAATGGAGATGTGTCTCATGTTGACATTGATGTTGCACCACAATTAATTTGTTGTTCTGAGGTAAATGGTAGAACAGTATGACAACTAGATTAAGCAGAGATATTTCTTGGGGTGAACATATACCTGCCTTTCTTCTTCTCCTATTCCTCCACATCTTCTGGCATCCAGCAAGATTCAGATCATTTGGAAGGGGAAACCATTGATGAGCAGTGAAATTCTGTCTCCTTCAGTTATGGTTTCTGACTTTTTGCTAGAACTGAGTGAAAATCACCAGTAAAGGCAAACCTTCCGAAGACTGAGNTTTTTAAAAGGGGAAAAAAAAAATCCCAATAGTAAATACGGAATTGCCAGCTAACTAAACTGTGCTATTTGGGAAATCCGTGTAAATGTCGATGTGTAAATGTCGATGTGTTCAGTTTCCACGGTGTGTTGTGCATGGTGGAGGCGCAGCCCTAGCGCACGGCTGCGCTGTGTCTCCTCTGTCCGTGCCCCCCTGCTCCTGCCCCGCCCTTGCATTTGTCACGTCTCTGTCTTGCCAAACATTTGCCTTGTAGGTGGCTGCCGCTCCGTCCGCCGCTGTCTAATTCTTTCCCTTCTCTGACCCGTCTAGAGCCTGGAAGAGGAGATAACCTCCATTTTGTTTAGTAAGGAGCGCTTCGGCGCGGGCACCAGCGGGCCGTTCGCCGNTTTGGCTCCAAACTGAATTCTAATAGGATCTTCTTGGTAATCATGTATTGCTATTCTGACAACATACTACCCTAAGCAGTCTTCCTCTCGTTATCTATTAAGTTTCATAAAGTAGCAGGCCAAAGACAATGAATAAAACCGTACAACAAAGCCTTTTATACTATCTTTTAAATTATGGCAAACTGGTAGTATAACGTTATTTTTTCTGTTTACTTTTGTTTAATATTATTTATTCTTAATTCCTGATTTAACTGAGAGAAATAACTGCCTCAGTAGCATCACTGGCTAGTGCATTCATGCTTTTTATTTTCAGGCTTTCATAATTCAATTCTTACGCCAATAATAATTTCTGTACCTCTTGCCTACTTTTGATCAAATATCACGATGAAGTGTAAGGAAACTATCATCTTGCAGTGAATATGTAGCATCTGTCTAGTATCATGCGTATACTGTCTTAAAAGCTTGCTTGGAGGATGTTGCACTGTTGAAAAGGGTTATGCATTGATTTTTATCCTCTGATTGCTTTTTGTTTCACAGAGACATGCTTCCAGAGCAGAAGGGCCTTGTACTGGAGTCAGCGATGCTGATAAGGTTCTGCAGATTTTTTTCCATGGCTAAATTTGGCTCTAACTCTTCCAATCCATCTTCATTCTTTCCTTCCTTCTTTTTTCAGTTAACCATCACAGCCATCTTTTGTCTTCCATATGACATGAACCAGCCATCAGCTAATTTTATTTTCATCATTTTAATTTATTCATATACTCTACTTTTGTTTTCCCTCATCCATGTTTTTTGTGCAGAGTTCACATGAGACTCTGGACATAGTGGAGGAGAAGAAGCAGGCAGAGTTTGGGATAGAAGAAACACTAGTCGTAGACGAAACCAACAAAGGGAAAATACAAGTTGCCACTGATGCTGGGGAGACATGTAAGGTGGAGCACCTGTCAAAAAAAGACTCTTCTTCATTGCCATCAGATAGTAGCAGCAGCAGCAGTAGTAGTGAGAGTGAGGATGAAGAGGTGGGAGAATACCAGCCCCATCATAGGTCAATTGAGGAAATCATCAGGGAAGAACAGGAAGATGAGGAAGACATGAAAAGGAAAGAACATGAAGAAAAAACGCAGCATGTGGAAGCCGCACCAGAAGGCAGTAAACTAAATGTCCCAGTTGAGCACACACAAGTTACAGCTGAAGATTTGGTTCAGGAAAATACAGTTACTGTAGCTACAGAAGAGAAGAATTTGTCAGAGCAAATTAAGCAAGATTTAGGTGAAGAAAAAGAGGAGGAACAGCTGAAACTCAATGGAGATGTGTCTCATGTTGACATTGATGTTGCACCACAATTAATTTGTTGTTCTGAGGTAAATGGTAGAACAGTATGACAACTAGATTAAGCAGAGATATTTCTTGGGGTGAACATATACCTGCCTTTCTTCTTCTCCTATTCCTCCACATCTTCTGGCATCCAGCAAGATTCAGATCATTTGGAAGGGGAAACCATTGATGAGCAGTGAAATTCTGTCTCCTTCAGTTATGGTTTCTGACTTTTTGCTAGAACTGAGTGAAAATCACCAGTAAAGGCAAACCTTCCGAAGACTGAGATCTCTTTTTAAATTTTTTTTAATCTCCTCTGTATTTTATATGCACATACATAATGTGTATTTATTATTTACATGTTTCCAGTGTTTTAAGTCTTGTCTTGTCTATTTGTCAACTGTTTTTGACAAGTCCATGACATGTAATTGTGATTGGAAAACTATTGCAAATTGAAATTAGAAAGCACCCGTCACAAATTTTTGTTCCTTTTTCCCCCGTAATTACTCACTGCTTTTCTTGCTTTTTCCCCCCTCCTTCAGTAAAACATTACAGACTTTTAGGCTAGAATATGTGTGGCTAGAAATTGCATAGGTGGGAGCACTGCACTGTTAAGTGGTGACACTCATATCACGTTTCTATGTAGTCTCCTATTGCAGTAGATACTTAGGAAGCATGCATGGGTTCCTGTCGCGAGCAGCTGTTTTAAGCCAAACAAGGTTGAAGAGTTCCTTACTGGGAAAACAATAAAGAATCAGAAAGGGAAAAAATGAAATGCAGGCATGTATGTCTTTGTAAATTTGTCGTGATCTTCTGCTGAGTTTTTCACCAATTCAGTGGGCTTTTTGTAGTTCTCCACCTGTTTGTTCTTGTAATGGTGGCAAATTATTTTTTCTTTACTTTTAAATTGAAACAACTCACATTCTTTCTTTTGTTGTCTTTTGCATACACAGCTGTTCTGATGAGTGACATGAAAGAATTAGGTTATTAGAATTTTAAAATTTGCAAGCACTCACACTTCCTAAAAACGTAGATGGAAGGGGAGAAAGCCTGCTCTGTGTGTAAGCGTAAAAGGGTGTTTGGGTTTTTTTCCTGGGATTTTACCCCATGTGTATTCAGAATCAATACAAGATAGCAGCTGATGCATCTAGAAAAATATCAAAAGACTTTAGTTCTTAAATCTGATGAAAATCTGCTTCAGTAAGATAAGTCATGAATTCACTAGCTTACAGACCCCAGGTTAATTGCTTTGTTTGTGATATTGCAGAGAACACTACTAGTTTACTCTAAATTGTTGAAATAGCTTTTTAGAATCTTTGTCAAAAGAAGTCATTGACTTACAGAAAAATTTAGACTGCTTAAAATCCAGTTTTCAAAAGTTTTTCTTTTCCAGAAGTAATACATATTATAAAGTTAAACTTTTATGGAATCTCTAGTCCTGATTTGCAGACTGAGGAGTGATAGGTATTTTCCCAGATTAGTTGTAATACAAAGTTCATCTCTCTGAGCTAGCTGTTAATTTCTTAATGCAAAGTAAGATTTTTATATTTTTAGTAGTGATGCTTTTACACATTTTCAGTACATGTGTTGCAGCTTTGTTTTAGCAATTGCTCTTTGATATGTACTGTTGGCAGAAACACTGAACTTTGACAAGGTTATTAGGAGACTAAATTTTCCTACAATGTTATGGATATCCTAGAGGGCTGATATATTAATCTCCGTTTCATTTTGCTTTTTTATTGCATGCTTTTTGTATGGGAAGTCAGTCAAATACTTATCTTACTGTTATGTTTTTCTTGAGCTCATGGCTGGGTTTTCTTGATCCACTTTACAAAACTACTTCTGTCTTTTGAATTGATTGTTTATTTCTTGCATCACAGCCTCCAGTAGTGAAAACAGAGATGGTAACCATTTCAGATGCCACACAGAGAACTGAAATCTCCACTAAAGAAATTCCAATTGTTCAAACAGAAACTAAAACTATCACATATGAATCTTCACAGGTATGGTGACTGGTTTGTTTGCAATCTTTTTTTTATTCCAGTTATGTAGATCAAAATAGATAATGTCCAAAAATGCTTTTCAAAAGCATATACCTTTTTTCTAGCAGATATAATTATACTTTGGCTGTGAATTAGGTAAGTGAAATGTTACAAAACCATATTACTTAAGAAGTTCTAATTTTCTTTTTCTGTAAAAAGACTTAGTTGCTGTCTGCAAAAGTATAACTCACTTTAATCCAGTTTTGGAAACTTGATTAAAATATCTCATTGCTCTTGAAAGGAACACATAACTGTGATCATGAATTTTCCATAGGAATGAGCCATAATAATAGCCTTACATGACTCTGTAAACTTGGATGGCTTCTATTTAGATTTCAGTTCTAGCTGAATTAAAGAATGTGTTTAATGAGAAAAATAGCCTTTTCTCCTGTGAAAACAAAGGTTTTTAAATGCCAAAATACAAAAATACCTTTTTTTTTATAGCCTGATGGCAATGCTGTTGGCGATAGTGGCGTGCTGGTGAGTGCACAGACAATTACTTCAGAGTCCATTTCTACTACCACAACTACACACATCACAAAGGTAAAATATTTTTAATGTCTTTCTTAACTAAAAAAGACACCGGGCCCTCAAAACACAATTTTGCATGAAGTTTCTTGTATATCTGCTAATTCATTGAGGAAAACTAACTTGAAATGGAAGGGATTCATTTCAGGCATATGTGAGAGTTAATCTTTCTGTACATAGATTTTCAAGACAGAAGTCCTAATGAATAAGCAGGAATATCTGGCAACAGGACAGGGAAAGGGGGAAAAATAAGATCAGTGGTTTTTCAGTAGTTCATAGGTCTTATTTCAGTATTTGACAAATGAGTATATAACTAAATTTTTACAGATTCAGTCCTGTCATCACTCACTGATATCCTACAGAATCTTTGCTAGTGTAACTGATTTGTCTGAGGTCCACAGGAGCGCTGCTGATGCCACCATGGTGAACTGAAACAATGTTTTCCCAGACTTTGTGTTCATCATCCTTGTGCTGCTAGGTTTAGGGTATATTTAAAATCAGATCATTCTGCTACTTTACTTTGCAAGCGTATTTGGGTGCTGAATTATTTGCTCTGCATTCCATGCTGGAAAAGGAGAGGAAAACTCAGTGTTAACAAGACATCACATCTGTTTCATGTAAAACATGAAACATGTAATGTTTCATGCCAGTGTGTGTTGAACTACCAAAGCATGATGATTATTATTGGTTTTGCGAATTTATGTAAATAATTGTCAAATTTTAGTCATCATGCCTTGACTACACAGTTTTCAACTCCTCTTTGAACTCTTAGCATCTTTTTCTAAGAAAATTATAAAAATTATTGTTTAGGGTAAAGAAAAATGGAAGAGGGAAACGAAGTGTTTCCCCCCGCAAGACACAGAAGTTTTACAACATGACAGGATTGAACAGTAGTTCACTGCTCACTGGATATATTTTCTAAAGTTTAAAATGTTCTGAAGATTGAAAGTCGTATGCACAAAATGATAGAGGAAGGATAATGTTGGAAAGTGAGTCACATGAAATAAAATAAGCTCGGAATTAAAAGTGCATGTGTTTTGTTATACAGACTAGTCAACAGATCTTCTTCAGACTCCTGCTCCCTTTTGGAAACATTAAACCACCACCATTTTAGGAAAAAAATCTTTATTCAATGAATTGAATCAGAGTTTTGGCAGGAAGTGTACATTTGCTTGTCAAGTTCAGATGTCAAATAATCTTGCTTCTTGGAAGGAACAGTTAAAGAAAATGGTTTCCATCTTGTCTTCTACTGAAAAATTACTGAGATTACCATGATGCAGCAGATACTTATCTTTTTTGAATTGGTGATAAACAGTCAGTAACAAGATTGTTTGAATTTTCTAAGCTGACTTTCTATTTTGCATCACAAACTCTTCATTACTGATAAAGGGACCTTCTGAAATAGTTTTAATATTCTAATGGTGTTCTTAACAGAGTCATCTTAGCTATTCTCTAGTATGGTCAGTGTATCTTAAGTAGTAGTTTATTCTTTTCTCATACACAGGCTGATTTAAAAGGCAAATAATGTTATTTATGTGAGAATTTTTTTATAAGCTAAAATATTTTAATCATTAGAATAAGAAGTGAAGAAAAAAAAAGCACAAAATTGTTCAGCAGTGTGAAATATGTTGAAAATATCTGATGAAGGTCCTTGAATGACAGAACTAAAAAGCAGATCATCTTTTTATTTAATGGCATAGGATTATGACTGAGGAGAGGTCCATGATAGATGGGTTGAAATAAAAGAAAAGACTCCTGGAATTTCCATGTTGCCAGATTTATATGGCGGAAGAAGCTGGAATTACAGTTTGCCAAACATGGGCTCTATAACAGGAGTAATTCTCTATTGCTTGATTTTTATGAAGTTTAGCAATTGCTATAAGGTGACCAACTGCAATACCTGAAAGAGGAAAGGATGATTTAGCACTGAACACACTTACTACTAATTGCAACTCAGACACAGAAATCTATTTGCTTCAGTGCAACAGAAAGTTGATTTGTGGAAATATGGAACAATTACAGGGATGTTGTGGTTGTTTTTTTTTTTCTGTCATCTGTAGATGGTAAAAGGTGGAGTATCAGAAACAAGAATTGAGAAGCGCATTGTCATTACTGGAGATGCAGATATTGACCATGATGAGGTGAGTATGCAAACTTAGCACTTAAAATGTGGGTTTTGTGGTCTGGTGAGATCTAGATGATGTTTCAGAAATCTGAAATAAGAGGAAGGTAGAAAAATTGAATAAAAGGATATAGAAAGATCCTGAGACTGTTAATTGTGGCGTAGTTATTAATCAGTAGTGGTTTGCAGTTAGGAAGCCTTTTTAATATACCTGAAAGAAAAACAGCATTTGTAAATTTGCATCATAGATCATGTGAACGGATTTTTACTATTTTTAAAGGGATTACTCTTTTTGGAAGAGACCCAGTTTATTTGGTTCAGCTTTTTCATTGGGAGGAAATGCATTACTGAACTAATCTTATTTTGATATGCTAATCTGGATAGATGGGAGTCTCTACTGCATCGTTTCAGCAACATCTGAATGCAGCGCTCATTTTGACTGAAAGCTTTGAAATACATTAAAACATGAACTGCTCCAATTTAAAAATTAGGTTTTGGCCAGTATTTGTAGAATTATGTGTAACAAAAATAATTGTTGATCTGCTGAAATTGTATGTACCTTTCATCTCCATCAGTACTAAAGCACTATTTTTCAGTGTCTTAGAAACTAAGGTTAAAACCACTTCTACGTGGAAAATTAATATGGCTGAATTTGAGCACTACACAGGAAAATAATTGAGAAAAGTCAATTATGTGGTCTTTGTAGTGATGATTACACAGGGGGTTTTTTTCATCTAAAAAACTATAGTAACAAAGGCAATCAACAGTCATTGGTTAATATAAATGGAAAAGCCTACCTTGCGGTGAATACATTTCTAACTTCATGAAGGCTTCACAAATCGGCATAACGGGGTTTAATTTAATTTATGAATTGTAATGTATTGAGAATTTTCATGGAATTTATTTTCATATTTTGATTTGTGTCCAGAAAGTGTCTTTTGACAAGCTGAATCTCTTCTTGAAATTCATAATTAAGTGGCAGGGCTGTTTAGCATCAGGCATGGATGGCTCTTGTTTGCCTTGACACACGTTCAGTGCACTTCATATGTCTGGAAAGGTCACAGAATAACTTTAGTATACCAGAAAATTCTCAAAGCCCTTCTTTAATTTGAGATAAGTGAATAATGGGGTAAAAAATGAAATTATAAAAAAGGAAGTACAAAATACGATTTTAATCGTTGAACTTTGAAACAACAGTGAGCAACTTTTAAGTGATTTAAGAAATATCTACCACTTTTTCTTAAGCGAATATGGAGCTTCTTAAATGTCCAAATTACATGCTGGATGTTTTTTATTTTGTCTTTTAGCTCCCTATATGACTAAACCAGTTTTCAATAGGAAAATATTTCAATTTGGAGTTTCAGAATACAAATATTTGTGTTACTTGTTGTAATTTCACAATTAAAGTCTTAGGGTTTTTTCATTGTTTATGGTTTGATTGTAAACAAGCACCAAACATCAGTACTGTACCAATGCACATCATGTGTCCTGTACATATTCCCTTAATAGGATTTCACATTCAGTATCATGTAATAGTTAGGGTGCCTAATGCTGGTGTATTCAACCTCTCTTCAGAGTTAGTTATTTCTTCTCTCACTTAATACCTGTAGCTAGCTCAGGAAATTGTCACTTTTCTGAATTAAGATAAACATTCTTGTTGCATTATGTTTTACTTGCTCCTTCTAGTATTTTGGGAGGTTTTTAGTTGCATTTGATTTGATCATCTCTAAGGTGATCAGGTGAACTGTTGCCTCTGAATGCCTTCCCTTGTCTTCTGTTTTGTTCTTATATTTGGTTCCAGCAGTAATACAGCTCACTGAAATAAGATGTGTAGATCAGGGCAAGAAAGAGAAGGTATCAGGTGCTATTTAACCTGTGATGATTCAGAGGGTGCTCTTATGTGGTTGACTATGATGTAGAATAAAATGTTGCATTTCAGTTGGAAGGGACCTACTATGGACATCTGATCCAACTGGATATATCGGTACATCTCTTTAAGATGATAAAATTTCTTAAAATAGGGAGGGATTATAAGAAACTGAATGATACTTACATTTACACTTCCCTGAATTAAGCTAGAGAAATTTCTCTTAAACTAGTACAAGGAGAAAAATGAGATGCTTGTTCTGAGAAAGAAGTTTCTGTCATGTTTCAGTACCATACTTAGTGTACATTCCAAAGTATCTTCTTGTTTTGTTCAGGAAACTGAAGGGCACTCTTATTTTTCTGTTCTATCTTATACACTTCTTAAGGCGTTATTTGTTAGATCTTTTGAAGAAGTTCAAAAACTTCTGGGATATAAGAATACTTTTTTCTCCTGAGATGAGCTAGAAAGTTATCTTACAACTTTATGTTATTTGTTACTTCCTGGAAATCTTTGCAAATTTTTAGTGTGGTGGGTTTGGTTTTTTCCTATCATTTGGGTTTTGTGTTTTGGGAATTGGTTTGGTTTGGGGTTTGGTTGGTTTTTTTACCCTTGATCCCTCTCAAGTTGAGGAATTTACAGTTCTGAAAAATTATAACCAAATTTTCCAAAGCTACTCTCCCATTCTCTGGCCTCACATGAATGTCTTTTTCCTTTTGTTAAGTTCCGTATTTCAAATACATTTGCAGGCCCTGGCACAGGCAATCAAAGAAGCCAAAGAACAGCACCCTGATATGTCCGTGACAAGAGTGGTGGTGCACAAAGAAACTGAACTTGCTGAAGAAGATGAAGACTAAAATCAAAAATGCCCTCGAGCAAATACTTTAGGTAAACTTACGTATATAATTAACATAGGAAAACGTAGCAACAATTTTCTGTTGCATTCATGTCTTTTCAGCTGAAAAATATGGGGCATCTTTAAGATAGGCATTCACAAAAGGGTGAGTTGAAACAGGTGCTAATAGAAGACTATTAGTGTAAGAATTTTAATCTTAGGTCTAATCTGACATTAATTTCAGTTGCAAATGTTCCTATGTATGTCTCCTGGTTTTGTCACAGTACTCTCATGGCATTTTCTACAATGTTTGGTCAAGTTGTTATAGTTTATATTGAAGTGAGTTTGGGCTATTTCTGCAAAATATGAAGGATGTGTCACACTTTTCTGTTTACCTGCACAATTATAGTTCTTGCCTAACATCTTCCTTGTTTAGTGGGAAGTCTGTAGTTTCCAGTAGTGAAAGGACACACTTGGACATTTGAGTTTAGTCAGCTAATCCTTAATCCTAAACACACTGAAATTTTTGGCCTTTTGTCATTTTCCCAGGCAAGAAGATAAATGTATTGGAAGCTCAAGTTTTAAAGCCTTTTATCAGTTGAAAAAGCTATTTGAAGTAATGTTAGTTTATTAGGCTCTCCTTTCTAGGTAGAGGAAAAAAAAAAGAAGGTAAAAACCACAATATGGCTCTGCTTCATGTATTCAATAGAAAGATCAGGATGAACACTGAATAAATCTGCTCTTGCACTCGTTATAGGCTAGTGTCTTAAAGCTGAGTAACCATTTGGGGGTGTAAAGCTTCAGATTTCCTTTGTTTGTCACACTGTTGGTATGAGACTCAAGCTTCAGGCTTTTTCAAACTTGGTGGTTTTGTTAATGGTAGATTCAGATTTAAAAAAAGGTTTTATTAATGGTTAAATGATTATATCAATGGGAGAGATTTATAAAGAAATTAAGTTCAAAAACCAGTGGTTTAAGCATTCATTAGGAGACCTCTGATTTTTTACTGACCAGTCTCTGTATTTAGCTAGAAGAGCAGCAGTGTTATTGGCACATCTCAAGAAGAAAAATTGTTTTAGTACAACTTCGAGCTTTTAATATGCACTTTGATCAGTGTTGATGTAGGGGGAGACAAGGTAAAAGAAATACATTTTGTATGTTTTAAAGAAATGAGAGTAGTCATGATTCTTATTTCCCCGGTTCAGTATTTTATACAATGGTGGTTGTGGCCTGTGCATAAGAGACTTCTATGTCCTGTGCAGGCAGGCATTCCCTTAGTATTGAACAAAATTCTTTACCCAAGGAAACTACCTGTTATAAATTTCAACCTGCAGCTTTAGCAGACTTGAGCACAGTCATGAAGTGTCAGGAATATATAAAAAATGAGACACTGACTTGATTCCAAAGTTAGTGTAAGCTAGAGGGGAGGATGTTTTTCACATAATCCTGATAATTTGTCATGTTAAAAAGATCCATTTTATTCCTGTGCCTAAATTTTCTAAGAGCTGAAGATTTAACTGTCAAGTATCACTTCTGGGATCCAGAAAAGAATAGATTCAGTTATCAGTTGAGAGGATATGAAGTGCATCTATTAAATGCTGTTCCATGGAACATCATGACCATTATCAAGGAGTTGGACTCTTCCTGAGCTAGTCTGATCACAGATGCATATTTTCAGCTGAAAGACATAGACTAAAGCCTTAGTTTATTTAGTCTACCTACAAGTGTCTGTTTTCCTAACATCTGGATAGTAGTGGGGGGTGCCTGTGTGTGGCTGAGGAAGAGGAGAGCTAATATACATTGCCAACTGTTGACATGGATAGGGTCATTTAAGAGTCTGCCTGTGGTGGGGTATTGGGGCAAGAGTTTTTAATCTGCTGGCAGAATTGTTGGGTCTCATCACTGTGCACGTAACTCTCCTGAGAGTTTGTCCTGAACTCCTACGTGCCGTACTGCATAGAGCAGCAATGTTGAATGCCATGGAGAATATGAGGATAAGAGTAGAATGCCTGCCCTCTGCCTGCAGACAGGAAGTTTATCCACCTTCTCTGTCAAAGTGGTTCCAGTTGCCTTTCCTGACCTCCTACTGATTGTTCTAGGACTATGATGTTTGTTTTGATCATGTGTGTTTAGACAGTATCTTCTGGCCTGTTTTCCTCTGAGCTTCTCAGCATGAAATTTACATCATTTTTCAGGATGTAAAACACAGTAGAGCTAAGTTTGAGCTGCCTCCAGAAAATTTCTTCAGGTTTGGTCTGATTATTGTGTGTTTGAAAAAGAAATTAATAATTTTTGTTCATAAATGTACAAACCAGGAGAAAACATGGATCACGTTCAAAAGTGCTAGATCAGCACTCACCTGGTTATTCATATTGTAGCCTTAATACTTTTAAAAATTATTTTCACATTAGATAATGCTAGAAACTGTAAATTACAATGGAGGTGGGGGTTGTTTGTGAGGGACAAGTGCGGAAAAGCACCAAAAATAAGAAACACTGCACAAATGTCTGTTTTTTCATTGTACCTTTATTTCAGCATTCAGTTGGATTTGTTTCATAGCTTTGTTGCTTAGTGACACTGAAAATGAGTATAACATGTATGCTCCAGCTTTGGTTTGAAAGCACAGGAGAGGATAGGGAACTGTACTGAACTGCGCGATAGGGGTGTGTCGGTGAGTCTCCACATCACATAAATTCTAGAAGGCTTGGAAAAAAATGTTCTAGAAAGCTTGGAAAAATGCACATCACTTTTGTGAGGGCTGTTTGCAGTAAGGAGAATGCCTGTGCTTTGGGTGATTTCACGGTCCCTTGGTACACACGAACATTAAACATGCACACTCAAACCACCCCTTGCGTATTTTCAGCACTTCTATTGCAGGATCTAAGGTGGAAAGATACACTGAGACAGCAGAACAGATGGTTTGGATTTTCAGGGTTTTACTATTGTGTGTGCTACCATCACATTTTGCATTTATTATTAATCAGTGTGAATTTAAAAGTCTTGGGAGCAGGGATTGCCTCTTGTCTCATATGTGTATAGAATGTGCCAGTTTCTTTGTGCTGCCTTTATCAGAATCATTGTTCAACGCGATCTCTCCCATAGTCCCCTTTTTAGAAGGGACTGGGTCATGGGAGGAAAAAATTATCTTGCAGGTTTCAACCACGTTTCTACATTAGTGGCCAGCTGCAAAGCTGATTCTGTTCTTTCATGAAATATTTAACTACTTTGTAAAAATTCTATTCAGGAGAAAAAGCATTCAAAGAATTCCTTCCATTGTGTGAGGGTTGGTTTTTTTGCATTTCTGAGAAACATGTACATTGTGGGATAGTTGTTTGCAAAGTACTGGAGTGTGTCAGATGTTCTTGTCCGAGTTTGCCAATTGCTTTATAGGTTCATGGTCTGTAATGCTTGTGAGAGAATAAAAGAGGACATTTCTCCATGCTACTTTTGTGTCAGACCTGGAGACTTGTTTGACTGATGATGCCTTTCAGTTAAACTTTAGGGAAAAAATTCAGTCATATAAACAAAAGGAAGCCACCTGAAGTGCCTTGAGTATCTGTCAAGAGCCTTTTGCTCTCCTGTGCTAAGGCAATGGAGTCATGCAATGAATTTTGCGTAGTTGTTTGTGAGGCGATGAAAGCTCTGATGACTACAGCAGTATTCTTTGTGTAGACTTGTTTTCTTAATAAAAGATACTGCATTCTGATTCTGAGCGATTACTGAATTGAACAAGTACCTTCCTTTTTTATTTGTGCTCTAGGTTGTGAATTAAAATTTTCAGTAAACTGTGCAAGTGGCTGCAATTAAAATAACATGAGAATCTGAGGGAGGGAAAAAATGCTCTAAAGCAAGATGAGTAGTTGGAGAAAGTGTAGTACTGTTTGCCTAATGGTTGAAAGGGGTTTTAGTCAGTGCAGCATTTTTTTTTTATGAGATAACCTTCCCTTCCTGTAAAAAAAAAAATCCAGAGAGCCCTGCATAGAGAAAGTTACTTTCTGACTCTGATGTGACATTCACATGGTATCTGTTACAAATGCTTATGTAACCTTCCACCTAATTTTTTCTTCCAGAAATAAAGATGATACTGACCACGAAGAGATGTAGTCATTCCAAGTCATCACGACTCCACTGAATCCACCAAGCCTCGCAACAATGACCAGATGTGCACGATTTAAATGCCAATACCAAACTCCATTTTAACATCTTTGGTCTATATTCCCTTACAGTCTTTCTTGTTTATTTTTATAACCACTTCTTAACAATCTTAGAGATTTTTTTTTTTAAATGAAGTTTTAGAGGGTATGATCTTCTTTTGCACAAATACTTGTATTTTTGAAACTGATTCTTAATTATATGAAAGTGAACAAAAGAAGTCTGGAAATCGTTGTTCACTGGAGCAGGTGGTAGTTGTGCAGGAAGGAGGATCTTTACTAATTTAGATATAGTTTTTTTCAGATATTTCAAATGAAATCTCTTACTGGAGTAATTTACAGACTTTTTTTCAGATTATTCAGGTAAATATATGATATCACATTATGAAGTTTTTTATAAAAATAAAACATTTGCTAAAATTTGAAAAAATATATTTCTTTGGATAAATTTTATACTGGTATCTCTGTAACTCTTTCCTCTCTAAGGCTCTCCTCTCTGTGGAGCAGAGATGGTGTGGCAGTCTGTAGAGGAGAAGGAGTTGCAGACAGAATTCTTCTGACTGAGCACTGTGTTCTTTTTGCACTTTGGTGCCAATGCTCAACTTTTTGCAGACTTTTTGCTGTCTGCAGCATTCCAGATAAGGAAAGAAGGAAGAACAAAATATCTTTCTCTTTTTCCAACAAGAGATGATTTAGGCAGCTTAAAACTGTAGTGCTTTTTTTCTTACTGTGTCCCAATTTCAATACTTCCATTATTTGAATACATGCGTAGAATGCTCGCTTGCTATTAAACCTCACTGTGTCTCCATGTTAGAACTGACACTTCTGTTACAGAGAAGGTATATGTTTCACATGCTTCCTCTAATGGTTAATGCAGGTTTTTAGGATATTGAATAAAAGGTGTAAGATGAAGTCCATTCATAAAGTAGTAAGAGAGTACCATCAGTTGAGACTGCCGTGGCAAAAACCTGTTAATTATATTGGGGTTTATTTTTAATTTGTTCTTGCCGGGGGGTTGTTTGTTTGGGGTTTTTTTTGCCGTTGACTCTGTGTATAGTTAAAATGCCAAATTAGATTTATGGTAGCTTGAGTTGTATTAAGTGATATTTTGCTTTCTGTAATTCTGTTATAAAATAAAGTTGTTTATTCTCTGTATGACTTTTGGCACTCAGACATAAGCCTGGAGGATATTTAAAGTGAGCAGATTACTTCTGAGAACTGCAATTCTAGAGGTCACAGAACCTTAAAACAGGGATTAGTGTGAGTGGTCTGCAGGGCTTCCACAAGGGTGGCACGATTGCCTGGTACTTAAGTACCAGTGTTTTCTAAACATCTTCCAATAAATGTCCTGATTTCTGTAGTTTAGAGAAGAAATCTTCAGCTGCCAAAACAGAGGAGATTGAACATCACAGTGAAAGTTAAAATGCCCCTCAGTCTGCAAGTGGTTCTACTGAGTTCATTGAGTTAAGATCTACTGTGGTTTTCAGATAACAAAACAAATCATAAAACTTCTCACGACATTCTTCTTCACTTCTGAGCAATGTATTTTTGGTGCTATTCTCAGTTTAGATGGCTGCCATCTGTCAGCATGCTTGTGTAACAGAAGTTCTTGTTAGCTTTGGCTCTGCATAGTTTGGATAACATATGACAACAGTAACAGAGATGTTAATTTCTATGCATATATAGTCATTCTCAATTGCATCTACATTACCTGGAAATGTAGCAGATAACAGTCTTACCTGCTTTCCTTCAACACCAGAGATATTCTGCCTTTCAAAAAGGGGAAGAGAACCCCATCCAGCATGATAAAATAACACTGCCACAACACTGTGTGAGTAGAGAGGTTGTCGAAGAAGGGGCAAGTTTGGTATATGTAAGTGTAAGTCAAAATGGACAGACATGCATTTAGAAGGATGTCTTAGTGGATTTTTCCTACAAAAGTGTAAGAAAAAGCTATATAAAAGTCTTTAAGGTATTTTTGATATGGTGTAGTATTAGTTGCGGATCTTGTTTGATTGGAGGAAAGCATATTACTTGAGCTCATTGATTTGGATTGGTCTGATTAGTTAGACACTAGATCAATATTGGTTTAATTGCAATTGTATTTAATCCTTAAAACTGAAAATATAATATTCATGAAACAATATTATTTTCACTGAGATACGTCTTTCTTCAAATACTAATAGAACCTTTTGTTAGCAAAAAATTAGTAGTATTTTCAGGTCAGCATAGCTTGTGCATAGCTGTCGCATTGATTAAACATGTACTAATTAAACAGCCATTGTCATGCAGAAAAACATAAGCCCTAAGTGTGATCAGTCCTAAAAATAGTTGAATTTTACAGATTCTGATTGTATGTAATTATTCAAATGTTCTGGAATATTGTGCAATTCTGATGAATTCTCATTGTTACCTTTTTATATATGGTATATCTATAGCAAAAACTACAACATGCAACAAAGGAAATTGTTCTCAAGGCATTTCACAAGCCAGCTTTATAATACATGGGCAATTTCAAATACAATTACAGACCCATTTTTCAGTAATTAATTCTGCTTAAATACTTAGAAAAGTGAGTCATGTGGGTCTTAGACAAAAACACTTAACACACTTAATACATCTTCCTTTTAATAATGATAACCTAAGGGTTTATAATAAATGTTGTACTTGTTCTACAGATTGTTTCCTAGATAAAAGTTTTGTAAAGGGCAAGCATGCAACTCCAATGAAAAACTTTAAACAAAAGATTTATTGCTCAAAGCAATGAGCAACTATAGTACAAAGTGTTTCTTGAAGTATTCTTCTGTTTGACAGTCAAGCTGAATAGCAACTTTTAATTTGGCTACAAGAAGGCATCAAACATGGAATAAAATATATACTGAACTGACTACACCTCTGGAATGTTTGAAACTTCTGATTTTCGGGCTGCTCAGTTGTTTGGGGGTTTCATACTGCACTTGAAAAAGAGATAGAGCAGTAACATTAATACAAATTGCATGTATTAGAAATGCTGTGATAATTCCTGTAGTGTTAAAATACTCTGTTTGGTGTGAGGCAAATCCTACCAGAGTTTTTGGAGGTAAGTCTATATGAATGTCTCTACTGGGCCAGGCTAAGTGACTAACTCTCCGAGATCTCTGTCTGTGAGGCTACTGGTATGTGCCTTGGGGTGTGTGTAAGTATGATTACTATACTAGAAAGTAGTACTTTCCCAAATATTCTTCCAGCTTTGAGCAATTTTCAAAGACTTGGTCCATCAGTCTTTTGTATTTATCTGCCTCTGGATTTTTGGCTGATTGCTTTTTAAAAATTTATTCTTGCAGGCATTTTAACTGTTTCATGCATCTTAAAGAACAAAAGAACCAAAACCACCTTTTGTGTCCTTTGAACCTGCCCCTGCTGTAGCTTCCTTGGACAGCATCACTACAGATACTGGAACAGACACCTAACAATCACTCTCTTCAGTCATTCCCCAGCCAAAAGTGATTTCACAATCCTTTATCACTTTCCCATCTTTCTCTGTACCTTTCCAACTTAAATGTTGAGACTTTAAATTCTGTTCTGGGAAGCAAAGAAGTCACAGGCAGGAAACTTTTAAACGTGCTTACTGGTTGTAGGTGGAGTAGAGTCCTAACTTCACATTATTGCTAGAGACGGGAAGAGAGAGGACTCCTCAGTGACAACAGTAATTGAAGATAAGTTACTTCCTTGCAATTACTCTTCATATATATTTAGATAATGCTTGTACAATTTAGCTAGACAAAGATTTAGTTCTATGGTGTTATATAGATATATATTTTTCCTTTTTGAAGGAATGATATAGGATACGATGATGCATTTCATGCCGGTGGCATGAAAACATATTTCTTGACACTATTCAGTAATGGAACTGAAAACAACAAGGCCTGGGAATTTTTATTGCATGTTACTAAGTCGTGGGTGTCAGATCCTCCCACGTGTTAGCAGTTACAGCTCAATAAGCAGTTCTGCCAAAGGCATACAGTGTATGTATGTAGTATTATTTTTGGTATCCATACCACTGCTTTACAGTGAAGTGCTGTTTAAGAGTGTTACCACTTCTTGACATTGCAAATCTCCCCATTCTCAGACACACTGTGAAATTCACAAAATTCACAAAATCAATTTTCATTCTGTATTTTTACATGCGGTCCTGGCCAATCTTTTCTTGGGCAGTGAGAGAGTGTTTGGGATTCTGTATGTTAGAATTCCTTTAGCATCTGATCAGTATCCCAGATCACTGCTTTAAGAAGGCAGCATCCTTCTTAAATGTAGAAAGTAAATTCTTTGCAGCAGCTTTCTCAACTTCCCTGCGAAAGATTGTGTTTGCAATTGCAAACAATTGTCTCTTCACCTGTGCAATGTATTCTGTGTTATTTGCACAGATGGAAACCAGTGTGACAAATTAATGTCTTTTTAAATTTGGGTAGTATTAAAATGAGGGAGACTGTAAGGGTACTTGCTGTTTAAATTCTTTTTTCTCCACAGACTTCGATAAATTACAGTGGTTTTTTAACCCTGTGGTCATGGCCTCATTAGTATTTCTATAAAATGTTTCCAAGGAGTTCTTAAAAGTCTATGAGAACTGAAACTGTACAAACCACACATAATCTCAGACAAGGCATTATCCACTCTCTTCTTGCAGGATGGGTAATGACAAACAGCTTTAATGAAAGGTAATTGCAGATAGCAATCAGTAGCAGACAGGGACAGTAAACACTGAGGACAGTAATGATAGTCATTCTCATTCCTTGCCAGTTTGGGTTTAAATTTGAGAGTTGGAATCAGAGAAGCTAAAAGCCAGTAGTACTTGCAAACAATTTGAGTTGCATTTTTGTGGGCCATCTGCCACAAGCAATCTGAGTTGCACTAAAAATTGTACCTCTACAGCTACAAGAGAGCAGGTTGGAAGATTTTTTTAAAAAATGTGTGTGAATTGACACACAAAAAAGCTAACTCCATGCTTATACAGTTTTTTAATTTGAAAAAGTCATCCATTTGTCCTTAAAGGAGAATAATAGCTGTTTTGCAGAATACTGACTGAATCTTTCCATGGTTTCAAAATTTGGCATTTTTAGTCAGCAGAGAGAAATCATTTTGTTTCCTGTTACTGTTATATTTTGCTTCCAAATTCTATGGAGAGGATACTTTACAAAACCCACAATCTTTCCCAAAGTGTACAAACTAATAAATGTCAGTTCCCCTTCAAAACCCTTTTCAATTTCCCAGATGTCCGTGCTTGATATCAACTTGTTATTTATGCATCTCGATTTAATAAGGCTGCCTGCCTTGTATGTGCCAGCTCAGCTCTCTGAGGAGCTTGGTAGGCCAGGGAGGGGCTGGTGAGCCGGGCGCTGTCCCTCCCCACAAATCCTGTGTCACGCAAGGGAACCAACGCGGTTTATTGCAGGAGGTCTCTGGTCTCTGCTAAGCTGCACAAAGGGCAGCTTAGAGCTCACAAGAACTCTTTGGATGGCGGCAGCTGTTTCATTAGGATGGCACAGCACTAACTTCTCCCCTCCAGTTTTGTTTTCCTGCGTGGTATTTATTTACAGCCAGTTACTGTTAAGCCTGCAGCGCTGAGTACTGGGTTTAGGCTTGCTTCCTGAGACGTGAAGCTCCCTTAAATGTCCTTGAGTACTTGTATCTGTTCTCTTTTTGTCTGGATCTCCTGGGTTTCTTCCACTGGCCGTGGTGATTCAGAAATGCGTTCCAGGGGTCTTGTGCCATGGCCGTTTCCTCGTCAACTGAAAAATAGTCCAACACAAAAATTCCATAAGAATATGCTGATTTCTTATGGTGAGTTTTTATAAAGAAAAAGAGCTGGCATATATTAATAAGAGCTAATCTTATTAAGGTGAAGGAGCACATTGGTATTAGTTAGCCCATGATCCTAGAGGGAAGTTTTCTGAGTGTGAGTCTGGGGCTGTTTTTGTGCCCAGTGAAGCACTAACGCAGTCTATTGACATCAGCAGAAATGCTCTGTTTCCATTTGCCTCCACAGCTCTCAATCAGAATCAAATCCTTTAACAACGGCAAAGAACATAGTTAGCTTATATTGGCAATTCATGTTCTGCTTTACTGTGGCTGTGCCGTGGGAACCTCAAGTGGGCCTGATCCTCCCAGTGCTGCCTGTGGTACAGACAGACCAGAAAAATGCTTGCTGCCCACATACCTGGACATCTTCAGAGCACAACAGTGCTGTTGGAGGCTTGGAGATTATTTGAAGAAGGATGGAGAAACAGAGAAAATTTTAAAAAATTAAAAACCCCATTAATCACTTGTCATTGCTAATTGTTCAGGAGAAATGTGTGCTGTTTTGTTAGATTATTTAGTTTTATTTATAAGGTATTTATATATTGATATATTTATGCAGAGCCTCTCTCTTGCTGCAGAGAGAAAAATTAAATGCTTATTTAACAAAGAAGCAAGGCAGCCTTGATTTTAGTAATGAAAAATTCTCTCATTTTTTCTTTTTCTTTCTTTTTTTTTTTTTTTTAAAAAAAGAAATCTAAGAAAATAGGCAAC
>VZTH01014963.1:311259-354740 GCA_013397815.1 Aleadryas rufinucha | reverse complement strand
TTTTTTTTTTTTTTCAAAAAAAGAAATCTAAGAAAATAGGCAACTGAAACCTGTTAATTTCTGATGTTCTGTCAAGAGCTGGCATTTGAAGGAGTCTGTTCTCAGGCTTGTCTGTGGCTGTTTCTCTCACCTGATGGTCTTAAGCTGAAGCTGGCTCTGCTTGCCTGTATAAGGAGAGCTGCTCAGGATGTTTTGTCTAAGTTGGCTGGAGGCCAAAAGAGTAGGTTGGACTCTAACAGTCTCAGCTCAAGAAAAAGATGATCTTGGAGACAGAGCTGGGAGTGCAATGCCCAAAGTATTGAATAGACAGGAATTCATCTCACATCCTCTTGAGAATCCCAGCTGGGACACCTGTGATCTGCAAACTGAGTGTCTCCTTTCCTGAGGCATTGAAAAGCCAGATGCTTCCCTTCAAGCATCCTTCTCAGTTGTGAAAGAGGGAAGCACAGCAGCAATATTCCTTTGGCAAATTACTCTGCCAACTACTTCATTCACCTCTCTCTTACACCCTTGATTACTAATCTCATAAAATTTAGAAAACCATTGCTTGCTTAAACTCATTACAAATCCAAAGCTAAAATTTCTGTGCTTTAAGAGAAGCGGGATTTAACATCTGGTGCTGTAGATTATTTACAGACCTGCAGAAAGTGTAGCTAAGGAAGATATGAGTGCTGTGAAAAAAGGCAGGACAGTCTGTTTCAGCAGCTGATCATGCATCACGAATGCAAATGTCTGTGGATTTTTTTTCAGATGGGTTCATCTGGCTTAATGAAAGCAATGTCTGAGCCTCAGCAAAATACCTGAACTGGTGGGATCAGTAGCCCACCTGCTTTTCCTGGCTTGCTTCATCCTAGCTGGAATAGAAAAGCAAGAGCATCACCAGGTAACAGGGAGTTCAGTAGCAGCTCAGTATTATTTCATAATAACTAATGTCTGACTTACACATATGAACACAGAGCTGATAATTTACTGAAAGGGAAAATCCCTGCTTTTATCTGAAGTCAAATGCAATAATTTCATTCGCTTCCATTCCAACCACTTTCAAGAAGGAAAACTCTCAGTACTTAACCTTCTTATTCCCTCACAGATACTGAATTGCACGACGTTTTGGCATTGCACTATTTTTGGTTGTTGTTTTATTAGAGTGTGGAAAACCATCAGCACCTTGCTATAAGAATAATGTATAACCCGAGGCAGGGCTGGGTTAGGCATGTGGAACAGGCTTCCCTTGCAGATTAAATCAGCGTTTGAAAGCCCGTCTTGAACGGGAAATGTTTGAGTTTTAGCAGCCTGAAGGTAACTTGAAGTGTGTGCTCATATGCAAACCAGCACCCTTCCTCTGTTAAAGCCTTGGATAGAAATGCCTGGAGATGTTACACGAATCAGGAAGTTCGTTTAATTTACACTTCTGGCTATGTATGACCTTTCTTATGTTAAGTGGCTGAATTTTCAGGATAGAGGAAAATGTGAGTGCCCAAATTACAGTGTTTGGCCTGGCATCTAAGTGAGATTTCTTTCCTAGCCTTGCACTGGTGGGTAAATCCTTCTCCTGTTAGGCTGACAGACCCTGGGCCAGCTCCGTGAGAGGCCTCAACTGATCTGCAGAGCCCTATGGACAGGACTGGCCTGTCTGCCCCAGCCAGGTCTCTGCTAGAGCTGAAACCTCTAGTGGGAGGGCTGTGAAACATTGTCCCAGGTAGGGTTCTCACCAAGCTGTATCAAGAAGCATCTGACGTTTACAGAGAAAACCTAGGCTGTCCTCTTAGCTCTCCTGACACTGCATATGGAGAAAAGGTTCAAAAAACAGACAATCTCAGGAACAAGCTTAGCCCAGTGTCTGTGAGAGTAGGTTTTCGAAGGGCTGAAGGAAAGAATGGTTGAGGCCTCTGATCCGAATGTGCCCCAAGGCTGGCTTTGGCAGCTGGAACCCAAAAACAAGAGCACATGTGAATCTGCTGCTGCAGCTGGGACCCAAATGCAGGGTGCATGAAGATCATCCCATCAAGACTGGAAGGTCTGAGGTACGGGATTTTCCTTTATAAAAGAACTCCCTGCCTGCTGCAAGAGTAGCCCAGCTGGGCTCTGTGAGCAGCCTTGATTCTCAGTACACAGATGTGTTGCAGTCACTGCATATTTGCATTGGGGTGGGTGTTTGTTTTGGTTTTACTCAGAAGATCGGTTTTTGAAGTCAGTTTAAGCTGATTTTAAAACAGAAAAGGCAACATGGCAAATGTTCATTTAGGTACAAAGCAAAAGCAAATACATACGTCTGAAAGAACACAGACGTACTCAAAGCCCAATTACTTATAGGGTGTAACTGCTGCTACCTGTCTCACTGAAGACTTGTACGGTGTAAGCAGAGAAAAAATTGGTCTGTACTTTAACTGCTCTAGTCTTTTCTTTTCATTCTGGTTGCCCCTTCTATAGTGTAAAACAGTAAAATCTTCTAGAGTATGGTATATAAAACTGGGGAATTTTAAGTGAGGGATCAATCCAAGTTCTAAACAAATACCTGTAGTCTTTTCCAAATAGAAAATGATCTAAAATACAGTACAATTTCATAAAATTGTTTCTGATCGTAGTTCTCTTCAGTTTAGTTAATGGTACAAGCCTAAGTTGTCTGTTGAATGAGAAGGTTTGTCTGCCTACCCAGTCTTTGTCCCCAGGTCCTGACTCACCTTCTCTTAGTTTGATCCTGAAGTAGGCAATTAGCAGCAGCAGAAGTAAAGTCACAGGCATAAAGATCCCAGCGAAGAGAACATAACCAGGCAGCTCCCTCACAAACACTGACAATACGTAACCCACGCTCATTTTCATCTCTGGCAACCGTGCCAAGCCAGATCCTTATGGTCCCCGAGTTTGGACCTTTTTTTATCCTGCTTTCTTCCTTTTTTCCCTGATGGACATTCTGCCCTTTGCTCAGGCCATTATCTCTTTTTGGACTTTGGTTTGTTTACGCAGGCCTGTGATCCCACTTGTACTGGAGTTCACTCACAAAGTTACTCAGCAACAAAGTTTAAAAGTGTGTATTGAATTTATGCAGGGCTTTGAAACCTTTGGATATGTTGGGCTGGGCAGGGCTCGATATGTGAGGCTGCTGCTGCCTTTTGAGCAGTCTGGGTTCTGTCATCTGCTAACACAGTATGGGCCAATCTGAATAATAAGCACCCTCTTTCTAGATATATTATTAATTTTACAGTAGATCTCAAATGCTCCCTCAGAGTGAGGACCCTGTTGTACATACCACACAGGCACACGTGTGGTCTCTACTCTGAAGAGTTTTCAGACCAAACCATTGAGGCAAGAAGCAAGTGACTGAGGTGTTGCTGTACCAACAGCATTCTTTCCAAAGAGCAGCTGCAGAACAGTGAAACTCAGGAAGGTTTTTTTCATAGGAAAGTTGAAAATATATGATTTGGGGGGCGGGGGCAGATATGCCAGAGAATTCAAGAACATTTTAAATGTTCAAGTAGTTCAGTTTTTCCCATCTGGTCACCAGCCTATGGCAAAGCCTTGCATGCATCAATCATCTTAATCAATTTTTTTAAAGATGATTAGTTGTTTTATAGTCCTTCTCTACACCTTCAAGTTTGCAACCATATTGTGAGAGGTTCTGTCCAAGAATCCAGAAAGACTGTACAAGATTTGCTTGACTTAATTGGGTAGGTGAGTAGGCTGGAGTCAAGAGGATATGCAGTAGATTTTCAGACTTTCAGAGGAAAGAGGTATTTCTGTTCACCTTGTTTTCTTCACCAACTATTTTCAAAAGGCAAACAACCTCACCCAAAAACTATATGAAATTTGTAATTTTTTTGGACTGTGAGATATTTGATCACCTTTTTGACAAGTGATGGACAATATAATGTTTACAGGCAAATTCCTTGTTTTGTTAATCACCTACTGTTGTAATTGATAAAAGAGCAAATGGAGTGTCTTACTTCTTGCTTATACTTGTGCAGCTTCAGCTTCTCACCATTATATCTTATTCTGCCTTTTCCCTCAAGATGTTTGACTTCATTCGTAAAGTGCTTTATGATCTACTGATGAAAAGCATGGATTAAAAGCCAGATGGTGAGGATATTAATATTATTATAGGGCCATCTGTTGCCAGATAATTCCTTCCTTGAATAGATGGATACCTGTCAGCTGTGATCAATAAATTCCTTAGACTTTTTTTCCTTGTGCATGAGAAGTTAATTCAGTTGTGGGTTTTTTTAGACTATTGTGATTGTTATTGTTCCAGTTTGCAGAACAGTTGCAGTATTTTATTAACACTCTTCTGGCGTATTTTTTTAATTCCTTCCTGACTGGTGCTCTTAAATAAAAATATCTTGAGTAATCAGAGAGCTCAGTCTTTGAGAGTGAAGTCTGCGACTGAATTCCGAGCGCTGTGACATTACAAAATGAGCTGGGGGATACTTCTCTTTGATACACCTGTTATGACATTTGACATTCATGGGAGCTAAATACCTGCATACAAGGGCAAAATACTCTCTTGGATTTTTAAATTGGGTTACTTTGTGTGCCTGTGATACAATTTCTTTCTGTCAAATGCGAGTCAGGGGAGGTGAAGTAAGTAGCTGACTTGCTTTTCACACCTGCCTCTGGTGGATCAGGCAGCTGATGGATTGGAAGTGGTTAATTTCTGCCCAGGAAGAATAAGAAAGTTCTCAACCCTCCACATTTATACAAACTCCTTGTGAAACAGCCCGTGCCAGCTCTGGTCTCAGCAGCAAGGAACAAAACTTGGCTTGCGGCTACTCAGTGTGGCAGACGTGCATTGCGAGTTTCCATATTGAAGCAGGACCAATGCAGTGGAAATTAGTTGAAACACATTTTTACCATGAATCAGATAATTTCCTACCTGGGTTGGCTAGGATGGTTTGTGTAAAGCCAAGGGCAGCTCTGCTGCTGGACAGGCAGTGGCATTTGCAGCAGCAATGTCTCGCACGTCATCTGCCACAGCCAGAGGAAAAGTGGAAAATGTGGGCCAGGCACGGATTACTAACATAGGAACATATGGTTTCCTGGCTGATCTGGGAAGCTTGGGTGTGTTTGGGAAAACAGATGGATTCACAGGCTTTGCAAACTTGTTGCTGACTTCTCACCCGCTGGAAAAACAGAATCGGTTGCTTGTTACCCCTACGGCACTGCAGGGTGGGCCTGCCCAAGGTTTGCTTTATGGTTAACAGGGATTGCAGCTGTTTCAAAGTTTTCATTTTGGCTTGAATCAGAAACTTAATTTCCTGTGAGAGGGAATTTAAGGAACATTAATTTTGCAGCCAATAAAACTCTTATTTCAGCTGTGTCATTTTGATTATTTGCATGAAATGTGAACACAAATGAATTAATTAAAACTTCAAATTACTTTCTATTTTCCAAACTTGCCAACTAACACCAGAAATTATGAACATCACACCTACCTTGTTGGAAGGAATTACTTTTACTGCTCATCTTTGTTTGTGTGTGTGTTAAGGACACATATTTTCACACACATTCTTGTTGAGTATTTTGTTTCAATCACAGTTTCCAAAGGAAAACGTTCTCTTAAAATGTCTAGATGGCTTTAGTAGGGAATATAAAAAGGCAAAGATGTACCTAGTGGTGCTGAGGGGAAAGAAAAAGATGTGCCTGTGAAGACTGAACCACAATAAATGAAAAAATCCTGGTTATTGCAGGTGCTCAAGAGCCTTTTGGGCAGAAGCCAACATGCTCATGTTCTGTACAGGCAAATTGCCAACTTGCAGGGCAGCTGACCTGGCAGAGCTGAGGTTACACTTTCTCAGGGAAGATACTGAAAATTTCGCTGTGAGACTGAAACTTTTTGTAAAAAAAAATCAGTATTTCTGTCATTGTGGAAAGAGGAAGCAGGAGTTTGGTCCTGGCTCAGTAAGGACAGAGCCTTCCTTCAAGCTCCTATTCCTCCCTGAGCCAGGGCTGGAACTGGCCTCACAGGACTGGGTATTCCCACAGGTGTCCCTAGCCCAGGACGGGTGTTGGTGAGCTGGGTAAGGCTGTTGGTGAGTTGGTAAGCTTCCACTGCTCAGAAAACACATTTTGGATGAAAAAGAGCTTTAGTTCCCTGGGCTATCAAGGCGCAAGGTTTCCTGAAATGTATTAATTTTATTAAATTTAAATGCTAAATGAGCATTTAGATCTCATCTTTATCCTGGATGTTCTGCTAGAACACCAAAATCATTTATTCTCCTTTCCAGGATAAATTCAATAAAGATTATTAGATCAGGTAGTTTGATATCTTTATTATTACAGGCAATTTAATTTCCTTCTATGTCCTTTGCAGAATCCAATAAATTGATTGAGGCTTGTTTTCCCAAAAAGCACTTAGCCTTTGTTTGAAAACATCAGGAGATGGGAGAATCATCTGTCCCTTTCCATGCCTTGTTCATGATGTAAAACACTCACTTCACATCTGGTTTAGAGCTTGCCGTGGTTCTGCTTTCAGCTGTGTGTTCTGCCTGTGCCTTCCTCAGCACATCAGGGAGTTTTGGGGGACAGGTTACTTTTCCCCTGTGAAAGCACTTACGCCTTGCAGTGTCATGTCTCTCCTTCCTGTCAAGCTACCCATGCTGGTCTTTTAGTTCCTTACAGCAGGAATTATGGGGGGGTTGTCCATCCTTGAAACTTCATTGCAGGTTTTCTGTGCCTTGTCTAATTTTTAAAGATATCTTTCAAAATCTGGACATCCTGATGGTTGCAATCTCATAACATTGTCACCTACGACAGTCCTGGAGGTAAATTCACGTCTCTATTCCCACTTGCTAATCAGTTTTCCACTCATCAGGAGGGCTTGTGAGGTCCTGATTGCTGGAGCATTCGGAGGGGCTTGGATTACACACCTGCTCTCGGTCTCAGTCCTCTTCAGGATTGTGGCTGTCCAGGGCAAGTTTTAGAGATGATCTTTTAAGTTTGTTTCTAGAGGGAAAATTTTTGTTTGGAAATGTTGTAATGGCTTGTCTCATGATAAACCCAGCCTCTCACAAATGATCCAGATCACACAGCCTAACTGCTTATTACTGCTCCTTACTGCTTAGCATCAAGTCTTTGATTATCCGCACCTTTTAGAAGTGCTGATTTTATATCAATTTCTACCCGAGTTTTTTTTCACTCTCCTACTTTGCTGCTTTTCTACTTTGTTGCTTTTTTAATACAAGCATTTGTGTCTTCATGGGGTAAATTGCTTCAAGTTATCGACCCAGCTGAAAAGCTGCATAAGCTGTTTCTTGGCTTTGAGGGAAAGTATTAATGAGATTATTGTAAAACTGGATCCATTTTCTGGTTGAGTTTGGAGATGGCTTTGCTGCCAAATGCCTGACCATCCCCTCACCAGAAGCACTGCAGTAGCTACCTTGTGGATATGATTTTTACGATCCCTGCAGCAATTCCTAATTCATTAGTTGTGTGCCCTATTGATATAGAAAAGTGATTACTTTTTAATGAGCACATCTTGTGCTATTAATTCAAGTGCCATAGGACTCCTAGGTATATTGAAGCTGTGATTGACTTTATCAAACAGACTTGTAATCTCATTAACAAAGTAACATCTAGTTTGCATAAACTGTGCTAAGTAGCTTATTTATATTCTGATTTTCTATCTCTTTGAACAATCTTTGCATTCTTCATGGCTTGCATGTAGTTTTCTTACCTATAACTAGGCCAGATCATTTGAGTGTTAGCCTGAAAAAAAGGGTTTCTAGGCTTCTCAATATTATGGTTAAGATTTATGAAAGTGGAAAAAACTCCAAAACCTTCTTGGCCGACTTCTAGGCATCTTTCAGGCTTCTTGAATTTCAAAGTTCAGTACAGGTTATTTAAATTTCAGCTTTGTAGTTAATCACCTGTAGAGGTGAATAGTAATCTACCTGTGCACAAACATCTGGCAGTGGTACAGGTGGAGGAGTCTTCTCTCTGAGTACAAACCAAAACATTCACTGAGAGTAATGCATTTTATACATTATCACTTAAACCACCCTGATGGGTGAGCTGCTGTCAACATCTCTCTTGCTTCCAGTACAGTTTTGAAAGAATAAAAAAATCTGATTGTTCCTAACCCTCTGATCACAGCATTTTACATAGAGTTCATTTTTCATATTAATGGCTTGTCATGCTTGTCCTTGACTTGAAATATGACTCAACAGAGAGCCAGTAAATGTTTCTTTTGGAATTATTACTTGCATTTCTGTTAAATACAAATTTTAAAGTGTGTTAGATGTTTTAAGTTAATAAAGATATACTCTTTCCATTGAACAATTTTGCTAAAATTTTGGAAATGGGTCAATTTCTAATACCCGTTTTAGTGTGTGTGTTTCTTGTTTGAGTTGCCCACTGTTCACCTGTATCTAATGAGTCTGGTTTCCAATGACTCTCTGTAACCAGCTGCTCTTCACCAGTTCCAGCGCAGGGATTATTTCACCTGCACCTGGCATAACCTAGTCCTGCAGCATCCCTCCTGACAGCTGAATCCCTGAATCCCTTTCTGTTAGAAGATCATGGATCTTTAGAAGCCATATGATGAATGCTCTCTGCATGAGACTTCAAGCAACGGTGTATTAAATGGAAGGGTATCTTTATCTTTTTAATTAAACACTGCAAAACAAACTCAATCTCTTTCTGTCTCATCTCTCAGACCACTTACACCCACCTGTCAGTGTGCTTTTCTCCTTGATTAGTAGAGATAAAATCAGTGTAACCTTTAGACAGTGTAGATAAGTGAGTGAGTGATGAAAAACAGTGCTGCTCTGATATGCTGGAAAGACAGAGCTGGGTTGAGCTGGGAATGGTTGTACAGTGGTAACACAGGGCTGTCTTTTTGTCTTATCTATAACCTGTGGCCCCAGCTGTGATGGCAGTTTGCTGAATCACTCTTTGCTCACTGCTGGCTTGCTTTTCAGACAGCAACAAACAAAACAAGAAGATGTGCTTCTAGAAACTAGGAAAGGCTCAACTTTCATTTGATGTCCTGATTTATAACTGATCCTGAAACCACTATGTAAGGGTCCAGAGGAGTGATCAGAGCAATTGTAAAAGCTAAGCTGACTTTTTTTTAGCTGGCTTGATTTCTAATGTACTGTGCTGTTTGTTATGTTTCAGTTGAATTATGCCATTTGTTGCCTCTTGGTTACCCAATACCACATGATGTTGCTTTACAACATGACTGCTGCCCTAGTGTTGCTACCCTACCATACCTCAGGGAGTTTTGAGTCACCCTGTAGCTGTAGAGCAATGCACTGTTTCTCTTCTTGCTTTCCCGTGGTAAAAGATGAGGGAGAGCAGGCTACAGCGGCAAGATTTACAGCTGTGCCCAGCCAGCTCAAGAGGCTGAACTGGAAATGCCCCAGATTCTGCTTCTTGGGCAGCCTGACCTCAGCCCCAGCTGATTTTTGGGGTTGTCCTGTGCAGGGCCAGGAGCTGGACATGGTATTCTTTTCAGGCTCAGGATATTCTATGATTGATGATCCAGCATGGGGCTGGGGCAGCTGCAGTGTGGGTAGTGAGGGAGGCTGCTCAGCACCAGATAGGTTTTAAACCCCGTGAATTAGCTATGGGGTGGGACTAATGCAGACGCATTTTATTCGGTGGCTTAACATGCACAAATGTGTAGCTGTATTGAATTTGAAGCACAGTTATACAAAGTAAAAAAAGTGGCATCTTCCAGATCAGAGTGATTTCTAGGGCATGTTGGCTGATTTTTGACTACTTGTGTGCCCTAAGTGACTTGAGCCACAACACCTACTTTGCAGGACACCTGAGGATTTTGCAGTATCCCTGAATGTCCTTATTAGACATGCTTAAAAAACAGCCCAAGTTTCATAGAGTTGATAGAGCTGTAGAGAACTCAAGATCCACGTTAAAAGTGTCCGTGCCCTTGTTGCCAGTAACCTAAGTCGTTTCAAGTTACTCATTACAGGTTTGGCAGACATTTTATGTGGGTTTTCCCTGTGAGATTCCCTCACAGGAAACTGAACTGTGACCGCCTCCTGTTGTTTCTCCTTCTCTGGAGAAAGAGGGTTCTTCCATACAGGAATCCAAGCTGCTGATTGAATAGGAGTGGTCAGAAACTTACTGGGCTAAGGCCTAATGTAACCCTGGGTGAAAATGACTGACAGTGAAATGAACGGTACAGCAAGTTCGTCAGCAACGCTGGGGAAGTGAGTGTGTGTGCAAAGCTGCCTCCTCTGTCACAGTGGCTGGAAGGAAATGAAATCTCTGTGTGAGACAAATTTTCAGCTGCTGCCAGTGAAAGCTATGGTTAGTTTAATGCATTTTGTCAGCTATCTGGTACTCAATTAATGTGACATGAAATAAAATGGCATGAGCACATATCGTTCTCTGTTATGTATTTCTGGTGAGTGCTAATTAATTTGTCATTCCACTTTCCACACTGTACATTTGCACAGTAATGAGTTGTAGCCATCTGCTGGCATGAAATGATCTTTTTTTTTTCTCTTTTCCCCAGAAAGGAGATAGACAGACCGCCTTTCATGTTTTTCCTTATACTCTAACATATCCAGAAAACCTTACGCTTAGCACTGACATTGGCAACAACAAATGCTAATTCACACATGCAACCATGTAAGACCATGGAAAGAGTTTTTAACCCTACATTGTTTGATGATTTAAAATAGTTACTATGAGTGTTTTGTCTTGGGGAGTTTCATGTAGTGTTTTAAGAGAGCAACAACTGTATTTTTTCCCTGAATGAGGAATGCATTCTAAGGTCTTAAAAGAATGATAAGGTAAAGATAGTCCATTCTCATCAGAAAACTGTCCCATAGGCAGCAGCTTCTCTAGCATGAGTGTTAAACCATGCAGAGCCATGGAAGTAGAATAAAGGAGCTCCAAACTGGTAAAATAGAAAGAAGGGGAAATAATTGACGCAATAATTCCTGTTTGAAAAAGCTATGGCTGCTCTGAGCACCTACTGCCCCAACCTGCTGACTTTTCACATTGTATTGAGAATGCTGACAGACCCTGTAAGACTTGACTGATATAATGGCAAATATGTCTTTAAGGGGGGGCAAGACTCTTAAGCTGATTTGTATAGGTACCTCAAGACACTGATTGCATAGCTGATCCTCAAGTGAGGGAAAATGGAAGCTCTTTTGCTTAAAACAACAATTTTACTAATTTGCTTCTTACACTGGAGTTCCCAACGTCTCTTATAAAACCCACTGTTTTTTACATCATCAAGCCCTGAGATAGCAAGACAGTTTTAAACAGTTACCCACCACGGTTAGTGCCTCACCTATTTCATCCTTGATTTCTCTTAGAACTCCTCAGGGAATAATGGGGATATGTTAGTGTTTATTTTCACGGTTAGTTCAGTAACTTCTTCTACAGCCACTTCAAATTTCAGATATTTGTGGACCCTTTATTCTCCACCCAGGAATTCCAGCATGGGAGTCTCCCCAGTTTCTTCCAAAGTGAATACTTATGAAAGGAATTCATTTAGCTTCCCTGCAGTGGCTTTGCCAGGGGTTGCCCTTGTAGACATGTCTGATCCTTATTCAAAAAATAAATTAAGTACTTTGACTCCTTGAAAGAATAGAAGTCACAAATGTCAAGAAAATCAAATAAAACAGGTGGGCAGGAAGAGCTGCAGATATGTTTAATGTATTAAACACTCTGAGGACTCTACCTCTCTGTGTGCTATCAAGCAAACTTTAGTTTGTATGGACTGAAAAGTGTCTGAACATAGAGTAGCACTCTGGCTACTCAGTGGGTATGTGCTCCTAAGCAGATTTTTACCTGCCCTGTCAACATGTGGTGGCTAATCACTCTACTGATGAGCGTGTGCCTGCCTGGGCAGTAATCAGGGAGTAGCTGTGAACTCATAGCCTACTCTGCCTTGTGACAGATTTTTGTGTTGTGTGTGTGTGTATGCATGGATCTGAAAGCTATGAGTTATCAGTCTTGAATATCTGGGCAGTTTTATTGTTTACAAAAACAGAAACAACATGGCATCTGCAGAGCTGCAATCATCGGTAATTATTTTTGCTGCATGCTCCGTCTTTGGTAGGTTCAAAGGCTGGAGAGAAATTAGTGAAAATATACTTTTTAAAAGTTTTTTGATTCATTTTCTTTCCCAATCACCCACACACTGTTTCTTCCATTCATGCTGTTTTTACCTTGGTGGCATTATCTGTTTTCACTTATAGTTAGTTGTGTGACAGCGGCCTGCTGATTTTTCAATGGCTTCCAGCAGCACTTATTATCTAGCACTCTTCTTCAGTCAGGGGATTGCAGAAGTACAGTGCACTCAGGGATACTGGGATAATGGGTTACAATCAAACAGCGTTACAGAGATGTGCTTTCCTGTCTTTCTGAAGTGCTTATTTACACATTTGGCAGAGTCGTGGTACCGACATTTGAAGTTCTAACAAGGCTTTCTATGTGAGGGTCCCCAAGCACTGTGCAAAGCACTGATAGATCCACTCCCTTAAACATGCTGGGACTTCAGCACCTCCTGGGAATGCTGGAGCTGGCAATTCTAATTTTACAGCAATGGAAGTAAGATTTTACCCCATCTCCACAAATTTTTAGTAGGAAAGCAACTGCTTAATCTTCTGAGCATTTCCTGAGGTCCCCTTGATGGAGGACACACAGGGCAGCTGTAGTTGGCAGATTTCCCTGGAGCTGTATGGAGGCAGAGAATAATCTCATTTAATCAGTGGCAGAGTAATTTAGTGTATCTGTATTTGGTCATACCCAAAGAACTAAGAAACATCTCCCATATCACAAATCAGTGGGGAAAAGGTGGGAAGGCACACTGAAAGAAAAGAGCTGGGACTTTCTCTGGGCTCTGAACACAAGGGAAGGTAATGGCTGTAGGTTACCGGGGCCTTTCTGCCTGAGTGAGGAAGAATCAAAAGCAGAAGGCAGTGGTCAAACCAGGGAGATGAATTAGAAGTTTTGGTGACTTAAGCCTGAGAGAAATTGTGCTGATGTCACTGTTGGCTACTGAGAAGCTGGAAAAGCAAAATCCACTTATTTTTTGATTACTAAAAAGGGTCATGTTTCTCAAAAATAGATAAACATTTCTATCCCTACTTCACTTCTCTAAATAATAATGTAGCTTGGAAGTGTTCACTACCAGCTGAAGTGGAAAGAGACAGGAAGAATGTGTCCTATAATTTACTTGGTAAAAGAGGGTGAGGAGCACATATGCTGCTCCTGTTAACTCTGCTTGCTGGGAGTAAGGAAACCCTAGTAGCCCAAGAGTTTAAACCCTAGTAGCCAAAATTACAAGGAAGAAAGTGGGGAAAGTGAAAGCAAATCACTCAGTTTACTGCTCTAGCCATTATTTGGAGCTACTGGGAGAAGTAGTACCAATGATGTGGGCGGACTACTCTGTTCCAGGTATTAGTAATATTCCAGTACAACTTATGAAATTTTACCTATGTGCCAAGTCTTCTGTCACTGTTGATTGTGTTTAAAAAAACTAAGTTAGCATCATCAGACTAAAAAAAAGCCTTAATTGAAGTAATTTGCTGTATCTTTGTAAATGTTCACAGAGTATTGAAAGGCTTTCAGGCTACAAGAGTATCTTAGAGAAAAAATTTACTCAGAAAAGTTAGGCTTATTTTGAAAACATCCTTAAAAGGTGATACTGTGACCTTCTCGCTGGCTTGTTGTCTCAGTGAATATGAAATACTCCTCTCTCTTTATAAATTCACTGTTGGTGCTGAAATAAAGATCAAGGACTCTTTCCCCTATTGCATTAACAATTTTATGCAGGTAACTGCTGAAGGGGGGCTGAGATGGGCATTCAGTTTCTCTAGTAACCATTTGGAGATCTGCTCTTTTTACTGAATTTAGCTGAATTATTTTGCTCTGCCTAAGAATATTTCTTCTTTTAACTCCTTCACAAACACCCCAGATGGTCTTTGTCATTCACTGTCCCTCTGCTTTGATAATCACATAGATAACAATCTCTGGACAGCTATAATTCTTGCTGTAGGTATTTTCCAGCATCTGAGAGTCATACAAGAAATCAAAGAAACAGCATTAGAAAAGTTTTTCGGAAGCTGTCTAGCCAATACCCCTCCTCTGAGACAGGGTCAGGAGCATCTGTGTTTCTTGAACATGTCAAAATAACCTAATTTTAAAACCCTCTGAGACTGAGATTCCAGTAACCTCCTGCTGCTTCCTCTGGGAAGCAGTACCCAGAGGTACTGCTTCCCTGGGGTACCATGTAATGAGTGGTGTGCTGAGACTTCCCTGCTGTTTAGCCTAAGTGTCCCTTACTGCAAATCAAGTGAATTATTGTTCTATCTTTCAACAGCAGTCTATTGCTATCCTTTTTTTTGACAGACTCCATAACTTTGCCCTCTGGTTTATGTGTCCTTTCATTCCAGTTTTGGAAAAAAACATTTATCCCCCACTATTTGTTATTGTTGTTATTTCCCTACCTTATTTTTGAAAGCTTCATAATTGTGTCTATTCTTCTCTGAATTATGCCCAACCTTTTTGAGAACAAACCCCTCAAACTCCAACTGGAGGTCTCAAGTATTCTCCAGACTGTAATGCTCTTTTCTGTCTAGCAATGTTTTTTTTCTCATGTAGGACTTACCCAGGCCAGAACTGTTAATTTAGGTGTGCCTGCCATGTCTGGCAAGTGTGGGCCAACAAGAAGAGGAGCATGGTAGTAGAAAATCAGGTAAAGACGAGAATATGTAGGTTGATCCTACAAGGGGGATCCAGATTGACCTTGGAAGAGGGAAGTGACCTGGGTACTAAGGCACTGCTAGAGGGCCTTAAAGGAAAGGAAGTCATGGGACAAGAAAAGAGAGTGCAACTGTCTTCAGAAAAGGAGATCTTGAAGGCTCGGAGAGGGAAAATGACTTGGTAACTGGGATCATCCCATAAAATACATAAAGACAACATCTTTAAGGAGAGGTCAAGTAGGAGAAAGCCTAAGGAAATGTTGCAAGTCTTTCAGAAAGCTGGCCTTGTGTAAATTCCTAGGAGTAGTCTTGCTGGGATTAGTAGGTCTAGTAGGTCTACAACCCTTGGGGAAGGTGCTCCTCTAGAAGAGTTCCTATGGAGAGGAACAATTGGAGAATTGTTGCCTAGGGGAAAACTCAGAGTTGCACCTACAGAATGGGTGGGAGAGGAAGTAACAGGTAGGAAAGAATGGAAGAAGAGCTGAGAACATTGCCACTGCTCCCCTCCAACTGAGGGAAGGAAAGGTGGTTCTGGTGACTTTCAGTATATCCTTTTTTTGTAACTGTGTCTCTTCACTTTCAGGTTTTGAGCCACAAAACTCACCAGGGCTGGAACATATCTTGGCTTTTCCCCATGGTGTATGTGTATCATTCCATTTTGCTTGTGGCATGGTCCTTTGTACTTTGAATTTTATAGTTTTCTGACTATCTCTCCAATTGTTCACATTCATTTTAAATCCTAATTTTCTCATCTTAGCATGACCTACATGCTAACTCATCACCTGAGTCGTTGATAAAGATATGAAAAAGATTTGTCTTGGGACAGACTGTGTGACCTGACTTGAATGGCCCTCTCATTTAAAGCAGATAGTCTAACATATAAATGTGCATTTACCTTATAGGCTTTATTTCAAGCTCTTTCCTGAGAACAGAAGTGGGACTATATCAAAGGCGTGCTAACATCAAGACACAGTGCATCAGTAGTTTCCTTCCCTACATGAGACTAGTCATCTTTTCAGAGAAAAAGATGAAAAGGTTTCTTGCAGCTTGTTCCTGACAAATGCAGTGTTGTTGAGGAAGGACCTGCTTTCAGGGTTGGAAACTCTGCAATGACATCAGTCAAAATTGTAGAGCATCAGCTTCCTTGATAAAAAGGTAGTAGGTTTTTTTCTGCATTCATATCTTTAGACAGATGCAGTTTTGACATCCTCTTTCTATTTAATTTCTTGTCAAACACGTATGCTAGCTGAACTACAACCATTTTGTGAATAAGTTAGCTAGCCCATTGACATTAACAGGGAATTTTCTATTGCCATAATTGGCCAGAGGCCTAACTGGCTACAGCTGAAAGCAGGTTCCATGCCAGCACAAGGAATAATTGCGCTCAGCAAAAATTACATCCCGGCAGTTGCAGCTGAACCCTGTAGCGCAACTCTGTTTTAGCCTATACTGGTTCAGTTAATAGTTATTTAATTTTGTAGTAACTAAGGTGGTTTCAAAACTATTTTGTCCTTGACATTAAACTATATAAATGATACAAGTGAGCTGAAAATATATATTTTTATATTAGAGATATTCTAGCAATAAAAGCAAGTAAGAAAGGAATTAAAGTAACTCTATATGCCTTTCCTGTTCTCCATTAACCTGTGCAACACCATTGGCTGTCCAGCTTGTATGGCAAGATGTAACATTAAAGCTCAGGCAGTTTTTAAATAATTTCCCTGTATGTTTCCTTTCTTGTATATTTTCCATTCACCTTTTCGTTATTGTTGTTTGGGGTTTGTTTTGTTTCTCTTCCCTTCTGCTGGCTTCTCATCCTCTTGTTTTTCAATTAAATAGTTTGACTGTGGTCTGTTCCCGGTCTGGCACAGTAGCACAAAGGAAGTACCAGGAGCTGGAGGAATGGCTCAGCAGGCAGTAAGGTAGCAGGGTTTATACTACACCCAGTGGAGGGTGGGAGAGCCCGAATGCTCTTGTGCATGTTGGGATGTGGGCTGCTCTCAGGAAGCTGGTGACTGCTTGGTGCAAATTCTTCTGCCCCCTCTGGTGCAGGAGCTGGCTTTCGGCTTTCCAGGGGCTTTCTGGTCACTCATGGATGCAGGTGCCATCTGGTCAGGGGTCTGTGTTGCAAGGGGGTGTGAATGGTCTGGAATTATCTGATACAGGTCATTAGCACTGAAAGTTAATTGTACTTCTATTCAACCTCACTTTGAGGTAACATATAAATTCTGCAGTGTGTTTATGTGCTTTGGAGGGCATCAATGTCTATTTTCAAGATATGCCTAAGGGGTAAAGATTGGATAGCTTGTGAACTTTTCTAGGCAAGTCTGAGTTCCAGAGCAAGCCTGGATTCCTGCCAAATAGCACACTGCTGCTTGGAGTGCCTCATGTTTCTCCTTTGCCAATGGGCTGTGTTACTGTTATGTCTTCCTGCATAGTATTTACCCTTTGTCTGTAGTCACATCTGTTAGGAGGGACATCGGCCTGCCAACAATACATTTGATGGCATAGGATGCTCTTAGATTACATGTAAGTATTTGCAAGAGCATAGTGTGTGCTCTAGTTTCTAGGCCTCCAGCTATCCCCCATGGCTCCCTTTGTTCACCTCTTCATCAGAAAACTGGAAGGTTTTTTTAGTAATACACTAGGAATAAAATAAAAAATAATTAAAAAAAAAAAAGGGGGACCTGAAAGTGTAATAATGGAATTATATGGTGTACCTTGCAAAGTTCAGTGAATTTGAAACTTGGAATGGATATGTGCCTTACCCTGCAAATAAAAAAAAAATTGATTAAGTGTTTCCATATAGACAGATGGTTGCTTTCTCCTAAAAGCCAAATATGAGGCAGTTGTGAGCTGAAACATGGCCATGGTATCCAACATCTGGTAAAATTGTGAGCAGTAATGTAGTAATATTTTATTGTTTAATTTTCTTTATTGGGTTGTTTTCTGTGCCTTGAGTGATTCACTTCTCAGTTCTTAGTTTCACAGTGATCCCCTTCTCAATTCTTATTTTCATCTCTTCTTGAAACATGCTGTGGGAAATGGACTGTTTTAGTTTTGCTCTCCAGTATTGTGGAGAGAAGTGTTCTTACCAAAAAATAGTGAAACTTTACTTTTTAAAAAATTCATAGGTGAGTCATACTGCTTTTTTACACCAACACCAATAACACAGCTTGCAATGTTAGTTGAAAACATTCTGTTGTGTTGCATTAATCTACTGCCCATTATAGACTATACATACATAGTTCTGGAAGATTTAAATAGAGCTTAGAGCTAAATAAAAAAGCAGCCTCAGGGACTGTATAACCCAAGTACACAGCAAGAGGAGAAAAACCCCAAAGAGTAGACCACAGTAGTCAATGTAATAATCAGCAAACTTAGCACAGTGACCATGGCTTGTGGTAGTTGTCACAGCAAGGAAAGTTTTAAGAAGTGATCTGAATGCAGTCATTGAGGCAATTTTAAGTTGCTACCTTCTGGTCACCTCCCTTACATAAAAGTGCAGTAATTTGAAACTCAGTGGGTATGTGATGCAAACTGGCAGTGTGAGCCTGTCAGTCTCTTGGTGTTGTTCAGAAAAATAGGTCAGTCAGGTGGGTCAGAATATGGGAAGTCTTGGAAGAGAAAAGAAGTAGCCAAGACTGGATGCTCTGTAGTATACAAAAGCAGCAGCATGGATAAATTGCAGGATGAGATTCCAAACTCATGGTCTAGAAAAGCAGATTTTGCAGGTGTGCTCTGCATGGATGTGAGCAGATGGGGGAGAGGGCATGGCTGTGCCTCTCTGAGCCAGGGAGGAGGAAGTTGCAGAAGCAGAGGCATGGAAATGAAAGCCTCTCACTCCAGTCCTGAACTCACATTTAAAAATGCCTTGTTAGATTTTCATGGCTTAAAGTGCAGACTTCAGCTGTCTCAGTAATCTTTCATGGATTAAACCACTGTCACCAGAGAGACAATTAAGGCCAAGATGAGCTCACAATGCTGGGTTCACGCTTTACTGTTAAACCATAAACAAGCTGAGATTTCATAGTGGGATATTTTGGACTTTACTCTTAATCTTAAGGGATTCACAAAGAAGATATCTCTTGAAAAATGTAAATTATGCACAATATCTACATAGTTCTGCAAAGCAAATTGCAAAGTTTATGCTAGCTTTCTGTGTTACAGACTTTGTTTTCCCCAGAAGGTACAAATTTTCCTGAATGAAGTTCTAGTGACAAGGTGGGTTTTGGGCTCCCCTAGAATGACAGGAATTAATTTCACATTGCACTTGCCCCATAAAAGTTCACCAACTGCTGTGCTGTAGGGCAGCACTTACGGTGGGAGGGAACAGAGCCCTCCCTCTCTCTCTGCTCATTGAGGCTGTACAATCTGTGAAAACAAAATGCTTTGGAAATGAAAACCCAAGAATTAAAGAAAATTTGACATTAAGTACAATTTCTGATTAAATTCTTGTTTTCCTGGGTTTTTTTGGGTAATTTTGCCAGCTCCCACATGATGTACATATTGCTTTCAACCATCAGCAGAGCTTTTCATTGCCATGCAAAGAAGTTGTCAGTAAATTATAGAACTCTGACAATGTACTTTTTTTTTTTATCCCAGTGGCATCAACCTACTTTACTAGCTCTGTCAAAAATGCACCACAGGTAATATGGAAATTCATATTCATGCATACATTGGTAAAAAGAGCTGCTTCTTTTTTTTTTTTTTATTATACTTTTTTAAGGTTTTGACTTTAAAACAAACACCTGTCTGAAAATCTTCATTGACCTAACATTTCCAGCTGTGCATTTTTGAATGGACACATATCCTGTCTCAGATTATTGACCTGGATAAAGTCTAAAACAGGTGTTAGAAGCTGAAAGTTAAGACTTTACTTCATGGCATCCCTACACCAAAATCTTGAATATATGTATTGGAACAGCAATTACTCCCGTTGTTGTCACATCAGTCTTAAAGGACTTAATATCAGTCTGTCCTCTAATTAATATTGGAACATGTGTCAAATCAAGAGGCAATATGAAAGCTTGATATTAAGCTCAATTTAGCCTCAACCACTAGTTGCTTTGCATTGCCTTACAAAGCATTTAAAATGTTTGGAACAGGAACAAAAAAATTTCAGTAAAACTTGGCAGGAATTCAATGAGAGAGAAAAATTCAGCGCATGTCTCTTCTAATTGATGCTCTCACAGGTCAGGCATTCAAACCTATCCTTTGGACTTTTCTAAATTTCTGGCAAACACCACTTTGAGACATGAGCTTGCATATATGAAATGATCAGATGAAATGAAAAGGCACTACACAATCTAGTAACAGTTTCCTTAGCATATTTGATGTTTTTATTTGAAAAACATCAGTGCTTAAAATTCTCAAGAATTTCTTTCTAATTAAATATATCATTCTAAAGTCTCTACTGAATGGCTTTATAAAGTATGGTTTGTCACTGAAAAAAGAGAAGATAGCATTTTGTAAACAAACTTGGGAAGGAAATTAAGGAACTTCCCAAGGAAGGGAATGGTTTTGCAATTTCCCACACTATTAACTAACTATGGTTTTAATATTACAACAATGTCCTGGGGTTCAAAAGAGTTGGGGTGTTCTCCATATTAAGCAGGTAACAGCTGTCCACATTCCAGCTGCATTAAGGACAGACAGCAGAGACCAATATTTGAAGGAAAAGGAAGTACTGCTATCTCCTTTTAAATGCAGTGGACTGGGAGAGGGAGGCTAAATGACTGGCCAAAGGTCAGATGGGTGGACTTTAGTTAGAACCAGAAATAGAAGCACGATGGCTGGACCATCGAGTTCCAAGGCCAGCCCTGCTCTCTTATAGCCCTGTTTGCGGTTACGATGCTTGCTTGTGACATGAAAAACCTCAGAAAGTTTGGTTCAGATAAGCATTCATTCCTCTGAGAGCTTATCTCAGCCTAGCTCAAACTGACTCCTCTCAGCCTGCAAAGTGGATGTCTTGCAAGAACTTTTATAAAAATATGTTTCTGTATTTTAAAATCCAGTTGGAAGCAAATGCTAAGAGGGATGACAATTAAAGATAATGTGAAGTGAATACACAAAATTTCAAAACAGAATATGACTTGATCTAGCAGATTTTGGTGAAAGTCACCCTGGTTTCATTTTTTTACTTCCCCCCCTTGCACTGGAAAGAAATTAAGCACTTCCCCTGCCCCAGAACCTCTTTGGTGAGCTATTGCCTTCCTTGGCTTGTAAAGTACTGTTGTCCAAGGTGTCTTGATGGGATGCGGGAGGAAAGATTCTTTCACGTGATAAAGTCTCAGTATCAGGCCAGCACGAACTAGGGATCAGATCCTACTGCAGGATGCAGCAACCAGAGACCATGATTGGCTGAACCTGTTTTGTGGTGTTCTAGGACAAAGCAAAAGTTCATGTGCTGCTTGTTGGTGGGTTTAAGCTCAGCTTTCCTACCATGTCTCGAAACACTCTCATCCCTCTTGTCAGGCATCAGAAATGCCATAACAAGTTCTGGAACATAGTTCTAAGGCAGACTCCTGTTCTGGAGGGACAAGACAAAAAGCTACTCATGAGAGAGATGCACAGATGAGTCGGTGTGTTTGAGTGCAGCATCTGATGAGAGGCCGCCCAATATGAGCTGTTCATTTGCCATTGCTGTTGCTCATTTTCAGCTGAACTGCTCCTGGCAGGACTTCCCTAAGGGATGTAGCAAGACTGCACTGCATTCCTTCTCTCCCAGCCAAACTGCAGGGAGAACTGGATATCACTCTAATTTTTGGGTAACAGTAGCTCAGTGAAGTTGTCCAGTTCTTACAGACCTCTTCCTCTTCAACCACTCTTTACCTTTTGCATCATATTCAGTGGTAGCTAGTGAAAGGCTGTGTGTTTTCCTGCGTAGGGATGGGACTCTGAGGGATTTTTTTGTCTGCAAAGCTATCTTAGGGGAAGTGTCTTGGTCAGGTATGGTTTCTGTATGTGCAGAAAAAGAACCTTCATCCACCAAGCCTTAGGGGATATTGAATTGTGCTCTAATGATTGCTTTGTCTTTACTATCCTTACTGAGCACTGACCTTAAAAATAACCTTAAAATGCTTCCTTGCCTTTTCTGTCCTTTGAATGCCAAGATCTCCTTTGATTATCTCTGAAATACCTTATTTACTGGACAGTCATATTTCTGGGCACAGACTCATGGGATGTTAAATGCCCTTTCTCTGTGGTCAAGGCCCCATGGTTTATTGTAACACAAGTACACTTAAATTATTAAAACCATAAATTCATGCCATGACACTGTATAAATATTGTTTACAGGTTGTGAGAGACTGGACTGTTAATGGTTAATAACTCAAACCAATTGTCTATTTGTGGAGGCTCCAGGGTGCTTTGCTGAGGCCAGGTTTGCACCCTCAGGGAGATGGGGGGAGGAGGTGAGGTTTTGGGTGTGTGGTGGCCATTTGCATAAGACAGAGGAGGAGGCTGCAAGCTAGGCTTTGAGGCCGATAAGAGGCAGATCCTGCAAGGTGGGATGTTTCTTCTCTCACCCTTTCTTTCTTTTTCTTTCTTTCTTTCATTCATTCTTTTTCTCTTTTTTTTCTTTCTTTCTTTCTCTCTTTCTTTCTTTCTTCCTTTCTTTCCTTCTTTTTCTTTATACATTTTCTTAAGTGATATTTTTATGCTTTCATATTGCAATATTACTATAAATAATAATAACCAAAACGGTTACATACTTGCTTTCCATTGCAACCAAACTGTTCTAAAAGAAACCCTACATATATATATTTAAAAAACCCCACAAATCATTCAGTGTCATTTCACTCTAATCTGCCCCAAGGGATCTACTAACAAGAGCCTGAGTCACCCTCACCTTCTGGTGAGTGTTTAAAGGAAAATACAACCCCATTTGGCAATGATGTAACTGCTGCAGAACCTTTCTCCCCTCTATCGCCTTTCCATTTTTTACATGTAAAGAAAAAAAATAGTGTTTTTGGTGTTTAAATCATGTCCTTTGCCTCAGACAGGTGTTAGCCATTACACTATTAGCATATCTCATTCTTCTGATGTATCTCCTGAAGAGCAAGCAAGGTTATTCACAGACAGTTAAGTAGTCAAGGACTAGAGATTGTCTTAAAAACAGATTTATTTTGCCTAATAAGTTGCTGTTAGACAGATGCTTCCTGAATCAGTGAATAATGCCTTCGATTTTTCATGACTGCAGTGAAAGCTGAAGCTCATCAGCCCTTAAATCGTGGACCCACAGAGATCTGCTCTACTAAAAAGTCTGCAGCTGGAGTGTGAGCTTCCCAAGGGGAGCTCTGCCCACAGCTATGTGTTATCCTAATCCAAGAGAGAAGATCCTTCCTCTGACCTCTGATCTAACAGTTGTCAGATGACACAGAAAATTGGACTTTGAAATCACATGTCTTGGCAAGAACTATGAATCACATGTCTTGTATGAACTATGAAACTATTTTTATTGCTGTTGAGGAGTTTATTACATCTTTATCGGCAGCAATAATTGCTTATTAAATGTTGCCCCAGCTTCTATTCAATTTTTGGGGGATTTACATCAGTAATAGAAAGGTAGGCTGACAAGAAGGCAGCATAATTATGTGAAAGGCAATTCCAACTTAACAAAGCATTGAAACACTATCATGGAACAAGGCTCCTTAACAAGCTACAACTTAGGAATGCAGCACAAAATTTCATATTTAGATCATAGTAGTGAAGTATGTTTGTGTTGTTCTCTGAACGTGTTTCATGTATCTATCAAAACTCAAAGTGGTGTTGAATGTTCTTACTTAGCCTCCTGAATGTACTGAGAAATACAATGCTGAAGCAAGGAAGGAGTATTTTTGTGCAGGAAATACGATTACCAGCTGTTAATTCCACCTTATTCACTATTGCCCAAGACCTTGCTTGCTTTGTGTACCCCTCTTTGTGCCCATGCCCACCCAGTCTGCATCTTAATATGACAGTGTACAGAGAAAACATGACATAGGTTCTGGGAAATTAGCCCTTGAGAGCAACTGGAGGAAATACTTTCAGCCTGAGAAGGAAGTGCCTGGGAGCTAGATGCGGAGAGCTCTGGTCCTCCACTGCCCATGCTTGACGCAACTCTGAATCCCTGGCTCTTATTCAAAGTTTTCCTCTCACCCTGCCCTAACTTCATACTTGTTTGTCTCGCAGGGAGATCCCTGAGACAATGTTTTCCTTGGCTGTTTCCAGTCTCAAGCTGAAAACTGAAAGCAAAAGTAAACATATCCAACAGAGCTCCATGCAAGTGAACCCTTGCCACTTCAATGGCAGCGGAACTCCTGGGGATTCCCACGAGTTCCCTTCCTTGTCTCTCTTCCTCTTGGTATCTCAATTGCCTGGGGGAAAAGCTGCTCTTAATTTACCCATTTGTTTCACTTTAGTTCACCCAGCAGCTCTCAGCAACTCTCAGACAGCTGTGCTGTATGTGTGGAGATAGATCTTGACGTATTTACTGCCCAAAAAATGGGACAGCTTGTCTCTGCAGTCTCTGTGGTCTCTTGGTGAACCAGAGATGCTGCATGGCACAAGGTGTATGTGGGGCAATATGGGAACAATTGCTCTCTGCTCTCTTTCAGAAACTCTTGCTCAGAAGGATCAGACCCCAAGAGGAGTCCGAGTGACCTTACAAATCCATCAGGATTAGTGAAGACATGAGTCTCACGCTGTGGTCTGGAGACTGAGGAAGGGGAATTTATTCTGCTGCTGTCACTGCTAAGTGCCAAAAATAGCAATGGATGCTTGAACTGGTGAGAATAACTTTTTCCACAGAAAATGTAGGGCCCTGTCCCTAAAAAAGCTGCTGTGTATTTCCAATGTGTTTCTGCTCTGACTTGCCAAGTTCTGCCATGTGTAAGAGTGGATGCTTTGTCTTCCAGGCATGCTGTTGGGCATGCTGACTTCAAGGGAATATGTGATTTGTCATCGTTAAGGAGTATAGAAATTACTAAGGGGATTGAATGCTGTTATAATTGCCTTGCAATGATCACATTGCAAATTTTCTTCTAGTACTTCTGGGCAAACAGGTCATAATGTCTAAATCAATTTATAAAGCTGTAATAATTGCTCTTACACTTTAAATAAATTCTCAGAGCAGCATTAGCACATTGGCATCTTAGTTTTGAGGTGATTTGGGAAATTTGCCATGCAATATGTAATCAAATGAAGCCCTGGAGTGATGCAAAACCTGTTCTTGGATCCAGGGAATGATAATGCCAATATCTAGAAGAAAACTTTTCCACAGAGGGCCTCTCTGGCTGGATTCTTTATTACAAAAACTATTGTGAAGCAGACGTGTGTCTGTAGTCTTTTATGTTGGTTCAACAAGGAGGACCAAATGCATGTTTGAATGTAAATTCCCTATTGATGGTCCCTAACTTTGGGTCAAAGCTCAGTCCCATGAAGGGGCAGAGAACCTCCTGTTGCCACTAAAGAGTCTTTAGGGCTCTGCCCAATCCCCTTACCTTGTCCTTAGTGGAACAATGCCAGATAGAGTCACAGCACAACTCTGTCTCAAACCACTTTTCTTCCCTCTGAGACTTGTTTTCAAGATATCAAAGTGCAACCACAGCAACTCGGCAAACCTAAGATGTCAACCTCCTAAACAAGTTTTGAAAAATAAATTAGTAAAGTAGCATAAATCTCAGAGCTAAAAAAAAGCTGCTCTGGGATTAAATGCACATAGCTGCTTAGTCTGTTTGTAATCCAGTTTTCCCTGTGGTATCTGGCAGTCAGAGCATAAAAAGGCATTCTTGAAATTAAGTTTTTTCTAGGACTCTCATACAAGAAAGCATCTGGATACTTGGAACTTAAAAAAAAGGGAAAATGAACATATCTCAGGCATTGCAGTTCTTATTAAAAGACAAATGCTTTCCAGGGATGTACTTCTGGTTAATATAATCTTGAAAAATCTTCAGAAGACAATAGATGTAGAGAATGAAGACGGCTTATGTGGCACAACATCTCCTTGTAATCTGCCCTTGCTTGAAGCAAGAGCAATAGTTTAAGTTACTGATTCCAACTAGTTCTCTTGGAAGTCAGAATTCAATTTACATTTATGACTGCCTGAAGCTATTTTGAGGAATCCAAATAAAAGTATAGCTGGCCTTCAAAGCTGTCTCAGAAATGACACAGAAAATGTTAAGCATACTTGCGGCTTGCACTTGTGTTGTTTGTTATTATCAAACTTACATTGCCTCTGGTTTTGAAATCTCGGGGGAACATTTACTCTGCAAACTGTGCCTTAAAATGTAAATATGTTTTCTGAAATGCATTTTGTTATTGTTTCTGAAATACTTTTGATCTCTTTTTTATTTCTCCCTTGCAAAACCAAAAAATCTACAGAAAACAAATTCATTCATTGCCCTTACAGTGACGGTTTAAGAAAGAAAGAGACCAGCCAATCAAGAAACCTTGTTATGACTCTGGATTTGAAGTAATTGTCATAGTTGCTTTTCAGAAATGACAGATTTTGGAGGCCCTTAAGAGAGATGGATGGGTTTGAAATATGCTGTAAAACCACATCAGCTTCCAGACTGAAATAGGGTCAGCTGATGGGGACTGGGTGTGTGGGCCAGATCAGCAGCAGCACACCAGCACTGTACCTCCTTTTCAGGAGCACACTGAGCACCAGTGGGCCTGGAGCTCTAAAGGCAGTAGCCCCTGCCTAGTCTTTGCCCTGCTACTGTGGTACCATCCTGTGAAGCACCTGGAGAATCCGCCCAGGGAGAGCCTCTGAGACAGTGTGAGACTGGGAGCTGTGCCTTGCTCAATGGCATAAGTAAAAATACCTGCTGAGTCTTAAGAAGACAGCAATATACATTGCTGATATAATTTACTTGAAGGCATTGAATTCTTAGGAGACCTAGGAGGGGTTGGCCAGTGCTTTGCGTTGGGACTGCCAGGGCCTCCCTGTGCTGTGAGAGTCCCTAAAAGAACAAAAGGTTTTCAAGCTTTAATAAGCCACGTTCTATTAGAAAACAAACAATATTTAGAGAAAACCCTGCAGCTAGGGAAGAGATAACAGAAATAAAAGGTTTATAAACCACTTTCTCCCTGCCCTCTGCAGGTCTGATGCTTTCTCCTTTCATTTCAGCCAGTTCATGGATTGTAGCAAGTTCTGTGCAGTCTTCTGTGGTCCTGAGGAATGTTGTTCCTATCACCTGTAAGGTGACACCTTATTTCTGTCCCCCTCAGCAGCATCACTGCTCCACCTGTGTGTCTCACTGCTCCCTTTGCTATGGCACTGCCAGGTGTTCCCATGTGCAGCTCAGTTGCCTCTTGGAGACTGATCAACCCCCTTCCCTTTGCAGATTTCTCACCACACCTTTCCTCTTCCTAAGGGAAAAACTGGGATCACATAATCGACGTACACACCATCTGCCACCAGTGCTTCACCTGGGTTTTGCCAGTGCCCTGGGTCAATGGTGATGCTTCTGGTGCCTCAGGCAAAGGGGACCTGACAGTCAGTGTCCTGCTCTTATCACAGAGATTGTGACAACCATGTCCTGGAACAGCTATTACCATGTGCCCTCGCGTATTCTCATTTCCAGTCAGGAATAAAAAAGATAGAGGGAGCATCTGGTATCTGACCTCCCCCCAGTCTCCAGCAGTTTCAGTGTATACTGGATTTAGATGTAAATAACCATTAACTCAGAGGAGTTAAAGGGGATGAAATTTGGACTTTCCTTATTTCTTTAAGGTCCAAAGGTAAGAAAAATCCCAATTAAGAGCATCTCTTGTTTGAGATTTTTTTAGCCTGGAAAAATGCTCTTGTACAAATCAAGAAAGGCATTGAATTCTCCGTAATCTCATGAGATATTAGTTTGCAATTTATAGTGTATTGTACAGCTCTCTGTATATTATAGAAGCACAGTTAAGAAATTTGTGTCCTCAATCATTTATTCACAGTTTCCTCACTTGAGCTGAATCAGCTCTCCATGAGACTGAACTGGAAAGTGGATTGCTGAGATCATCTGAGTTTAAAAAAACCACACGAAACAAACAAACCTACAAGTAAGTCAAAACTGAGTTTTATTTTGTTTTTCTGTATGGGGCAGATGGAACAAATAGTGTTTGTCTTTGACAGCAAGGACCAGAGAGGATGCAGGAAGTTTCACAGGCAAAGCAAATGTACATAAAACTACCTGAATTTAGACCTTCCCTTGGCCTTTAAAGAGAGACACTGGGGTGGAGGGGCAGAGAGGCATGCAGCATAACATAGTACCACAGTGCTGAGTCTCCTCTTTTAAACTCCTCTAAGCTCAATATCTTGTCCACAAGGGGTATCAAACTCAGAAGTTTCAAAAATAGTTTAGTCACTAAACATGTCTAGTTATACCTCTCCATGGCATTTCCAAGGGACTGGGCTAGGAGAGCATTTGCTTTCCATGTTAACCCATCAGAGATATTTGAAAGCTTACAGTAGCTTTTGGAAAAGCAGAAGTCAAAGGAATAAACTTTTCCTGCCAGCTGCATCAGTTACAAGCTGCTGAAATGGAAGATAGTGAACATTTTGGCATAACTCATTATCAGTGTAGAAATTCTGATAATCTAAGTGAGGGGACCCAGCAGTTTGAAAGCCATCTCCAACTTTCTTTTGAATGATGACAGCCCCTCTAAAACTGAAATTTGTGGAAGTGCTTTCCTTCCATTCCGGCCTCCCTCTCCATCAGCCTCCCCAAGCCACTGCCAAGGATTAAAAGTGATCCCATTGTCATGCTGACAAAATAAATGAACGTAAGCCACTATTTTCCATAATAACTATTTGACATTAAAGCAGTTGGTAATTAAAGTAATCCTTGCTCCCTGGTGACACATGCACTGTGACAAAACAGAGGTAACGTGGCAGCAGCAGAACCCGTCTCCTTTATTTACTCACTGCTTCAGTGCCTTGTCCTGTTGAGTGACTGATCATCTTTTGAATTACCAAAGATCAACTGAGTTAAATTAAAATTAATATTTGTGGTGAAAATGTTAACTTGAAAGCATCTGCTGTGATAGTCCATAAAATAAAATCAATATACTTTCAGATTCATCACATCCTTCCTGGGTCTGTGGTTGATTTTGCTGTGGTTTTCCAGAAAGCAAAGGCTGCAGCTCAGCCACTGGACTGGGGCTGGGAAGCTCTAGCCTGGACAGCTCAGAGACCCAATATGTTGAATGGCACAGAGTGGGTTGCTTTGAAACCACCTCCACTCAATGTTACATCAGCAGCTTTGGACTAGGTACTTTTAAACAGAAAAGGCAGCTAAAAGTGGAACAAAATGTTGGTTTAAATTATCCGGGCCAGGCCAAGTAGGTATTAGCAGAGTTGTGCCTTCTTTAGGATAAGTCTGCTGGAGAGCCATAGTGCCACAGCTCTCTGAAGGGAAGAAGATCTCCCTCCTGTTGCACCAGTTCTGCTTGATGTGTGCCAGATTGTGGAGCTTGTCTGCACTCAGCCTTCCAGGCCTTGGAAAACCAGAATCAATCTGTCTTTTTTGCATTCATTTTCCAAAACAAGAATGACATCTGTATCTTTTATGCTCTTTTACTGTTCCAGTAGCATAAATGTACACTGCAGTTAAGAAATGCAATGTGAAATTCTCTATATCCTGAATAAATGCTATGTGAATCAGGACAAAATAATAGTTTGAGACAAAAGATAAGAAAGATACTTTGTCGATGAGTGAAATCTTAGGCCAAAGTAGCTGCTTAAAAAGACTTTGGAAGATGGAAATTGAGCACACTTAGCATGGTCAGCATTGTCCTTCCTGCAGAGTGCTGAGTGAAGAAGTGTGTCCAAGAAAGTACAAAGTTAAAGGACTCAGAAATGAGTTGTGGTGATAACAGAAGTGAGGATGGGATTACACTGATTCTTTACAATGGATACAAGGAAAGGTTTGACCTCCAGAAAAAGTACCCAAGTAGCAATCAAATGAAGGAGCAGGAAACAATGTTCAGTTTATCTTTAACATAGTTTGGATGGGAGATTAAACTGAACAGAAGCAATCATTATCATCTCGTTGGTGTTCCACAAGATGGTGTGCCAGACAGGGCAAAAGCCTGCAAATGTAAACCTTCATCTCACTGTCTGCCACAGTGCTTTTGTATGATTCTGGAAAGACTCTTGTTCTCTAATGCTTCTGCCTTCTCCCTGTCTCCTGCAATGAAGGTAACAAATTCCTGAGGGTAGGAAAGGGAGATGTGGATACATGCTTCAAAGCTTCTGAAGAACTCAGACACAGTAATGCATTCTCTGCTGCTAAAATTTCTGTACTCATCTCTAAATGAGCTAATTGGAGTTAAGGCATCGCTCATGTAAGCTGAGTGGAAAATAGTTGCTCACTGCTGATGTGCAGCTCCATAAAGACAAGAAGTGTAGTTTCAAAGGCTAAGCTATGACCAGCTGATAAGTATACCTGGGGAAAGAACAGCTACTTTGGTTAAAGATTCTGTTCTGTTGCTGTGGAAACCTCTACGACATGGACTGTCTTATATGTGAATGGTATAAGTGAAGAAATGCAGAAAAACATCTTGTTATACAAGACCAAGAATGCATAGTCTTTCTTTTTGTGCTTGTGGAAAACAGGAAACAAGTTTTCAGTAAAGCATGAAGTTATTTTAAATATTTTGTTACTGGAACATTTGTTCTCAAGTGCTACCTCCTCTGAGTTTTGAGAAAAGCTAATGCCACCTCCACTTGATTGCAAGCAGTATCCCTTAATTCTCTCTCAGAGACCCTTGAAAGACCTTTAAAACACAAAATATTCACTCCCTCTGCTCAGTGTTTCTAAATTATTTAAATGACCTGAGGAAAAATGCAATTTAAGCCACCTCTGTGTGGGCAGGTGTCTGGACAGGAGCTCAGCCAGAGAAAAACACATACAAGAGAGTTTTTATTTTCCAATGTATTTTTAAAACTGCCTAAAATGGTCCCAGTGCAACTTCACGTTCTGGGTCCATATGCTGATGAACATGGCGGCCACAGTGGGAAGGCAGCTCAAGCAAGCACAACCACCTCAAAAAATTTCAACTCCTCCAATTATTATCCTAGTTAAAACCCTGCATGAGGGGTGAGGCAATCTGACATGTCTCCCCAGTTTCAGCCCTGATCCACACATGAAACCAACTCCGGGCTGTACTCAGACCAAACCCTCCTGAGCTCAAATCTTCAAGGAGATATTTATGGTAGTTAAAATGTCCAGGTTGTAATTCAGCTAGAAATCATGCAGCTTCCCAAGAAGACAACCTGACTATTTTCCTTTACAGAGATTTGCATTATGCCTTGAATTAGATCTGCAGTGATTTGTAGCCTTCTGCCCCCAGATGACCTGCAGCACCAGTCAGACTGGGCAGCTCAGACTGTGCTTCAGTCCATCTTCCCAGATGTCAGTGTGTCTGAGCCATCACAGGAGGTGAGTGCTTTCTCAGAGTCATTAACATCTGAGTTAAAATTGCCTCCTCAATATCGCTGAGCTGTAATATCAAACTGTGTATGCTTCAGCCATGAAATGGGTTACTGAATTCACCTAAGGCAGTGGCTTTACTGTCAAGAGGTGAATTACACTCACAGGATGTCGGTTTTGAATAAGCCTTGAGTTCTAAAGCAAACATTGCACAAACCAAGTGATGTTCAATGGTTTCCTCCCAAGAAAAAGATCCAAATTGTTAATGTATTAACACTACTTTTAAACCACACCTCCCTTGGTGCCCTTCAGACTATGTTTACCTAGAGAGAAAAAAAAAATGTTGAGATGACAATCTAGCAAATTTTCTTGGTTTTTAGCATGACCTCTGCTTTTAAGAAGTCCAAATATAGTTGGTCTGTACTAAACTTCTGAACAATACCAGATTACTGGATACCAAGATGTCAAGAGATGGTAGTTGTGGTTGTTGGTGTGGTGTTTAACTTTGTGGGTTTTTTCAGGAAGCTTTCGAAGTGGTCAGGTTTGCCTCTGAAATTCAGAGGCATTTCAGAGTGAAGAGAGGCACCAGATAATGAAAGTGTGATAAAGTAGGGAAGTGTGCTTAGCTCTACCTATCCATCTTCTGGCCTGGTTGTTGTAGGGAGCACTGCTGTTCATACAGGGAGTGCTGTTTCAGGCACTACTAATGCTCAACGTGTGCTTGAGACCTTTTAAGACACAACCCTGGTGATAATCAGATTATCTGCATGTTTAGCAGTGAGATCAAACAAATGTTCTTGGCTGAATTTCCATTTTTGCTGAGATCAGGGCAAATTACTCAAAACACAACTTGCAGGCATGAATGCAGTTCTCTCCTCTCTGCTCCCAAACATCCAAGCAGTTGTTTCTCATATATTTTTGTTTTTTCAGTGTGGTGGAAATTCTTCCAAACCCCAAGTTTGTGTATTTCAAGTCAAGCTTGTGAGTCTTTCCGTGTTCTCAGTTTTCTGGACTTTTTTCTTGCTCCAATAAATTTTATTCTGGCTTTGCCATTTTCGAGATGTTTTGTGTTATTTTTGTGGATAAACAGAAGAGGATTTAACACATGTTTTTTGTGTTATTGTGGCACTGTACAGTCCACAGTCCATTTCCTTATACATGCAGAAGTCGATTTTGATATAATTAGCTAAGTAAGCATGTGGCAAAAAGCATAACTGATGTTATGCAAAACATCAGCAAACTGATGTTTGTAAAAAGCAGGTCAATGCTTGATTTAAATCAGAGAATACACAATTTGCTCTGAAATTATTAAAATTACTTTTTTGGACACTTTCAACTAACTGACTTTGGCTCTTATGTTTATAGGTCTCCTAATGCTTCTTGCATGTGTCTTCAGTTTTTTCCAGGTTTTGGTATGTTGTAAGATGGAAAGAAAGTCAGAGGCTTTTTCTTGCTTGTGTAAAGCAAAAATTTTCCTGCCTTGTTCAGATATGGTGAAGCATGGAAGTACGTGGCCAGCTTTTAATATTCTGAATGCTCAGGTAAAAGTAGTTTTCTCCACTGAGGTCTGAACAGCCACGCTTCTAACAGGCTAGTAGATGCCTGTTGTTGAAATCATGAGAATGTTTCGTGTCACGTGTTTCATCCTTGAAGAACACTTATGAACATGTCTCACTGACTAGTTCCTAATTAACAGGGACCATAATTAGCCTTTTTGGAAATGGTTCTAACTGCTGTTCCCGAAGGGATTGGCCCCTCTGCTGTACTCTGGGCTATTCAACTGAGGATTTTAACATTAAGCAAATGCTTCACACTGGGAAGCACTACTTAACTTAGGAAATCCATGCTTTTCAACAGACAAATCACTGTAATATTTGCAAAGATAGAATACTCTCATATTTTAGACGTTATAGCTGAAGCTTGTGAGGGAAAAATTTGGATTTTTTTATTCCATCATTTCAACAAACAAAAGACTAGAAAAGTTGCTAGTGAGAGAAGCCCTTTCACAGATCAGAAATTGAGGTGGTGGTTGCTTTGATGCCTTTTCTTGGTCTTAAAATCGAGAGCCAAACACGTTAGAGGGGAAAAAAGGGATTTTACCTTGGTCTTTATTTTAAGGATCCTTGGTGCACTCCGTCCAGGTGGAGCATGCTGAAATGCACATCGAAATGCACCCCCGTGAGCACCCCCCAAAATGCACACCCACAATAGTTTGGGTACAAAACTATAGGCTTTACCAATTAACATATTTATCAAAGATTCCCCAATGAGAGGCTGAGTGAACCCCCCTCTCTGAGGAACTTTCCCCCCCTGGACAGGCCTATCTTAGTTTACAAAATGTGTTCCAGAGAAGACCTTGGTGTCTGAGGCTTCTGAGATGTTTGGTCTCCTGGCTTAACAGAATATTGGGTCTATGCTGGTTATCAAACCTGAAGAATTAGAAGTATGTGGGCTAAAAGGCCCTTAAGTATACATAAAAGTTATACAAAAGAGTATATAGAGGGGGTATATATAAAAAGCAAAAAGCATCATGGCATCAGCTTAAATACATTTGAGGATAATCTGCTGCAGATTCAGCTTGAGTACATTGTCTCTTGGGCCACCTGAAAGAGAAACTAGCTGATACCATGGAACAGGCTGAGAGATTGGCATGGAGAGAAATAAATGGCAGAGGTGCTTATGGTAGATGGCTGAGAAGAATGGATCCTAATAGAATTTTATGTATAAAACTGGTTTCATTGCTTTGCACACTGACGGTGCACAGTGCTTTCTGGGCAGGAAGGAGAATAGGCCGCACCTCTGCGATCTCGCAAAAGACCAAGCTCACGACAGATTTGTGTTTCCCTGAGAAAAAAGGCAATCCATGCTTGTTACCAAATTGCCTGTCACTTTTTACAGTGTTGTCAGTATTAAAAAAATCATTGCCATTAGAAGACACTGAAGTCACACTTAATTTTATTATCCAGAGATCCAGGTGAAGGCACATGATGTTCAAAGACATTTCGGCATTTTTGTTAATGTCACCTTTGTTCTAGTTACTGCAAACAGAGATTGTAGCGATGCAGTTTATCTGTATTTAAATCCCCTTGAGCTGATAGCTCGCTTGAAGGCTGAACTGTGATCTCTTTGTGCATGAAGAAAAGACACTCATTTATTTATATTAATGTCAAGCTTGTCTACTGTACTTTTTTCTTCCTCTTAATTGAATGTGTCTGCAGTAGCAGAGAGGGCATGTGCCCAAATAAGAAAGACTAATTGGGAGAAGCTGTCAGGTTAACAGAGATTTAGTTGGATATCTTGCACTTCAGTAGAAAATTTTCCTCAGGATAAGCTTGCACCATTTATGAGGGCATATGATGGATGCACGAGGAAGAGGGCAGGAAGATACATGTTTGGGAAATGTGTGAGGCTGCTATGTAATCGCAATGGGCCTTTTGATCTAGAGTGGATAAAATACTAAATAGATGAGTTCCCTGTAGGTTCTTGAGGCTTTCACGGCTTCTTGTTCATCTTATTTCAGATCCTCTTTAGCCCCTCTGCACTCTAGACAGGGGAGTTGTTTAGTTTCTTGTGTCCCCACTGAAGTAACAGAGGCGTAACAGGCAGGAGATGATACATGCTCCATCTGTTGTGTCTCAGTGCCATGGCTGTAGAGCTGGAAAGGCTTGTTTCTACCATCAACTGACTGAAAGAGTATTTAATGTTAGACTGAGTGTGTAAACACAGGGTTAGTATTGCAACTCGTGATTAAATCCCCAGAGAAGATAGGAAACTGCTCCTAATGTTAATAAGCCCTCATTTAAATTAAACTCAAACTTTTTTTTCTCCAAAACATGTCTTTATCATGTTTTCTTAATAACCATATGGTTTAATCTTTAAGTAGTGAGTATCTAAACATTCTTCAAGCCTAACCTTATAAAACTGGTGGCATTGGTGTGAAACTTCAGTTGAGAGGTGTCAGCTGTCAGTGGTCTCCGATGGGATCGGCTACTTACAGGCTGTATCTAGCACAGGAATCTGTTACTGCTGGTGCCTGTGCAGTGTCCCAGCTAGGCAGTACAACTGTGGTATCCACTGAGAACAAATTTGTGTAGTGTTTCGGGAATGGGAGAAGAAAAATGGCTTAGAGAGGCAGAGTGAGCCAGAAGTACTTGCTGCTGACCTTTGAAGAGGATGGGGTGACTGTGCCCTCTCACTGGCCCCATTAGCCACAGGTATCCCACTCAGAGCCTGGGATGTTGAGCATCATCAGGAGCTACAGGCGAGTGCTTGAGCTGCTCTCAGCACAGTGACCTGTCCTTACATGGTACTTATGTGCTGGTTTATATGGTGATACATTTTATTGTCATGTTTGTAAACAGGAAAATAGTTAAACTACTTTTAGCTTTCATTTTACAACAAGCTGCTCTTTATAACGAGTGAGCTGCCCCCAAGCACTCTGCATAAACCGATGTGGACTAAGTGTGCAGTTTTCCAATGCTTTTACATAAATAATAGCTTTCGAGAGAAAACTGTGTTAGTCAGATTCTTCTGAAATGAGCAAAAGCTTTTTTCCACTGAGAACAGACTACCTGTTTGCACCCACATTCCCAGCCCCTACTGCAGCTACAGATCACGCTAGCTGCATTGCTCTTTCTTTCTCAAAACAGATTGTATGAAAGACCTCCTGGTCCCAAAGGTTGCTTAGGCACTTCCAATGAAGAAAAACTTCACTGCAATATTTATACTAGGAGATTCCTTCCCTGATACTAACAACATGTTCAGTTAGCTTGATGGATGTAGTGCATTTGCACTAAAACACTACCAATATTTTTTTTTTTTTAAATTGCAAACAGCTATTTTATACTCCATGTAATTCCATCTGGAGAAGGTTCCAAATATAAATTCATGTTCCAGAAATGTATCTATGTTTATTTCTCCATAGATCTAGAGGAAAACATAAGGAAAACGTCCAGAAAATCAGCCCAGAGATTATTTTATGTACCACTGAGATCTGTACCACTTTCCCTTTATTTACTGGTAAATTCAAAAGAAACCTGAAAAAAGTTGGGAAAATACTTGTTTCAAATGGTTCTATCATACTGCTGCTTGCCATGGTGACCTCCTGGGACCTGGTAAAGTTCATATGCTTACAGAAGGTATTCAGTGCTTTATGAAACTGCAGCCACGGTTTAGTATGGTTTAAGACTTTTTGTCTTTGTTTTGATTTGCAAATTTTCATTATTATATTGTACTGCAAAGAGGTGAATATTTTTGCTCCCTCTAAATTATAACAGAATGTAGCACCAGCCTACTGGAAACTTCACCTTCCACCCACTGATTCCCTGAGTTAATTACCAGTATCGCTGATTCCAGCTCTGCAAGTCCCACCTATTGAGCAAGATACGCAAGCAAATGGTCTTAAAATTAAATATATGCTTAAGCCATCTTTCCCCTGCATGTTTTTAGCATTACACTGAATAGAGGCTTAAAGATTTACATACACTTAAAGTTTGGCTGTGTTGTGAACTTGTATCCTACTTGGATCATTTAAAATTCGAAATATAAAACACCCATTATAATTTTTACTTCCAAAGTCTTGCTGCCTTAGCTTGTTCGGGGGCTTTTTTGTTCTCTCCTACTGGCAACGGAGATGTCTATTCCGGTTTCTTCTTTGGTCAGAAGCCACTACCGAAAATGGTACTATTAAATTCTGCCACTTGGTGGCACTAAGAAATAACACAACTGCCCTTAAAAACGATGCTGTAAAACATGGCCAAGTGCCGGGTGATAACCGGGCCCAGTGGCCCTCAGAAAGGAAGACATCAGGAAGGGATTCCTGCCAGCAGAAATCCCAAAGCCGCTTTGCTTGTTGTAGATGTTGGTAGGTTTTCAGCGCAGCACAGCTAGTCCCTTCTCTCGCTGTTGGCTCTGCTGGCAGAGGTTCTGTATACCTCTTACATTTGTTACTTAAGAATCAGCTCTACCCACCTAGGAGGGTTTTTGCTGGAAGTTGAGGAGAAAGGAGTTGCAAAGCCTTCATTTCCACTGCCTTAGTTCAGGCAGTGTCAGAGAGTTTCTCTTGGACAAGGAAATTTGCATGAATCTCCCTGGGGAGCCCCCCCTCCTCCCAGTGTAAATATTATTGCCTGCTTGGTTAGAAGAGACACAGCAAAACCATGTAAGGAATAAACTCACTCCAGAGTATGTGTGTGCATGTGGGGGAGTGTGTATGATTTGACTGACTTACCACCATTGCTAGTACAGAAAATAAAAGAACTGGACCCAGAATTTATTCAGGTTCTTTCTCATCTTGGTTGATAATACCCAGTAAAGGTCAAGTGCCCTAGAAACTGATTTCATTTGTAGTTACATTCCATTTCCCTCATACAGCTCTCCTTTCAGATGAGAACTGAAAATTTGTTTTTCTCTGCGTAAAGTTTTTCTTGCTGGTGTTATTTATTCAGAATTTTTTACAAGGGCATGTAGGGATAGGATGAGAGGGAATGGCTTTAAACTGAAAGAGGATAGATTTAGATTATGTATTAATAAGAAATTCTTCACTGTGATGGTGGTGAGGCATTAGAACAGGTTGCCCACATAAGCGGCGGATGCCCCATCCCTGAAAGTGTTCCAGGCCAAGTTGGATGAAGCTTTGAGCAACCTGACCAAGTGGAAGGTGTCCTGCCCATGGTGAGGGGGTTGGAACGAGATGATCTTTAAGGTCCCTTCCAACACAAACAATTCCATGATTCTGTGATTCTATGAACTGAGAGCTGTTTTTCTGCCTGACCTTTTCTTTTCTTCTGTCATTGCTCCTTGTATGTGTATTTGAGTCTGTGCTGGTTTTGACCGGAATAGAGTCCATTTTTTTCATGGTAGCTGGTATGAGGCTGTGGTTTGGATTGTGCCAAAAACAATGCTGACAACACAGGGATGTTCTATCTATTGCTGAGCAGCACTTTTACAGAGCCAAGGCCTTTTCTGCTTCTCAGCCTGCCCCTCCTGCAAGCAGTTGTGAGGGGACACATCTGTGACAGGTTGACCCCAGGGATATTCCATGCTGTATGGTGTCATGCTCAGTGTATAGAGCTGGGGGAAGAAGAAGGAAGGGAGGGCATTCAGAGTGATGGTGTTTTTCTTCTCAAGTCACTGTTCTGTGTGATGAAGCCCTGTTTTTCTGGAGATGGCTGAACACCTGCCTGCCCTTGGGAAGTGGTAAATGAATTACTTGTTTTGCTTTGCTTCTTTTGCATGGCTTTTGTTTTGCCAATAAAACTCTTAATCTCAGCCTTGGAGTTTTATCACTTTTACTCTTCTGATTCTCTCCCCCAAACCACCACCGAGAAGTGAGCGAGCAACTGCGTGGTGCTTAGTTGTTGACTGAGGTTAAACTAAAATGGAGTCCCATTAAAGCTTCTATTAAAGAAAATCAAATTGTAATAATTAGTCCCAGCCTTCTCAACTGGCAGAAGTTTTCAGAGTGAAAAGACTCTTGGGACAAAAAGGAAACAGCCATCTGAAAAGCAGCGTTGTTATTTAATTTCCCTGTATTCCTAGAATTACAGCTGTGTCTACACTATTAAATAGTATGGTCAAATAGTATTACTTTTATAGAGCAAAGGAGCTGGTACTGAGGACTTGCTGTGCATTCCACATAGCTTTTTGGAGGATGTTAGCTCAGGCTTGGGACTGCCCTGTGGAAGGACCACACCTTGCAGGTGGAGTTGTCTACTGCCTGCCCTCCTGTGCTGCTCAACAGAGTGAACTGGAGGCTGGCATGTGAAGATCCCTGGGACTTTTACCACAGATGTGGCCTCCCAGGCAGAACAAAACTGCTTCTGTTTCCTGAGACAAGAGCCAAACTCCCAGGCAGTAAGTGATGAAATGGAATCGTAAATTGCTGCTATCACAATATGTTAGCGAGGATAATGAAATAGGCTGGCATGCGGGTGTATTACTGAAAAAGAATATTCTTCATCAGTGATTTAAACATGGATAACTGGAACTTATTACCAGCATCTTGCTGGGTTAGCATAACTGGTCCAGGAGAGTGCTGCCCATATAATGCATAGCAAGTGTTGCTGGCAATGACCCAGCCCATGCTAGGAAGCAGATTGTTGTTTCAAATGTCCTGGGAAACTATTTGAAAATTTCAAGAGTCAAAGATGTGACTGTAGACTTTTCAGACTCAGGGAAGGGCAGGGGCAGATGCCACGGAGATGGGTGAAAAGAGCTAAGGAGAGGCTGAGAAGCCGGATGGGAAGTTAAACCAGAGAAATCTGGGGGTTTTTTCCATCCTCAGCTTGAAAGCTGAGGGAACTTCCATCCTAATAGATAAATGCATGGTCAGGAAAAGCTGTATCTGCATAGAACTGCTTAAGTTCAAAATAGAGGTGATCCAAAAGTAATTGAGACACTCTGAGTTGAGGCCCAAATGGGTCTCTGCAGGCACAGAAGTTTTCATCGGGTGTGTACCGCACCTGGCACGCTGGAACCTTGCCCACAGCAGCTTGTAGTTTTTACCATAAAGGTGTTTGGGGCTAAATACAACCAATCAGATCAGATCCATGTTATTCCTCTAAGAAGCAATAACTGAGTGAAAAACATTCTTGCAAGACCTCCCCAGGCTAAGTGAGATTTAGTGTACTGAATAACTTTATTAATTGATTCATCTGTGGTTTTTACATAGCCCACCGTAACTGACAATACCAATAAAAAATATCATGTCAGAAAGTCATATCTCTGAAATATAGACATGAAATTGTGACTCCTGGGTGCATTTCTGTTGTGCCAGTGTCTGGCTCCTAAATATTATCAGAACCTCAGTTTTTGAGTTTTACCACAATGGGCTATATCTGAGTCAGCAGCAAACATCAGCTAAGAAAAAATCGCCTTTAAAAAAGGCCTTTCAGAGCTTAAGTTTACTGCGTACTGCTGATACTATGAAAAATAACCAGCATATTGTGAAAATCACACTTTAAAAACAAAAGCCAGACAAAAATATCCATTTGGATTATTCACTCGGCAAAATCAAAATTGCTGAAAGGTATTCCTATACAACACTCATGCAGTAGCAGGTTTACTTGCTCACAAACAAAAGCTAAGGCAATCACTTTGCCAAGCACCACGTCAATGGGGCAATCTGTCTCTAATAGTCAAAAGCAGTGAAGCAGCAGGAGGGCTCTCATTAAAATGACACATTCCTCTTTAAAGCAGCCATTCAAGGCAATAGTTATTTGGCAGTATCTTGAAAAAAAATATAACTTTCTAACATTTGATGTTTACTGAGCATGAAATTTCATCTGACATACTTGGGCTGTGACTTTCTCCAGTGACTTGCTTCTTGTTTACATTTGATTTACATCTCATTTACATGGGAAATCAAATGTGTGAACTGCCTTTGTGTAAACTTCAAAACAGGCAGTTTTATGTGTTGGAAGGGTTCACGTTACTGTGTGATCATACAAAAATAGCAAGTAGACCACCAGAAAAAGATGCTTGTTGTACAAACTTCCTTCTACCTTTTTTTTTAATGGAGATGGAAACTGCCTCTTAAAAACTAAAAGAATTACTAAAAGATAGACTCTTTTAGTTATTATGCAAGGTTGCATTCACTCTGCCATAACTCAGATCCGTCATTATCCTCAACAAATATCAGCACCAAGGTATCATCACCAGAAACTAAGGGTCGTCACCCTTGCTCCACCACGGTTGTTTGAACAAGAGGTGGGAAGAGGCACAGCCCATCTTTATAACGGCCACCAGAAATGATGGAACAGTCTCCAGACAGAATTGTTATAGGAAACACATTAAGATAAGATACATTTTTTTCCAGCTAATTGACAACCATGTAAAGGTTAATGCTAAAATCAACTCTCAGCAAATGCTATAGGTAAATTGCTGTGAACTTGAAAACGTTAATTACACCTCACATCGTTCTCTACAGAGCATCCAATTAACAGATGAAAGATTAAGAGCTTAACATCCTCATCCTGCTCATACCTAAAACTGTATCACAATGCCACTGGTTCCAAGGTACCAGAAACTTCAGTATGAAAGGAATGGAAGGTGACAAGTATGACAAAACTTTAAACTAGCCACTATTCCTAAGCAGAGATCATGAAGTCTGACTTTCATACTAGCAAATCTAGATGAAACCATAATAATACAAAGATCTTTGCAAGGGAAGAGAAGAATAATGTAATAATTTCAAGAGTTCACTGTGGAAATATGCTGCAACCTGTGTTCCAAATGTTCTTGAAGAGAGAGCAAATAGATACACAATGACATTTTTTACTATGGAAAAATTAGAGTAATCCCAACTGAAATTGATTGAAACTGCCTCAGAAAAGTCATGCAATACTGAATGACTGGATTAAAAAAAAAAAGCTAATAAAGTGATACAGATGGAAGAGGAAGTGATGCATTTGTGATGACAGACTTGATTATCTATTAGCAGTCAAGAAAGAGATCTTGTTGTCATTGTAGAAGCTTCTGAAAGCATCAGATCAGCACTTAGCAGTAGCCAAAAGGACAAACGCAGTTCAATTAATTGTTAGGAAAAGAGGCAGAAATAGAAAATACCTCAATGCCAGTACAGAAATCTCAAGTATTTCTCACATCTTCAATCTTGCACATATTTCTAGTTGCGTCCATTTCTAAGCAGATGGAGAAAAAGCATAGAGAAGAGTATAATGGTGGTTAGAGGTAAGGAATTTCTTCTGTGGATGCCAAGATTTAACCTCTTCATCTTAGAAAGTTTCTCTCTGAGAGACTCAGAGACTTCTTAAACAAGATTAGTATGAAGAATGTGATCAAGAAACTCTGCACCTTTCAACACAGTACGAAGTTAGAGAGATACTAAATGAAATAGTTTGAAAGCAAATTTGAGAAAAAAAGAAGGAAATATTTTCATACCTTGCTGAACTAATGCATTGGCACTAGTTCAGCAAGGTATGGTGGTTTTGGAGACCAAGAGATTAAATGGGCTCAGAAATGTGATTAGTAAAAGTGATGGGAGGAAGTTTGTCAAAGGCTGTTAAGCTCAACCATGAAACTCCTCAGATCCAGAAGCCTCTGAACAGGGGCTAGCAAGGGGCTAGAAGTGGATGTATCACTCTGTAGTCAACCTGTTCTTGTGATCTCTCTAATCATATGCTGCTTCCTTCAGTATCCTCCGTTTGGCAATAGCCAATAGATAAACCCTTAAATGAAACAATATGAACACTCACAGGGACCTGAGTCCATATTTTAGCCAGGCACATGCCAATTTTTGCAAAACTGAGAGTAGCCAAGAGTCCTGACCACTGAGGTAATTTCCACTCACTGGAGCGTGAGTAGCTGATATCAAAATTTGTTTTGGTGTTTCTCAGTGGGTTTGGGGTTTTTTCATTTTGTTGAAATAAATAATTTTGTGCATCTAGCTATTAAGAAAAACAACCTTATTTGTTTATATCTCCTGTAATCACAAGATGTGTTAAATAGGATGCTGTTCACCCAGGGTTTTCAGGAATGGAAAGTAGCCTATTCTTCAATTATTGCCTTGGACCTCATGTATCTGCCATTTACAGATGGAAATGTGGCCTTCAATATTTTTTGCTGTTAAAACCTTGAAATTCCAGTTGAGAGTTACGGATCTCTTTTATAGTGCCTCAGACAATCTTGCTCTTGCTTTAGGATGGGGCTAAACCTGTTCAAATTTTTCTTCTTTGCCATTTTTTGTATCTTATAATGTAACTAGTGTATCTGTCACTGAAGAGACGGGGCATTGTTGGTTTCAGCATTGAGATTAAAATGCTTAGAGGAGCATGTGTTTTAGACAACTGGACAATTTAGTATTTGCCCCCTATTTATGGAAGGGTTTTCCCTCTAACCATAGATAATATTCACATTGTATGTTATATTCCAGACTGTTTAAATCAAACTATTTATTTGTACCTTGTATTATGCTAAATCTGTTGTTTGGGTGTAATTACACTTAATGTCTTATTAGCATAAGACATACTTATCTGTGTGTATGTGTGGATCACCCTGATGAATCATTACAGCCAACATGTAGACCTTTATCTCTGGGCATTGCCAAAACCAAAGATTAAACTATTTGATTTTTAGTGTTCAGTGTTGTAGTGGTTTCAGTTCACCTCTGTACCTTTTGTGAGGTAGGAGATTTGGAGGAATGCAAAACAGGCTCAAACTTATCAAGAAAATGAAAAGTTTATTAACAGAATTAAAAGAGAAAAGAAAATAATAAGAAAATCAAAGCAAAATCCCTCTTTTCACTCACACCCCCCTCCTCCTTTCTTCTTCCCTAAATCAGCACAAAGGATAACATCACATAATTCTCAAGTCAGTATTCACAATTTTAAGGATCTATCCACTAGTTAAGGAGAAAAGATGGTTTCCTTTA
>VZTH01014963.1:293349-311200 GCA_013397815.1 Aleadryas rufinucha | reverse complement strand
GGGCAGTTCTCAGGAGCCCCTGGCTAGATGTTGCAGCTACTTGCAGTGAACACAGTTGTTTCTCAGCTGCCAGGCTCTGAGGAGATCGTCCCGCCGGCATCCCGGGGCCGTGTCCCCGGCACCGGGGGAGGGAGGGGGCTCGAGGCCGCTCCAAGGAGCGAAAGCCTCGGCCGCCATTCCCCCCTGCTCCTCCTGCTGGAACGCCAAACCCCAGAGAGCGGAACTTCCTCTCCCTTCACCTTTATATATGGAAATTTCGAAAAGCGCCACTGGTCAAACGAGCTGTCCATCAGCTCAGGCTCAAACCATCACAAGTGTGTCTGTGTTGCATAGGAACAAAAACCAAACCAGCAGGTGCTAGAAATGCTGGCCTTCTGGTTATTTTCAATTTACCCTGTGGCAGAACAGATTTAATTATTTAATCCAAGTAATCTCAAATTATGCAAAGATAAGCAAAAGAGTTTGAAGCCTGGATTCTCCTTTTCCATCTTTTATCTGATCTCAAAGGTGTCTTCCAACTGTAACAGTTCCATGATTCTATGATTTCCCCAGTATCTGCAGATGAAGAAGCAAGAAAAAAAATCAGTCACAATATTGACTTTCTGTCTACCCCACTTTAGAAAAAAGCAGGCTCATTTTTACATCTCCCCATCTCTTGTTTCCCTCATCTTCACTTCGTTTACCATCTCCAGTGGTGCCTAAAAAGGGCACTTTACACACAATAATTTGTGTGTAGGCCCTTTCCTGTATGTGTTGACAGAAGGAGACAAAAAAAAAAAAATCCTGTATCCCATCATAAAATGAGGCCCTTTTGCAAAACAGACAAGAGTTCAAAACTATAGTCTTGTACCAAAATTCATGTCACTGTGTCTAAATTAAAAATGAAAACAATGGGATAAAATAAGCTCTAGCATTTTCTTTGTTCACTTTTGTAATGGACTTGGTGCAAATAATAGGAATTTGTCCTTACAGACTACTTTCACTGTTCACGAATATGAGAGAGACTATTTGTGTTTCTACAATATACTCCAGTGATTGAATCCCGTATTCTTATGCAAGCTACTTTCCTAATGGAGCTGATAGGGATTTTGCCAAGCTATTGCCTTGAATTGAAATGGTTTGTGTGAGAGGACTGTGGAGTGACACCCTGAATATATTTAGGCATGGCAGATACTTATTATGCAGTCAGAAATATTTCATAATGAAATGATATAAATTACAGATGATAGCATTTCCTTCTATACCATTTTAAAAATAAAACCCAAAGAAATTTATCTTTAAAATTGCTTTTCCATTCCTTGTCCTTCAAATGAGTCTGTGAAGTATTTGTTTCATAATTTGGAAATGTCTTAAGCTGACTGTTTCCCACCTTTTTATCTCCTGTTGGACACATCTATTTAATGCAAATTCTGAGAATGAGGGAAACATCAGGCTTACCAACTTAAAAGAAGCCCGTGCTCAGCTAATCAGCAAACCACTCTGAAAACCCATGTGGAAGGAGACATTTTTGCCTCACATTAATTCTGGAATGTGCTTGAAAGCTGTTTTTTTTCTGAATCTTATTGTTGGTGACAGTTATCTTGCTGGAAGGTGACATTGTCTGTGGCATGGGCAGAGAAGGAGCCTCACTGCAAGGAAAAGTTGCCATTCTGTTTTCTAACAATTTAGCAGCAGTGGAAAACATGACTTTAAGTGATTTACAAGTTCCTGTGTAAAACACTGTGGGGTTTCTTCCACTGAGCTTCACCAGTGGCTCCACTGACTCTATGGGTACAGGACAAGCACCCTCATGTATCCGTCCCTCAGGTGCCTTCACTGGCTGAGATGGCAAAATTATGCACGGGATAAAGGTCTGAATGGACTGGTTTGCTGTAGTACATATTTTTAGCTCTTGGCTTTGTATGAGCTATAGGACAGGAAATTTAAGGACAACTTGCTGTTGCATGCCCAGCAAACATGCTACAGGATCCTGTAACAGTGTGCAAGGCTAGCTTGGGAAAAAGAATTAAAATATAAAATACACAGAACTCCACTAATTCAAGTAGGGTAAAGTAGTGTTTACTCTCATGAGAGCATTGTGGGTGCCAGAGGTTTATGTTATTCAACAACGAGAAGCTTAACAAGCACCTCTTGTCTGAAGCTGAAGTTCTATTGGCATTTCAGTGCCTCTCAGGTAGAGAGCCTAAGATAAACACTGATTATGAGGTTTGGGGAAATGATGGCCATGTGAAATGTACTGAGATTTGATGCCGAGGTGGCCAAAGTAGATGACACAATGGTTTCCTCTGGTTTCTTAGGATCTGTGAAAATCTGCTTCTAATCTGCTGTTGCTTTGGTCACTTGCAACAGCGTGTCAGCATCTGGCTGCTGAAGATTAGTATGCCTTTGTGAAAAACGAAGTTCACTCTCCTGTTAGGATTGAAAAGTTTAATAAAGGACAATAAGGGACAAGGAAAATAAAGCAAAAGTCACAGCACTGGGTGCTTTTGGCCCTCAGCCAAGAGCACACCTTTGACCTCAGAGACATCCTTTACATACACCCAGAGTATTACATATTCATACACAATTAGACATATTCATAAACAATTATACATATTCAAAACCCTTTCCTGTAACAATTCAGAATGGAATCTTGCCCCGGCAGTTCCCGGAGTTGGAATTAACAGATGGTTGCATATTCAAACCCTTTCGAGTAACAATTCAGAATGGAATCTTGCCCCGATAGTTCCCGGAATCAACAGGACTTATCTGTTGGTATGCCAATAGCAGGGGGGTCCAGGCAAATAGTTCATAAGCATAGCTATTTCTAAGTTTTTTCCTTTTTAATGAAAAAAAGTATTAAGAAAACCACATCTTCACAACAAAGCTACCTCATATAGCATTTTACATATAGCATCTATTTGTGACAAAGCCACTGTTACAAAAGCTACTTTAACACCACTTATTTTAACATTTGCAGAAAGCCAACATTATAGCATCTGTTTATCACACCTTGTTGAGAAATAGGGTTTGTTTCTTTTAACTTGCACAGATAACTAGATAACTGAGACAACCAGTTATTTTTTTCTGAAAGAATGAATCTAAAAATGCTAACAAAGTCAGTGAGATTTTGATTTAAATTGTTGATTATATAACTCATAGAAATTGGTCTAAGACATAAACTTTGATAATTTTGAAACAGATTTATCCATGTAGTCAGACAGTTTTCATAGCAAGGGATATAATGGAAGAGACAAATTGTTGTACAGGTTTTCCTTCTTACCAGAATTTCTCCTATTTTGCTTGTTTAAAGCTTAGCTTAGATGTACTGTTCCTTCATATGAATCATTGCTAAATTTTGGGTAATCTGAAAGATCATGCTGTTTATATTTTATACAATGAAGCTGTAGGGCTCCATTGGCAGTGAAAATACCAGAACTAGGATTCTGGCAATGCATCTCCTCACAGGGCTTCAAACAGGCTGGAAGGATTAGACTAACTGAGAGCTTTGGTACTAAATGACCCAGTTTGCCCACAACAGTGTCCTGACTTTCAGTTGAAAGGAGGAATTCAATTTCAGGGCATTTCTGTTGACCTCTAAAGCTCCTTAGAGCTTGATTTATTTTCTTCTTTTGACCAATAGCTGTAATCTGTTGGCCTGAAGAGATACAGAAGGTAATACTTGTTTTGAATGGGAGATCTCACTATAGAAACAAACACGAGTACAAAATCTGCTTCATGTTTCAGCTGAAGGTGGACATCTGAAGTAGCCACAGCTGGCAGATGATATTTAAAATGTTCTGGGTCTTCCTTTGGTTTTAACTATTTTAACAATTAACTTCCATGAAAAGTGAAGATTTGCGTTAAAGATCTTTAGCATTGCATAATTTGCAAATATCTTTATTGCATTCTGTTTAGAAAACACCACCCACATAGATTAGTGGTGATGCTACCATTCTTTTTCTGAGAAGCATGCCAGCACATTATTTTAGTATAAAACAGATGTTTAAGTTGAAGGGTTTTAATCTTGCCTTAATTCTCTACGGAATAAAAATGTTCATTGCATCTTTCTAAAAGGGAACAATTCGCATGAAGTGCTCCAAGGGAAATTTATAGAACTTATGAAGTAGAAATGCCATCACTGAATCAGCTTCAATATATTTATTAACAACTACTGCTGAGGAATAGACTTTTTACTTGCATTAAACACTATGAAATTTCTTTACAGGGAACAGATGCCTTAAAGCAGCTTGGAAGGTGAAACTAAAATTGACTGCAAAGAAGAGCACTACCTTCTCTTTCTACAATTGGGAATATAGATACTTTCAGCTGATTCTGCTCTAGGATGTATTCATGAGAACTTAACTTGTATATCTTAGAGGGAAATTTGACATTTTTAAAGGAATTTAGGTCTTCATGTCCTGATGGCTGAGTAGTACAAGACAAATTATATTTCCTTAGCTCCTTTGGCATTTCCTTAAATTGCAGGTAAAAGTGGAATGACAATAGAAGTTGTATAATTAAAATTGATTTTATAGGGGGTAAGAAAAAAGAAAAAATGTACAAAGAAGAGTGAGAAAAACATTGAATTTTCTTCTCTGTATTAGCATGAAGATTAAAGTTTCTGGCAGAACTGTCCATTCCATTCAAAAGCTTCCACTCATACTCACATGATTGCAAAATCTCCATGTCTCTTGCTCCAGTGTAATAGACCTCAGGCAGTATGTACCACAGAGGAAAAAACCAGTTAGAATAACCTTGTAGACCTTGGTGAAACTTCATGGGGGTTCTAAAGAACTCTGAACTGAAAACCTTGGTAACTAGGATCAACTGATCAATGGCAGCATTGGGTTGGAACCTGGCAGCAGCCAGGAAGTTTACTCAGGAATTAGGAAATGCTGTGAGAGAAGTAGAGAACAAAGAAGAATTCTGTCATCGCACAAATCAATGGTGCTCTCACATCATGGGTAAAGTTTTCAGCTCTGGTCGCCTCACCCCTGAAAAGATACGGAAGAACGAGACAAGGATTGAAGAAAGGACACAGGCAGAGTCAGAGGAAATAAACATTTTCCACATGAACAGTGTTTGAGTTGTTTGAGAAGAAAAGGAGTACAAATTCGAGAATGACATGACAGAGGTAAAGTTATGAATGCCATGGATAAGAATGATAGAGGTCAACTGTTCCCTGTCTTTTCCAGTAGAACTGGGGAACATCACACAAATCCAGGCAGAAGCAGATTCAAAACCAAAAAATATGAGCTTTTTCATTCAACTGATTGCAGCCCTGCCAATGGATGTGTGAGGTTACAGGCCTCCTTAGGGAGGCTGGATTGCTGGTGGCTGAAGAAACACACTACAAAAGGCTCAGGGAAACCTTGGACGTGAATGGCTGAGGGATGATTCACCAACAGCGAAAATAATGCCCAGTGACTAGGAATGATCAATCATCCACTGTGACTATTACTGAAGTTGCATAATATTGCTAAAGACAAATAAATAAACAAACAATTTGAATTTTCTATTATTTAATTCATTTTACATTCTAGAGAAAAGGAGCCTGTAAGAGCCTCAGAGACCGATGTGTTTGCCACATATATGGACTTCTCAAGATCTAATTAATGTAATTTACTCCCCATAATGTGTTAGAAGAGGAATGCTTTATTTATTTTTACTTTGTCCTCCTGTGCTCATAAGAATGTTTTTTCTTGGAATATTGCTCTCATAATTATGTTTATTCTCCTTGTGTGGGGCAACTGGATGTACTGAGAGAAAATCTGTGGAAATCACTGACCTTGCCAATTATGAAAAAGATTTTTGAACTGAAATTAAAACTCTTTGGGAAGTGGAAAAAAAAAGAAGAAAAATTGTAATGAGTCAGTACTCTGCACCAGAAAGAGCTGTGTCATATGTTGTGCTAGTAGAATACCAATACAAGTTTCCTGACTGAAAACTTTCCAGTACAGCTTTTGTCCATCCTTGACATAAACTTGGGGATATGGGGTAGATCATGTGAAAGACTAGGTCCAGATTTTGTGATTTCATCTGAATGATTAATACATTCTTTAGATTGATCATATTTCTTTTCATTATGGAAAGCATTCATTCTCTCTCATTCATCCCAAAAGTATCCTTTCTCAGGTAAAACAAATCAAAAACTAAAATTAACATACCACATTACAATTAGATATGAATCTAGCCTGAGACTTCTCCTTCTATTTTACAATCTCTCTTCCAATATCTGCTAGGAAAAACCATTTGGGTCCCATTTTCATAAATGAATTTCATACTTAATTGCCTTAATTACTTTGGCTTACTAAGAAAACTGATGTAGGTTTGCAGCTATCAACTGTGTTAACTACTCATGTGTACCCAATTACACCACTTCTGAACTGCATTTTTTCTCTGTGGCTAAACCTAATAATAACTCAGGAAGATCACAAGCAAATTCTGTTCTTAAAATAAACTCAGTTTCCATGATAATCTTTTGGGTATATGTTTTATGGGAATTACTCATTTATTTTTTCCTTTTTATTTCACAATGGTGACATTCATGTAACACATTTGTCCAAGTATCAGACCAAGATGGTTTTGCTGGTTTGAAAAAGAAACTTAGGACAGGTGTTTCATATAATACTTGCACGTATTCTTACACTTGGAGCCAAAAGACATGAGAGGAAGCAACTGACATGTAGAATGGAGAAACTGAAGACAACTGGGGTTTAAATAAGCACTGGAGCCTCCCCCTCCCCCACTTCCAGCTGTCCTATGGGTGATGGGTGTGGTCTCCTTTACCATCCACCTGCTCCACCTCAGGTACGCATTGCTTATGAGATGCTTGGCTGTATTAATTTCAGGAGAATGCCTGACGAAAAATGGGCAACCCTCTTTCCATTTAGGAAAGACCAAAATTATGGCATTGCTTGGTAAATTTGCTGTCTGTGTTTCACGAGTTATCTGTGCAGTGTGGTGCGATGCTCCACAGTCTGTCCATAAAATTTTCTTGTATTTCCCTCCTGTCATTTTGCTTCTGCCCTGTCGATGCTTTGGATTTGTAACTTAACTGTCATGAAATAAAAGACTCGGTCAATAGACTTTTGTTACAGCAAGTTTTTTTCATCAAATCACTGTGAGAGTATATGTCTTCAGTAGGAGAACAATTTGGTCCACAAACACTTCCACTAAGAAGTCACCTTATCCTATAAAGAACAGATCAAAAAAACAGATGCAGAGATCTGAAAAGAAAAATCTTATCAGAAGCTATAAATGATGATATTCATTTCATTGCAGAAACCTGCACACCAAAACCTAAGATACAACTGTTTGGCTCAGCATCAGCATTAGCTGGATGTGGGGAATGTGTTAACCCCTGTGGCAGCCCAAACCTCACTGAATGTGCCCTTCTGACACAGACTGCAGAGCTGCTCCTGCTGCTTGTGGCAGGAACAGGAGAAAGCTGGAGGGAGGACTGTCCTCTCTGCAACCCTCCAGCTCCCTCATGCCAGCTGCAGCCAGCTGTTGAGCTCTAGCAGCCAAAATACAGTGCTTTGAGCTTGTTAGTGAAATCTGCTTCTTGAACAGCTGAGTTTCATCTTGTCTGCAGCACTGCAATAAAACAGGCCATGCTGACCCTTCCAGCATCTTAAATCTCTTGCAAGTCGGGAAATGAGGGCAGACATCTCTACAAAAAGGCATTTCATTGCAAGTTATCATTTCTTTTATTTTAATGATCTTTATTTGAATTAGATCTGTAGGCATTTCAGAGAAATAACCTGAAAGTTAACATTATAGGCATTCTACATCTGTTGTTATTGTTCATATTTTAGTACTAAAGGGTCAAGATGTTTTACTGAAATGTATCTGATTATTTTATTTGGAAAATTGGTAAAATCCTGACAAAACACTAGTGGTCTGGGTTTGAGGAAATTACCTAAAAGAGTCTTTATCTGAGACACACATGAATCAACATGGGTCCCTCACATGCCTCCAAAGTACATTGAATATCAAACAAACTCTTTTCCATAGGATTTTATTTGGTCTTTCTTTCCTTTGGATTCAAAACAGGTTTTCCATCTTCCGCTTTAATATTGAAAACATCAGAAAAAGTGTTTCCTGTCTGAAGTCATTGTATTTTTTAATCAGCCCTTTCATGATGAACTGCCCAAAACTGAGTGTCTGCTTTTATAAAATGGCAGGTAGATTGCAGAATGACAAGTTGGCAGATTGACAGAAGAATGACACATGTGATAAAAAATTTGGATAGTTAAATCTCCTAGACTGAAGGAAAGACAGCTGTACTGGGAAAGGCTAATCTTGGAATACAGATAGGAAAATTGAGAAGGAATAGACTTCAATTGCAGATAGTAATTGCATAGAAAATGGACCCCAGTTTGTTTGCTCAATAATAAAGGTAAATGAATGCACTTCATGAAACGATTCAAGGAAACATTGAGGGTTTTGGGGTTTTTTTATAAATGAAAAGGGATATGCCAACAAGATGCAGAACACCCAGAGAGAGATACATCATATTGTTAACAGAACAGATGAGAGTTATAAAAATGAGATAGGAATAATCAAACTGACAGACTGCAAATGCAAATTTTACAGCTGTGAAAACTCCTGTCCATCCATATTCTTTTTCTATTATGCCTCAACGTTACAATTTTAAACTGATCTTTCAAGAAGGTACCTAAGATAAAAGTGGTGAGGGGCATGGAATAAAGCTCATGTGCTGGTGGCTTCCAGGATTTCTATCTGTACAACATCCATACAATGCAGTACGGACAATAGATCCCTCCAAGAAACCCCAAAAGAACAGTAAAAGTGAATACACTATCTTGTAGCAATTATGTATGCTGACCAACTATGAAAGAAAAAACCTTAATTGACAGATTCATGATCAAAGAGTGATATCTGCCTCACAGCTACCCAAATGCTATTCCACAGTCTGATCTAAAGCCCTCTAGAAGTAGTGAGTCTTTTCATTCATTTGAGCAAGCCTTCGATCAAGCCTTGTATCTCAAGAGAAAAATTATATACACTATTAATGCTAAAACCCCAGGAAGGCATCTGGGTGTTCATTACATAAGAAAAGGATGGGCAAACACTTCTGCACTTTACATTTCCAAATTGAAAACTGAGAGGAAAAACCAGTGGTGATCTTGGATATTTAGTGGAAAGTAAAACTGGGTCTGACTAACACATTCTTATGTAACCATTACAGGCTATGGGAAAATTCAAGGATTTGCCATATATTCACTGCAGCAATCTGTTGTCAAGAGCCTTATGCAGTGAGAAATGAGGTTTTCATGAAACTGCAGTTTATAGGTAAAAAAAAGAAAAAGCTCAGTTTCTTGTCACCTCAGATCCAACTTCACTGCACAGCACATTTTCAGTGACAGCTTGTAACATGGATCACATAATATGCTGAATGTCATGGAAATGATTCAAAATGTCAAAACAAAGCATAATTATTAAAACAAATCGGAGTGAAGAGGAAAGCGTAACAGAGCACAAAATGAGCATACCTATGAGAAGTTATTTTGGTCTGCAATTTTTTTTGAAAGCAACATCAAAATGATAGCACTTTAGAATGTATGTTTCTTTTATAGCTCTGGCTTCTGACTTTGCAATGTCTGTGAGCATACTTATACTTAAAAATATTTTGGACGAAGCAGTTTCAAGCATTTCCTCACCTATACTTTGGGCTCCTTTTGAGTTGCACATATTTTTCTGTGAGGACTGGCCTTCATGACTTAAGTGGGCTCATTGCCAAGGGTTTCAGTTTAGCTGATAAAATTTGCAGTTAGCCCAGAAGGAGAGATGCATAGCTAAAATGCTGTGCATGGTGCTAGGCTAAGTGGGGTTTACAGGCCATCTAGCCAAGAATTTTTCTTAGGGGATAATGCAGGGAAATGTTTGTCTCAAAGGCACTTAAAAATGAAAATATGACCCTCATATACTATACTTGATATAAAGAAAATGCCTTCTTGTCTTTAATAATAGTGTGAGAATTGCTGAGGCAAAGTAGAAGAGTTTTAGGTCAGCAAAAAATTCATTGCTGTTTTCATGGCTGTACAATAGTGCTGGACAAATAATTTGAAACATTTATTCTCCTTGTCTAGTACTGGAATATCAGTGACAGAATCATGATTTCCTTCAAATATATCTGCAGCTATATGCATGCAGGCTACTGTGCCATGGCATGTACCAGAAAAACTGTAATAGGCACGGCAGTCACAGGTCACCAAGTACAGAGAATGCTGTGGGCCCCATCACTGTTGGTGTCATCCTTGTCTGGTGCTACTCCAGAGCTGTCAAGGACTCCAATGTTAGAAAATTTACTTTGAAGCAATCTCAATATTTACAGTGCCCTAGATGGCCACAGGTTCTGTTCTGTGGGAAAGTTTTAACCAGGGTTATGGGGCATCAAACTCAGATCAGCATTTAGCCTAATAAGTATCATGTCAGGAGTTGAAGCCCATGATCCTGTTACAGCCCACTTTCCATAACATCTAATGGTGTTTCCTTAACCCACTGTAGTCATTGTCACATCTCGGTCCACTTTTACAGTAGAATCACTTTCCATCTGAATATTTGTTGATAGACTATACTGTCCTCAGTGGCTTTATTCCAGCTTTACCTGGATTCTTTTTGTGCCTGGTCCAGTTTTCTTTCTTATATCTCTGATAAGACTGTACAGTCAGGTCACCAGCTTGGCAAGTCTCCATGGGAGCAAAGGACAGGGATCAGAACTCCAGTGAGACCAGCAGCCTCCCTGAGCTACAGTTCAGTCTGGCTCCTCTGGCTGAGCATGTGGTATTGCTGTAGGTCTCCTGTGTGCAAAGGCAAAAAAGCTTGTCCAGTCTGAACAAGTGGAAGGAGTCTGTGGTTGTAGCCATTTCAGTAACCCATCTAATCAGGCAAATGTGTGTGGTAACACATACAGTGTGCTTGCCTCCATATAAGTCTATATTCCCCAGCTCAGAACAGCCAGTATGAAAAAGTAGCAACCAGCAGAACATTCCCCAGCATGGAAGCTGGAGTACTGGCAGACTGGAAAAATATTAAGTGGGGCCAAGGAGTGACATCTGCTGAGTTTAGATAATTTTTATCAGTTGATGTAAGGGCACTGTTCTTTGTTTTAGTGAGTTCAGGCTGATTTATAGCTACTCTGTCTGGTCTGCATCTGCAGTTCTTCTATATTTTACATATTTGAGTGGAAAAATGAACTGACCTCATTCAGGTAGGTGATCTGTTTCCCATATATATGCCAAGAGACAAAGATGTCAAACATTTATTTAAGCCTGCAAATATTACAAAATAAAATGAAAAGCATGCTTGTGCACTCTGCAGCAGAATGATAATGTTCTCCAAGAGCCTTATGCTCACTGTTCTCCAGGAAATAAATAGTGTCTGCTATTCTAATATTGATTTTTCATTGTTCATCATACTTAGTCAAGCCTCTCCAAACTAGACACCAGCTATTCTAACAAAGACAGAGCCAAGGAATGGGAGGAGGGTAATATCTACACTTAGCCTGCTCCCTTGACTATCCCAAGTGATCCATTTTAAAATTCTCTTTGCTTCTAGTGACTTGTATAACAGCTGGTGTTGCAGACTCAAGCTAAGCTCTTTAGAGATATGACATCATTTAAACTCAGCATTTATTACAAAAACCATTTTCTTCAGTTATTACTTAGCTCATTTTTAGGTCAATTTATACATGACTTTCAACAAAGGAAAATAAGAAGAAAATGCTCTAATGTGAAATCAGGTGAAATGACTGTTGTGATGCCACCATGTGCCAGGGGCACTGCTCCTGGGCTCCTCGTTGGTGCTTCCTTACCACAGACTCACCACTTCCCACCTGTAAGCATGCACAAGTGTCAGAGGGAGGTGGGGAATCCTCTCCTCATTGTTCCCTTTGGCACCTGGTACATGCTACGGATCTCTGGCAGAGCAGGATACCTGCAGAATAGTACCAAACTGTCTTTGTAGCCAACCCCTATGTGGGCAAAGGCATGGAAATTATATCGTAAATGAATTACAGTGGTGAAGTTTTTCTGCTTTTTCTTTTTAAAGATGGTAAAAAAAATCAAAGCAGCCTGCATTCCTCAGTAAGGAAAGCAATGTATTTAACAGGATGCTTCTGTCTCCTAGATAAGCTACACAGGCAGAATGGTTTGCAGGAAGGGGAAAAACAAAAAAATGCAGAAGTCTTTTAGAACAAAATTCCATCAGGACACACACTTTATAATCTCCAAAACAATACAGTGGTTGTAATGAAAATGCCATCATTTATTCATTACTTTTTTTTCATGCAAAGTGATTCTCTGTAACTTGTAACACAGTTGACTGTGTACATAAAGATAGTGGTGGCTATTAAAAAGTCCTTAATGGTAACTGCTATAAATTGCTAAGGGCATAAACACTTACCAGGTAGTAAGTGCAGCTGCATTACTGGAATTTTTATTCCTCATTTTTCTGAGGGCTTACACAAAGGTGTGACTGTGCTGTCACTGGAAAAAAAAATTACCAAATGACAATTATTGCTAAAACTCATTGGTAAAATTATAGGTAAAAATATCCTATGGCAGGCAGAGGGGACCCCACTGGTAAACCTTGGTGCCCAGGGAAGTGTTGGGCTCAGCAGAATGACAGCAGGGATGCTCTTTCTCTCTTAGTAATTTTCCCTTCTCTCTAACTGGAGTTGCTTCAGTAACTATTTCCCACGCCTAATAACCCTTTTTCCAAAGACATTTTAATCTAAGAAAAAGATTTTTTCATCCAAGTTTTAAAAATATATGAAGTTCTTCATATCTGGTTTTACATCTCCTCTGCCTACTCTCTTCATACTGCCCCTGGCACTGATGCTGCCTTCTGTCTGAGCTGTGTATGAGTACTGCTGTAACTCCCTTGCCTCTGCCAAGGCTTCTCTGCCACTTTCATTTTCATATTGCAATTTATTTCATCACTGATAAGCACTAGAATCCAAAGTTAATCCCAAATGTGGACTCTCTTAAATGTCTTAAAGTGGTTCATTTTGAATAAAGACACTGCTGACAATTTCTCTTAGAATATGTGGTACTCATGATTTGGTGTTTGAGATGGTAGTCTCCCACTGGGAATTAAAGCCCTGTGATCATCCTGAGAAAACCAGGAGGTAGAAGATATGCATAAGGCTTGCAAAGATGACTGTGCAATGCCCTATTGCCAACAGATTTTATACTCCCATTTAATAGAAATTTACCTGGGTCTTTAACTTGATGGATACGCCCAATGTTTTCACGTATTCTTCCTAGGGTCTCATCTTCTCATGTTGAAGCTCATGGGCAAATGAATACTGATTAAATAGGAATAAATCTTAGAATAAATAAATTTTAGAAGAAACATGGAATTGGGAGTTGAGGGATTTGCAGTTCTGCAACATATTTCCTGAGAAGCTGTTAAATGTCTTTCTGCCTCAACTACATTGCATTCTTTAGCAAAAGTAAAAAAAAATACTGACTTTATATAAAAACATGTAGGTGGTATTTTTATAATATTTTTTGCATCCTTAATTCTTAAGTTATTTTCTGAAGAATTTTGTATTCCATTAGTAGTAAGAAAAACTTTTGAAAACCACTAGCACAAAATATAATTCCATCTGTTTTATGAACCTTCCATCTCCCTTACAGTCCCTCTTTCTTTTGGACATGTATTTCTTTTTCTATGCCTCTTTCATTAGTTCTCTCATTTTATCTGTCAGAAAACTCAAGATTCAGTGTTACCTTCTAAATTCTATTTGAAATTATCTGGTAGACACATTATAAGTCAGCATAGTTTACCTTTTCTTTGCTTTCCACTCTTTTGCCCACCTTAGCTAAAAAATTGCTCAATGAAATGAAGCTTATTAGATTTCAAATCTCTGGAGTAACGCCTGAGGAAAGAAAAAAACATTGAAGTTTTCTAGAGAATTATTTTAGTCTGTTGTAAAACACCTCAAGAAAAGAAGAATTCTCTACGTGAATTCCCCAAGTAAAATACCTATTGCACTGAAAGCTGTCCAGGTGAGTTTGCAGCCTGGGATTTATGACTATTGAGTGAAAGTAGAAGGCAGCTGCATTTGCTGAAATGCTTTTCTGAAATCTCCGTTGGCCTGGGATTGTGCTAGAGACCTCCAAGGGGAACAGACACAGGGAAATTATTTCATTCCTCTTTTTCAGGCCCAAGGAGATTTCCACAGAGGTGTTGCTTTTGATCAGGTATTTTTCATGCAAGGTTCTGCTCCCACAGGAGCAGTCCACCTGTGCCTGCAGGTGGACTTGTATGATTTGGAGCAGGGCTCACAGCAGGAAGTTTCCCATGCCAGCCATGATGGTACAAGATGAGTGGATGGAAAAAAAGGCCTCCATCTAGTCCCCAGAGCTTACAGAGATTGTGTGTGCATCCCCAAGTAAAGCGGCAGAAAAACCCTTCTGATTTCAATGAGACATCTGTCAGTGCATACTTGGAGGGAGCACTCCAGAGCAATTCAGTTCACAGAATAGAAGTAACTTCCTGCAGTGGCAACAAGCATCATGCCAGGCATGCATTTTTGTCATGCAATCCATTCCTATTCTGACAGCAAGAATGAAGAGGTGAGCTGCAGATTTGGGAACGTGCCTGTTTGTACATGAATGCTGGAGCAGTGACCTGAGAGGTGTTCCCCGTGCAGTGGAAGTGTGCAATGCCTCACAGCAGTATTTGCTGTAGTTTCTGTAGACATGTTGGTGTGTGGAACTTTAACAAAATAAAACCAAATCTCACACAAGTGGCTGTCCTTCATCCTCGATCACAGTGAAATCATAGATTCATAGAATTGTTTAGGCTGGAAATGACCTTCAAGATCATTGTGTCCAACTGTTAGCACTGCTGAGTCCACCACTGAACCCTGTCCCTCAGCACTTCATTTACACAGCAGTGTCCAGATTAAGGTCTGCTTGGGTTTAGGCCCTCATAATTTTCTTCATGAATAACCTCATGACATCCTTGCACTTCTGAATTGCTTGCCCCCTCTTTCAAAGGTCATAAAGTATCTTTTTTTTCTCTCAGCTTAGAGATAGAGTTCGCTGTCCTGCCCATAACACTGAACTCAGGTGCCTTAATTTAATATAAAAATATAAACTTTGCACTGTTTCCTTTTTCGCCAAAGGTTTATTGTTCTAAAACCTCCCATTGTGACAAATCTCCTAAAAAGGAGATTGTTTAAACAGAATCTGAAAAGATTTAGTATGTCAAAAATGAGGATTAAAAAAATTAGAAAGCAGGGAAAAAATTAAATCATCCTTTGTTTAGCAAATTCTTATTCTGGGCAAATGCAAAACTTTATTGGGCAGCCTAGACTGAAGCTTACTGTTCCCACACGGTGAAGCATTGATTGTGGTGGTAACACCATCTGAATAGATGCTCTGCTTAAGTGCAATCTGTGCTACATCTTAATTATGCCTTCATCACTATTGTGTTGCTGCCATTAGATGGAAACCAATTCCCAGGAGCTGCCCTAGCTGAGTATGTGAGCTCCAGTTAAATGAACAATCTTTCCTGTTCAATATGGCTGGAACATGAGCCATGGTGAGTATTATTAACTCCTATATCCTAACAGAAACAAGCAGCTAGTTTTAAATTGAGCAACTATTTTAGATCCAGGAACTGACAAAGCATTTTAAATGGACGCTAGCTTCTTCCATTTATTAAAACCTACATCATGTCTGTGGTGATGACCTAAAATACTCAGAAATGGAAGTATTCTTCTTTGAGCCAGCACTAGTCTCATCTGTTCTATCACATTGGCTTTTCATAAAACAACAGAATAAAATTAAAGAAGAAAATCCCTTGTACTGCTCATATAAATTAATTGCATTCAGGAACACTGTGTACCACCAGAAATCAATGAACTGGTTTCATTAATGGTCAGGCTTAGACACAGCTTTCTGCCTTTTGTGATTTGCAGCAGCTTCACTAAAGAACAATTACACTTATCAAACAGAGCAGACAGAGAGAAAGAATAGCATCAAACATTGAAAATGCCTGTTCTTTGAAATCGGGACTCATTCTTCAGTTTTAGGGACTAATTTGGATATAACTGCTACAAGTGGGATGTAGGCAGAGGCTGGAGACCAGCACGGAAGCGCACAGTGCCCATAACTCACGCTTCACCCCCTAAGCCCTGAAAGTGCTCAGAGCTTCAGAGTGCTGCCCAGAAGTGCCTCTGGAGACAGAAATTCCTAAGTTTTTAGCCAACAAGAAGGATACCTACACCTAATGCTTCATTTATCCAAGGCTCGTGGCTAGCAGAAAGCAGATGGCAACCCTACATGGCTGTTTCTGGCCTGGAATGCATCTGGAGCACAGCGCACCGGGACCTCCAGCCTGATGTGCGCTGCACATGGAGCAAACTGGGGAGAGGGAGCAGCACCAGTGCCACCAGCTCAGCCTCCCTGCCCTGCTGGAGGGCAAACATCAACCCTGTCAGTGGCCCTTTTGATACAACTTGCTTCTGTTGATAGGAAACCTAATACATAAGCCTTGCCAAATGGAATGGAAGGCGTCCAGGCATCATATCTCGCCTTTTTTCTACACACATAAGACCTTACATACATCGTTGAAGAGTGTCATGAAAATTACACCATATTTGAAGATTTATGTCAATGAGTATTTTTGGATTGTCTGATGAGACTTACTATATTTTTGGCATAAATCTGAGAAGGAAATTATTTTTAAGCTTAGTTATTAACCAGAAGAGACAATGTTTTCCAAATCTTGATTTTGCTTTTTTTTTCAGATGAAACCCAGTCAGTTAACAATAAATATTGCTTATTTAGCATCTTAATGGTGTTTTTTTTTAATTAAATACTCCATTAAGCTGAATACTGAACAAATTTTGTGGGTCAGATGATGAACCATTTGCAGATGACTACTTGCTCGAGGCTTGTTTTGAATCCCACTGAAGTTAAAAGAATTCTTTTCAATTACTTCAGTGGATTTGGGACTAGGCAGATAGATTGAGTGGAGCAGATGAGCAACTCCATGTAAGGAACTGACATCTTGCACAAGAAGGGATTTGACTTTGTCATCCAACAAATAGATAGAGCCATAATAGTTATTAATGTTGTAAATGTTACGGAATTAAAAATCAGCTGACATTAATTTGACAAGCTATTTTTTAACAAAAGAAATGGCAGTATGGTTAGCTCTAGAGAATGGCAGCTTATCAATGTCTACACTATTGTATTCGAGGTCACAGGACTACTTTTGTATAATTAGGAGCCCACAAAGAGCTCATATTTTAAATGTCTCTATGTACACATACATGCACTGAAATATTTATATACGAAAGTTCCAACTACCCTTCAATTACCACAATCAGCAATAGAAATTTGTTATGCTTATGGCTTCTCATACTCCTTTGTCAGAGGCTGTCATGTGGGTATTTTCATCTCTGCCTTTTAGTGCAAAGTGCCTTTTATTTGTACAGAAATATGAAATCAGTTGCAGTCTGAGAATTAAAATATTACTCACTAGGGGGAAAATGATCTTCTTATAAAGATTGATGGAACAACCACCAGAAACTTAGAGAAATTATGTTTACCATGTTCTAAACGATGACTTCCTGAGTCAATTTTGATCTTTTTGTATTCCTCATCTACCTCCAACTCATTTGTAGCAGACCAAAGAAAACAAACTCAAGTGGAGATAGATGATTAATTGTTTGATGTTGTCATTATTCTCTCATAATTTCCTGTATTTTAAAGTTGTACACATTTTTTATATGACTCCCTACTGAGTAATATAAATAACTACCTTTTTATGATTATTTAAAATCATAAGCAGGGGAGCTTGCCTTCCCCCCCCC
>VZTH01014963.1:210057-293118 GCA_013397815.1 Aleadryas rufinucha | reverse complement strand
CCCCCTTAATGTTATTCTGGAAGCACTTTAAAGCCTTATTAAAGATCAGCATCTTTTTGTACCAAAATCTGTCCTTGCAACATATAAACAGTTTCTATTCCAGATAATTCCCACCTGGAATACTCACTGTGGAGGCTGCAAGCATGTGGTCTTCAAAATAAGAGGTAAGAAGAACAACCTGTAATCAAGCATTCACTGGTTATTTGTAAATGGCTTCTTAAAGGCTAAAAAGCATATACCTCTGAGAGCTTCAACGGGAAATTATGTTTCTCTAACTCCACAAATTATTCCTGGCATGGAGTATATAGACTCTTATCCAGAGAACAACTCTGAAGTCATCTTTCTTCACAAAACCTGCTGTTCAGTACCAACAAAACCGCAGTGTATTAAAATGCTTAGAAAATGGTCTAGCGTCCTTCCTTACAGAAAAATCAGTAAAGATGTCAGGCAGGTTCATAAGATGTAAGAAATGTTTACCAACAGTAGAAACCCTGCAAGGTGTTCTTAAGTCTTCTTTGTTGGTTAACTTTAGTGGTCAGCTAAGCACCACAGAGCTCCTAGCTCATTTCCCCCCTTCCTCAGTGGAAGGGGGGAAAAGAAAAAGAATAAAAGCAAGAAAACTTGGGGGTCGAGATAAAACAAGCAAGCAAACAAAAGCTTAACAAGTGAAGAATAAGTGAAGGAAGAGAGAGAAAAAAACCCAAACAAGTGATGCAGAGGGAATCAATCACCACCTCCTGTGGGCAGACTGATGCTCAGCCAGTTCCCAAATAAAAGGTAAGACTGCTAAAATCTCTTTTTTTCCCCTTCTATTACTGCTGTGCAAGACATTATATGGTGTGGAATAATCTTTGGTTAGCTCACCTCTGTTAGTTTGGGTCACCTCCTGCCCCATTGCACACTCCTAATCTTTTCATTGGGGGACTGAGTGAGAGAGGGCCTTGACGTTGTGCAAACTCTGTTCAGCAAAAGCTGTAACATTAATGCGTTATCAGTACTCTCTTGGTCAAAAATCTAAAGTGCAATGCTATATGAGCTACTATGAAGAAAATTAATAATCTCCTAACCAGGCCCAGTAAAGTCCTTTTAATTTTCACCCCCCAATCTAGTCTTAGCATATGTTGTGCATTGCTCCAAAAGCAATCCAAAGTACTCTTGCTTTTACAAATTTTGCCTGGAACTTCCAGATGTTTAGACAGCATCACACAGAAGACAAGAATATTGCTTTCCTCGTGGCACCTCTTCTCTTTCTGGGGAAAAGTTGTTCTTCCCTTTATTGAAGTGCCTTTTTTTTAAGCGGGGCTGTCGTTCTTTCTGACAATGCAATAGCCAGCAGATGAATTGTACTGCCTCTCTGAGCCGGGTGTTTCACATTTTAATATCTTTCTCTGGGGATGTGTTGGACATCAGGAGAATGGGGGATTCTCGTCTCCTTCCAGAAATCAGAACAACTGTCATGTCCTGGTAAGCAGAGCCTGACCTCCCTGCCAGCTGAATCGGAGGGGAGACCTCCCCTTGATGTGCACGAGCAGGACGGGACCCTCAAGAGCCAACACATCCTTAGAGTTGTCATCCCTGAAGACACAAAAGTTTGAAAAGGTCAGTGAAGGTTTTTGAGGCTTACACTTTGCACAAGCCATGTCACATCAGATCCCCATTGCTAGGGAAGTTATACCCTGCTGCGCATGGAGACTACAACTGCTGGAAATTTCTTTCAGCTCAATGTGATTCCCAGGCATGAGGACTAATAAGAACATACTGTATTATTAAAAATATCAGCTTGACAGGGCTCAGCAAGTGCCTGTAGCAAGCGTAACTCAGAAACAGGGGAAAAGCCTGACACCATTAACTCTCTGCATCTGAGCCTTCTTTCTTATCTGTGGAGAGAGGCAGAGAAATTACATGAGGTTGAGATTTTAATGAGAAGAAGTAGAGGACTAATGAAATGCTAATGAGATCAACATAATCCAGTGTGTCACTGCAGTCTCTCAGTCCTCCCCAGCCTGGTAAACAAAATAGCAGCTATTAGTTTGCTTGAAGTGGATCCATGAATTTAACAATGGGATTTAGAAAGCATAGAAAATGCCCCATGAATGTGGCAGGGACACTGAATCTTTGGGGGTTTTAGGTATTTCCTTGAGGTGGAAGTAGGGACTCAATTTTCCACCTACCATGAGCTTGCTAGGATGGTTTCAGAGCCAGCCAGTTCTCCACAGGGATAAGCAGGTGACCAGGTGGTTTCCACATGGTTTCTACCCAGGTAACAGCTTTGTTAGGAAGGAGATCCCAACTGGGGATGGATCATGTGTTTTCATGGTAAGCACCAGTTTTAAAAAGGGAGGTTGCTTTAGGTGCTGGTACTGGGGGATGTGGGCTGGCTGCAAGACAAGGGCTTTTGCTTCATGTCTGTCCAGCTCATCCCCCTTCTTAAGGCCCAGCACTTCCCAACCTACAGGGAACTTTCAGGCAAGAGCCTTTCCTTTCCAGAGTGACATAGCTCTGGGCCACAACAGCCTGTGTCATAAGACCGGAGAGCTAAGAAAGGCAGAAGTGGGTTGAAACTATTTTTAAAGCTCTGTGATCCAAAGACGATCTTTGTCTTATACAAGAGAGAACAAGTTTCAAGCTGTTCTGTTTTGCTTTGGGGTTCTTTTGCAGCCCTCAGTAGCCCACACTGCTCTGCAGGGATTAGTGGGACACGGGGCTGTGGCTGCCACTCATCCCCTTTTCAGTGAAAGGACTTGACTCCACAGAATAATAATTTAACTCAGATCTCTCCAAGTACAAAAACAGCCGAAGGCACTACAGGATATGTCCAAAATTGCTCCTCAAGTTGCATCAGCTGATTTATTTATTCACAGCTCCTAAAAAACTCACTTCTATATAAACTGAACTTCAAGTCAGGTTTCAATGTTACTGTCCATCACAGCTACATTTGCAAGTTTGGGACTTTATTATAAAGGATTTGTAACTAGTTCTAACCTGGATGATAATTCTTGCCCTAGCAGCTACCAAGACTACCCTGACTACCTTCCTATGGATCCTCCATTTATAGCATCAAATTATGAATTCCAAGTACTTGTTCCAGACAAATTGCTTCTTTCCCACAGGGAGAAGAAAAATGCAAAGAGAGAAAATAAAAGCAGTCATTCAGCGCATCTTCAAAAATATTTTACCTTGACTCCACCTTGTTCTATGTTTTAATTTCTGTTCTTCCAAGAGAGAAGTCTCTTGCCCTTTCAACATATCTTTTCAATTATACATATATCACAATAATTTAGCATACATTTCTCTAATCTTTGATTAATGCTTTACCTTTCACTTAAAAACCTATTAACATGAAACCATCACAGTAATTTTGATTGAATTCTCATATCACTGAAGTACTGTTAATGAAAACAAGATTAGCATTCGAAGCTTTCAAGAGATGATTGCTGCAGTGTTTGGATTCTCTCCTGACAAGATAGACTCTCTAATTCTTTCAAGTGTGAGAAAAAGCATAATTTCCTTCCAGTCAGACTTCTACACTTTCTTAAGTACAGAATCCCAAGCGAAGTTAAGTGCACAGTTCACAAGTCAGGGATTCAGCATTTGGGTGAAAAATGTGCTCAGGTCACTGTTGGACATTCTGACCAGCACCTGTCTGCCATGCTCACTAGCACTACATCATTATTTCTCCATTTTTTTCCCAGTGGATATGTATGTTTCCATCAGGGCCTTGTCTTCTATCTGTGCTTTAAAGAGTAGGGGGCAGCAATTACTTGTTATGGAAACACATGTAACAACACATTTTACCTTCTAAAATTCCTCTTCTGAAACAAATTTCACCTTCAGTTATGAAGTACCACATGAAAATTGCATTGATTCTAAAATGTTCTTTCCAACAAAATTAGTCCTATATATGCCTTCATAGATTTAGTTGCCTGCTATACTAAAAAAAAGTTTCAAGTGCCAGAGTTCTATGACTGATGGTGCATTTGTGTTTATAGCAAACACTTTCAAGATCCACTGAAAATCTTAAAGGCAATCCTGAAATAGGCAGGTAGCTACATTCCCGAAGTCCCTCTACCTTTGTTCTCACTTACGTAAAATGAGAACAGTACTGACTTGACAGAACTAGCATGCAAGACTTAAATTCATCAGTATTTGTAAAATACTTCAGGACTCCAAAGTGAAGTAGAATTAAAATGCTGTTGTCTTAAGAAATGTTGATGTTTTCTTGTCTCTTTCTAATATTCTCTCAGAACCAGAATAATGCAGTTTTGATCCTGAAAGATAATTTGTGCACAGAGTATTTTTCATGACCCTGTGCTGCATTAGCACCTTTATCCCTTTCCTCACGAGTCATGTGGTCCACCTGGACACATAGGTAAGGGTTGACATCACCTGCCCTAGATGTGCAAAAACAGAGATGAGGAATTCACAGGGAACCATGTGGTGCTGCTTCTGGCACTGCAGTGTCTGCATGAAGGAACTCAGATGCTTTTGCTTTGAATGCAAATTGGGTCAGCTGCCGAAGCTGTCCCCTGATACCACTGGGAGGCTTTGCCTCTGCTGCTCCCTCCTGCTGCGTAGATTCATCTCTTTCAGATATCATTGGGGGAGGACTACTGTCTCAGACAGAGAAAAGGTCGTCCTTATCCAACTCTTGCCCTTACTGTGATTGCCACTGACCCTGTTTTTTGCTAAGTGTTAATGAGAACTGACCTGTGTTTTCCTTAGGGGAGGGTCTGATACTCATAGCGGAGTGTGTGCTATCCCTGTGCTTAGCCTAGTTCAGCATAGTTGATTATGTCATGTATTTACATGGCTTTGCTACTCTCTTTCCACTGTTTAATTAAATGAAAATTACCTGGGGTTCAGTTTGTCCTCTGTACAATCTGACTTGTATCATGCAGTTAAAGAAGACTGCTCTTGTTTGCTGAAGTTGTCTTTGTCCAGTGTTAATTAGGATGTCCACTTCACAGAACCACCACTGCAGCCTTTGGCCTGAATAGTCTTGTTCATGTTGCTTACCAAAATAATATGAATAGTTCTACTGAAGCAAAAGTTTAAGTTACACAAGATTATAATACAGTATTTGGGCTCTTTATAGATTATTAGAATGGCATCTCATAGGATTATGACATCACTTAACTCCTCAGTTTTCTCATCTGTACCTCATACCTCATTTTACAAATTTGTTAATCAGTGTCCATCTTATATGATCAACTTTTCAGTACTATCTTAGTGGTATTATTAGAAGCTTTATGCAATAAAATGCAAATAAAATATATGGGTTTTTAAACAGCATCACATGTATCTTGGATATTTAGTGGAAAATTAGACACTATAATAAGAAATGCACCAGTCTGAATTTCACAATGGTTCCACCAGTTTTAAAATTGAAATACTGTCCTTTCCCCCAAGATTATACCTGGCCTGTGCAGAGTGCGGTAGTAAGGCAACTCCCCAAAAGACCTGAATGGTTAAATAAAGCATAAAGGCAGAGAATAGAAGAAAGCAGTTTGAGGAGAAATTGATGAAGACAAAATGAAGAAAAAAAAGGCAATTTAGAAAGCAAATTTCAGTTTAGTTCAACTTTAGTTAAGGGGAAAGAGGGAAAATAAACAATATGATACTCATATAGACTTTTGTTAGATCAAAAAGCATACATTTGAGGTTGCTTATTTTCTAAGGTACTCTGTAGTAGATGAAAAGAGAGAGCTACCATTCCAGTGCAGATAATATATCTATGAAATGTATAAAATATCAATGTACAAAATATCACCCTTTAACATCTTTTTCTCTGTCTCCTTCCATCAAAGCATCAAAAAGTATATTCTAGTTTTGTTACTCTTACAGTGACAACAGTGCAAGCTTCTCCTTGCTAGGATTTCTCAGATTATTCTTATGACAAGTATTCATATAGGGCACACCAGGACTGAACTGGGGAAGAACCAGATGTGAAAGGCAGTAATGGGGATTTGATATTTTTTTAGAAGGGTGGTGGATATAGCAGGTATTTATGACAAAAATTAACATCCAGGTATACTGTTTACAAAATATTTTCCAAAGGAAGGGGTTTTTTCCAGTTTCCAGTCCATTAACATTCTAAAATGTGAATGTTTTCACAAAACCTGTGGTATCTTCTTATTTGACCAGTTTTTGCATCAGACTTCACTCAGGAAAATGCTACAGTAAACTACCTTTGCACCCTTCTAGTCTGGAGTTGCTCCATGAATATCTGGCATTATTTACATGAAGGCAGAATTAAGTATGGCCTAAGATTCACTGGTTCTCTAATGTCAGCAGCACCGTTTGAAGTCCTCTCAGCACAGGTGCTTCATCCTTGCCAAACTTCTGGTTTCCAGGGTACAATAGAAGTGTATCACATTTTCCTTATTTTGTGCTGGAAGATTTGTTTCCCAGCAGAGTCTCTCCACACCCACTGGAGCCCTGCAGGTGCTTCTCTCTGGATTAAAGACACTGAGTCTAACCTGGAAATGCCAAGTGCCTGGATGTCACCCAAGAGGCGTGCCTCTAGCTGAAGGTGAGACCCACAAGCACCAGCTCATGCCAGCACCACTTTTTCCTTTGATGCAAGATTATGGAAGGGTATTGATTTGCTGAGAATTCATGGAAACTTGGTCTCTCAAACAGTTGCAGTTGTAAATAAAACCGACTTGATGCTATTCTGCAATCGCAGGACTCCTCAAGCCTCAGCTACTCTTCCCATGAGAGCCCAAAGCACAGCAGACGCCTGCAGGGTGACGTGTGCCCTTCACCTTCAAGCAAGTGAGAGGGAGACACAGCATGGCAGGCACAGACTGGCAGCCTCACTGGGCTCTTTCTGCTGCTCTCACCAAAAGAGGGGAAAGCAAATACGCTGGATTTTGATTCCAAGGCCTCTCTTTGAGAGGAGTTGAGCAGTGAGGGTGGCAAGATGGAAGAAGAAACAGCCCTGTGTGGTTTGACAGTAACTTAAATAGCCAGCACTGGCTCATGTGGCACATTTAAATTGTCTTCTTCCCTGACACTTTTTCTACTTTTAGATGTTTTAATTTCCTATAATCTTCACACAGCCGCATGTGGGCAAGTATACAGATTGTTCTGAATCAATCAGCTGTGCTGACTTATTGCACTGTTTAAAACAAAGCTTGAACATGTTCTTGAATAAATGCAGGGACTGGATGTACCAGTGGATAGAAACAATCTCCCTTCAAACTAAAACATCCACAAGAGGCAGCAGCCCGGCCGGCAAGCAGTGTGGTTTGTGAAAGATTCCCTCCTCCTGGGTCAGGGCTGTGCCTCAGCATCACAGGGCAAGGGATCTGGGAGCAGCCATCCCCAGGGTGGGAGGTGACAGACTCCTTCCCAGCAGGAAGATGCCCTGCTCCCTCCTTGCAGCACTGCTGACCATCTCCCAGTAGCGCCAGGCAGAACCAGGTACTGCACCAGGCCATGTCTCTCCAGGCAGATGGTTTCCAGCTTCCCACATACAAAGCTTGCAGAGGCTGGCTCCTCCTTGTTTTTCCCTCTTGTTCTGCCCTGTCTCCTTGGCAAGGAAATGAACGTTTTCTTGTCTCGAACCTGTGCTATGGACCAGAGCATAAACAACCCATAAAAGAAGATAAAATAAACACTTGAGAGGCTGGAGCTCCCAAGTTCTTATATTAGTTTATACACCACAACTGAGGCCAGAGCAAATTAAAGGATTCAGGGAAATGTCCTAAACCACAGAGCAGGTAAAACTGGTTCTGAGCTTTGGGTGTCCTGGTAGTCAAGGTCACTTGTCTGTTTACATAGCAATTCTGCCTTTTCCTGATGTAAGGTTCAGTCTCAAGCACATTGTATTTCTATAAATTTTTCTTTCTGCTTGTAAGGCATTTCATGGACCCCGTATTTATTAAATGAAAAGCAGGAGAACTGGAAAGCCATTATCTACCCCATTGTGAACTAGTGTGGAAAAATACATGTAAGAAATAATACTGTAGTGGAAACCCAAGGAGGTTATGGTCACGATCAAGTAATATCTTTTCTTGGTTCGATTTTTGTTGTCATTTTTGATCTTACTTTCCTTTGCAATTCTCACATCTGAGCTTGAATCTTCTAAAATTTCCCTGAATTTCCACATCATGCTTCACTGAACATTTCTGCAATGAGCCGAGCAACAAAATCACAATTGCATTTCTAATTATCTAATGTCACATGAGAGATCTCCTCCCTGTACTTACCTCTGCACCATGTCCTGACTGCCCCAACATGAAATGATGTTAAGAGAAAAGTACAGTTAGCCTCCCCTGATAGGTAAACTGCATTTTGCAAAATGAGTTTCGGGTTTCCCTTATGTCTATTGATAGGCTAGCAAGACAAGGATTTTAAAAACAAACTGGGCTGCAATAAAAATATACATATGTATGTATAGCTGTTTCTGCAGGGAACTGCCCAGGAATGATGTGTTCAGCAAGTTTATATTGAGATTAAGCATTGTGGATAAATACCTATGCTGACCTAATCCAATAATGTTACGTAGGAATACATCTTTATTAAAAAAAAAAAAAATAAAAAAAATAAAGAGCAAGCAAGAAAAGAGGAAACAGGTGGCTTGTTCCAGGCTTGCCAAGAACATTTTGGAGCCTTGAGAAAATCCACTTCCTTGCTTGACTGAATGTTGTTTGTCTCATCCACAGAGTGATATCTTCTCTTTCCTACAACTTCCTTCTGCTGCCAGCAAATAACCTGCTCTCCGCTCATTTTATCTCTTCCCTAGGTATAGGCCTTACCATTTGATTCTCCATGTTCCTCCTCTTTCCAATTCTTCCTGATTTGCAGATGCCAATTGCTGATATTTGATTACCCTTTCACCTTCTCCATCCTCCTCATTCTTCACTCCAACCAAGTAAGTCGACACTTCTCACTTTGGGGTTGAAAATGCTGCTGTTTCTGTGTGGTATATTGATAGTATTGGTGAACACAGATGCTGAGGACAATCATGAGCAGAGGTATGGTCTTCCTCAGCTCACCTGCCCTCCTCCTTCATCACTGAAAACCAGTCCAGCATTTACAGAAAAAAATATACTTTCTTTTTACTTTAATGAGTACAAATGAGATTCTGATGCTTCAGCTAGTCCTCTGACTTTAATAAAAGCAGGATACTGGTTCTCATTCCTTATCCATGCTTTAGAAATCCAAATAATTCTAAATAGGAGTGTTACAGTGAATTAGAGCATTGACAGATATATTTACACTTTTTCTTGCTCAGTACAGGACCCCATATTCCATGAAATTCTTATGTTCTCCAAGAATTACCTCTGTAAAATCTCTGCCATACTTCATCAGTTCATAAATAGTGTTTTCGTATCTCTTTGTATGTCTTAAACATAAACAAACATGCATGCCCCAGATAACATTGTACAGTGGGGTCAGTGCATCCAGGACACAGTAAACCCCAAAACGTTTGTGCTATTCATTTCTGCATGTGCAGTATCTGTCCATTTGGGATTTCCAGATGTCTGGAGCCTGGCCAAAGCTACTCCTCCACAAGGGCTTCTGGACATCTGGAAATTCCAGACACATGGCCAAAGCCCATTTTTTATATGGACAGTATTCTGGGGTGAAAAAGAGAACTTATGCAGAAACCCAAATGTATTTGTTCAGCTTACTGAGAAACCCTAGACAAGGTGATGATGCTCAGTGTAATGAAAAAGAGCATTAAAAAAGGTCAGCTCTCTCCTACTGAAAGACAATAGGAGATGAGTGCCAAATTCCTCTTTGAACCTCTCAAATCCTGCTCCATATCTCATTTTGCCTCGGGTTTATTACACTTCTTTCCATTCCATCTAAACAGACACCCTCAGTAACTTCTTTCCTCTCCTCTTCACTGTGAAAACTTATCTGAGTACCACGTTGTACAGTGCACTTTCAAGCTCTCATCTTTACTTCTCTCAGTATGTTCTGCACTAGTCCTGTTTTGTTGGCTTTTTCTTCTGCATGGCTTCTTCTTTATGGCTCCATAACTCATACTTCTCAAGGGACCCGTGGGCTATTTTTACTGGCACATCACTCCCTGAGTCATATGTGCACACGCCTTTAAAGTACTGCTGTATAAATACTTGATACGAGCTGTGCAGTTCTTTACAAAACTGCAATCGATTGGGCAATTGTTTCAAAACAAGACCAGGCCTACATTACTCCTAGAGTTATTTTCTAGAGATAATAAACACATTGTGAACTGAGTTTAATTCATTCTAAAACCAGTGTGGTCAAATGGAATGTTCATGCTCAGAATATTTGGGATGACTGAATATGCATGAACACTTTGATCTTACTGTGGGATGAATCTAAGTCCTGATTAATGGGTATAACTTTTGTGGTCAGAATGATAAATAAGACATTAAGATTGCAGAGAAAACAATTAAAAACAAACTATGGACACATGGGGAGAACATTTACTTCCTGGAAAGATCAATAGAATAACAGAATGCTGGGTGTGATTTTTGGTCAGGTGGCTTGCAGTTAATTTTATATACTTGATCTATAAATTAAAAATTAATCAGGGATATAAAAATACACAAATGGAAAAAAAATGTAGCTGGGTAAAATGAAAGAGGTATCAGATTTACGAAAGTGAGAATTATTCCAGATCACAATCCTGTTAATACTCACACTTGGAATTGATGCCAGGAGTTAGTTATATTGCCTGCACTCCGGCTGGCAATCTTTTCAGAGAGTGAATTCTGTTGCTTAGAGTTTGGTAATCTGTGGTGAAATTTTCTTTACTTGTGAACGGTAGGTATTACCACTTCCCTAATTCTTGTCAGGAGCTCTCCTCTCCTAGACCATTCCATCTTTCAATATCAATATTATTTCTGGTAGGATCCCATTGTTTTTTCCAGGCTGCTTTCAGTAATACAACACTTTCAAGGCCAAAGCATTGAGTAGCAACAGCCATAGACATTTCAAATAAACCCATTGCATATTCATGTTGGTAAAGGGGACAGTCTGACAACAAATAAGTTCTGTATTCAAAACATATTTTAAGTGAATTTTAAATGTGTCTTAATTTCACAAGAACAGATAAAAATCATTTTGATGCATTACTTGGAACTACATTAGATCCTGGAAAGCTTAATAAACTCTTATAGTTTTTTCTCAATGAGCAATGTGTGTTTTCAAGCCTTCTTATAAACTCGATAAGTAGGTTAAGGAAGCAGCTTGAAACTTGAGTTTGACCCCATGAAATAAAAATTAAACCAAAACAGAATTAGATCATGCCAAAACAAACCCAGAACATGTTCTGTGTATGGTTTAGGGTTCACTTATTAATTTTTAGGTAATAATGAGTGTATCTATACATATGCATTTAAAATTATACAAAAGCATTTTAAAACAAAGGACTATACATAAAATGGTCTGATCCCTGTTTCTGTGGTGTTGGATTTAGGGCTTTTGGCTTATATGGTTTTTATTTTTTTTTTCACAGCATAGTTCTTAAAGGACCTTTTTGCATTTACTCCCTATGACAAATTTAATACTGTCCTTAAAATGCGTGCTTGATATCTTCAGCAGAAGGTAGCATTGAAACACAAAATACTTGTTGTTGGGGTGGCCCAACCCTCGGATGGGTTGGGACCTTCAAATGACCATCAGGTGGCCGCAATCCAATGGCTGCATTTCCCCACCTCGGACAGCCCAGAAGGCGGGTCAGAGGATGGGACTGATGTCTAAATCCCACCCATGATAACACCCCACTCTCCACCCCAAGTTCTGGAAAATTCCTAGTTATTCGATCCCCCATTGGTTCATAGCCTTGATTCCCTCCTCCCTGTTACCCCTGTTGGCTAAAGCACCTATCAATGTAACTACATTTCGGTTTATTATTGGTTGTACCCCTATTCTCCACCCTCAACCCTAGTCTTTAAAGGACCCTGTCACACTCAGATTACTGACACTTGTCCCTGGACCCTTCAAGGAGAATAAAGCCATGGAAACCATAGGGGTGTCCTCTCTCTCATCCTTCGCCTTTGCCTACGCATCCTTCCATCCCTCGCTTGGGGATCACTCCTTTGCTGCAGAGCCAGCTGATACAAAACTGCATCCAGAGACTTCTGCAGGAAGGACGCTGTATTTCTGTGAGAGACCCTAAGCAGCGTCAACTTGTATTTATAAATAGGCACCATTCATTACTGGTATAATCATCACACTCTAAACAAACAGGAGTTGAGACTCAAGTTTTTATAGTATTAAGATGGAAAGGATAATTATTTTGAAGAAAGTTAATCTTTTTATGAAATATAATGTTTTCTAGTGATGAGTTGATGAAAATAACAGATTTCAAAGTAGATTTCAAAAGGATTTCAGATGGTTTGAAATAATGTTTAAAAAGGGGAAAAAGATGTATATTATCCAAGAATACATGTAATCTGTAATTTAATGCATGATATCTGCTCTAACCCAGACATTACCCTGCCAGAATATGACTCATTTTTGTATAAAAATGAATATTTCAAAAAACCTAAGTGCTGTATGAAATCTGTAAGTAGTATTTGCATTTTGAGTGGCAAAATCTTCAGGAAGAAAAAAAAGTTTCTCTCCAGATCTTTACTAAATTATACACATGATCATGTTAGGAAAGGAAAAACAATTATGCCTGCACAATCCTAGTAAATACATAAGAGCTCCTTTTGGAAGCTCTCATTTTTTAGGAATCAAAAGCCTCCTTCTCAATGTATAGCTAAAATCCCATGTCCTTCTAATCTGTATTCACTTGAGAAAGCAGATGGGACTGTTCGAATGAGTAAGACATCACTGGGCCAGAATTCCTTGACAGATTATAACATTTTAAAACTCAGTTTGAATGATCTTTCAGTGTAACACACAGGTTGCAGAAGTGAAATGCATTTTCTACCCAGTTCTCAATGAAAAATTGTTCCACATGGAAAGCAGTTTTGTTTCCATTTACAGTGAAAAGTAGAGATCAGATGGAAAACAATTCAATTGCTTGTTTGATAAATCCCAATTGCCACATTTGGTTGCTAGGTGTAGGGTCAAAAATGAACTTTAAATTGCAATTCTTGATGTGTAAACTTGTAATTTTATTTTCTGCAGAAGTCTACAGAACCTATATAATAAAGGAAAAGTTTAATCTCTTGTCTTACAGATGATAAAATCCACTTGCAAAAACCTTTTCCTGAAGGCCATATCTTGTCTTCAACTTGGTTCAACCAGTTTGAAATGTTTCCTCCCAAACTGCCTCTCTTTGCTGCTCTGTCACATTTGTCTCTGAAAAATGTCATGGGGTTGACAATAGAGGACCATATTTCTTGTTGTTTGTTCTGTTGAGTGATTTTGATCATGGCATTTGGACGCAAAATGCTTCTTCTTTCCTCATAATTCTTTTATCTTGTATAATTTCTCAAGTTATGTCTTTGGGTGCATCTCCATGATGTAGTGCAGTGCCTCGGGAGTATATCCAAGCTACTTTGGGCACCAAAAGCAGCTCACATTAACACAGCATCCTGTCTAGGTTAATTAACCCAGCTGAGAGGATTTTTAAGCAGAGAATCACATTGATGCTGTAGCCCTTATTGCACCAGAATCAGGTTGCAGGATATTTCTGAGCATAATACAGCCTTGTCCTTCAACATCATCAGTGTCAGAGGCTGCAAGGAGACAAACCCTTCAACATCTCAAGCAGCCAGAGGAAGATGAAGCTCTGAGAGACAGAAGACTTGCATAGCCCCTTCATCTGCCTTCTTTGTTGAGTCCACTGCCACAGTTAGTCCCTGGCAAGGGCTGATGAGTACTGAAAGTAGATGTCTGAGAGGGATACTGAAAGAAAAGGAGTGTGTACGTAACACTTGTTTGGGATTACGAAAATCAATCACAGAATCACAGAGTAAGTTGAGTTGGAAGGGACGTATAAGGATTATTGAGTCCAGCTCCTGGCCCTGCACAGGACAGCCCAACAGTCACACCACGTGCCTGAGAGCATTGTCCAAGTGCTTTTTGAACTCTGTCAGGCTTGGTGCTGTGACCACTTCCCTGGGGAGCCTGTTCCAGTGCCCAACCCTCATCTGGATGAAGAACCTTTTCTTGATATCCAACCTAAACCTCACCTGACACAACTTCAGGCCATTCCCTCAAATCTTATAATCTGTGAAAAGTATCCATGTCAGAAACCATTCACGTTTTTTCAGAGGTCATCTCTGAAGGATGCTTTTGAGTATAAAAAAATGCAAATCTTTTGTTGCTAATGGTGACTGCAGTGATTGTGTTGCTCTTGAAAACAAACAGTTCCAGGATGCTTCCACTTCTTTTGAGAGGCTTCTCTTTTGGCTAATCTATTTCATGCTACTCCAAGGAGAAAAGAAAATGAACAAGCCTTTTATGGTATCTGGAAGTTCTCTCAGCACATTCAGTGAGTACCAGACTGTCTATTTTCAACGTTTTACAGTACAAGGAGTTTCTCTTCCCTTGTTTAATTGAAAAAGGTTGATGAGCACTACTCTTAAGTCAGCATATATTTTGCTACATTACATATCTTTGTTAAAGCCATCTCTAATGTTAGCTGCATGATGAGAAGTTATCTGTCCTCAGGAAGAAAGCAATGTTTGTGATAGGTTCATTTTTCAGAATACACCTCACTACGACACACATTAGTACTAAAGTGCCTGGACTGTAAAAAGTGAAAGCAAACAGGTACAATAAGAAGGCAGGAAAGTGCTTGCTGAATTTTATGCTGATGTTTCCTTTCCTGACACTTAGAGCAGTGCAATTATCCTATTGCTTTGAGAATTACAGGGAGTTTGACTCACACATTTTAAGTAAAATATTTTCTTTAACTTGTCTAAAACTTATTTAGGTGAAAATGCAGGATTTTTTTATTTCTGATTTCAATATACTATGCTTAAAAAATTGCAAACAGTCTGATTCAATCTGGAAGAATTTCAAAGTAAAAAAAATTTCACCCAAAAAAGACAAGAACTTTGTTTTTAGCCTTTTAAAAATATTCTTAGTGTCTATAATAGCTGGTAGGATACACACATGCAGCCAAAAATAGCCTGTAGACTCAGATTCATAATGTGCCCATACTATTATGAATGTCTACGAATGAAACTAATTCAATGGCTTCAATTTGTTCTGTGGAACCAGAAATGGAATAATAAAAAAGAAAATATTCAGGTTATGTGAAAGTCTTGTCTGCAGGATTAGTTCCTGTAATATAATTGGTCTAATGGATAAAGTTATGGAAGTGCATTTTTGTTGATAATAGATTAAAAACAGAAATCTTGTTTCACACAAGCATCTGTATGTATTGCTCCAACTCAAGTCTTCAAACGACTGCAAAAGAAATTGCTTTATATTAAAACCCCCGTTGTTTCTCATTAGGTTGTTGGGATACTCAAGAGCTGTAAAGGTGCTTTTGCAGCAAAAATAGGAAATTAAATAAAGTAAGGTGATGTTTACTGCCAGTATGGCTATTAAACAAACTTCCATTTGCGGTAGGGACACTATGAGTTACACCCAAAATAGAATTTAATCAATAGAAGTCTTATTAATTACCACTAGGGCTTTATTAATCCTATAACATTTCTTCTTAAACAAATTACAATAGCTGTACCTTTCAGTGTCATTGGCTGGATTGGAATTGTTATGCAGTGGGCACATGTTAACTGCAATTTTGTTTACATCAAAATTGCATCTGGCAAGAACCTGGTTTGAAGCTGACCAGGACCTTAGAAATAGCATTATAATCAACCTATGGATTTCTGTTCCAATGACCTGATCAGGTCAAATCTAGAACAGACAGGCAGGACCATGCAAGATGAGCTGTTTACTTTGCCATGTTATAGGCAACCACAATTCCTGATTTGTTTAATTGCCTGGGATCAGACGTGGTGTGTCCTGGGAAGCTCTCAGAGCATTAATCTGGGCTCCAAAACCATATAATGGATACTGTTAGGAAAATTTACCTGTTAAATATTTCCTGTAGCTCCCAGAAGTGTTTTCAAAATTGGCTTGAAGTTATAGCGTAGCTAGAAAATACTGTCCAGAGGGTGAGTCAGCAGCATATGCATTTACAGATAATTTTTGAATGAACACAGCTATATTGCTTAGTGATTCATTGCCACCGTAGTTCAAACCTTTATGTGGCCTAATCAGATGAACTCAAGATGAAGGCAAATGCCTCAAATTATAAATGGATTTGTTGTCAGAAATATTTAGCAAGATCATAAAAAAGGTTTTAGAATTTTCTTCTAGATGTTTAAATACTTATCTATCCTTTCTTTGTAACTCTGGTGTAAATCTTTGTCATCTGTATACTTGTCCAGTCTTTTGTAGATTTGACACAGAATGAAATATCCTATATAAATAAAGGATGACAAGAAGCAAGATATCTGACATTGCTGGTGGGTGGGCAACAGCTCCACTAACCACTGCTGGTCTTGAGCATCATGAGATCCTTGTAGCTGAGCAGCACAGCAGTTCTATCTATGTGAATTAAGCAAGTCATGGAAACTCCAGGCTCTGAAAGCAGATGTCTCTACTTTGGGTTAAAAGCAGATGCTTTTAACCCAGAAGTCATCGGTCCTGGCTGGTGTCTTACTGTTTAGTCAAAGTAAAGGTGGACATCACGTTCCAGACACTTGGAAAAGGGGATGTAGAGTCAGAAATGTCCTCATGGAGCCTTCAGCAGGGCTCCTTTGTTTGTGGAGGGGAAGTGTTGTGTTCAGTAGTGGTATAACCACTGGGTGACAAGGGTTAATAGTGGGGCAATAGCTGTGATGTGTAAAGGGTAAATAAGGGTTTTACAAAACTAAGGAAAGGAGATGTAGCAGGACTGCACTATAACAAGTTAGGGGAAAGGAGGATGAAGAAGACTGTACTGGATATAGCAAAAAGCAGGGAGGGAGGAAAGAGAAAAAAGAAGAGAAGAGTAAAATGATGAGAAAGAAGAAAACACCATAACTAGGGAGACAGATAATTTAATTTGATGCAATATAGAATAAGAAAATTCTTGTTATTTGCTATTTATTTACTCACACTCTATCTCCATTACCTGAATCAGTGTAATTTATAGCTCAAATTTTCAAAAGGATCTTTGACATAGAATTGACTTGGGATTACTCTGAATCTGATCAATTGAGAAATAAAAGTATACTAGTTTTTGTGGGCTGTTTGGAATAGCTTTCATAGACCATGTATTGTCTGCATGGCTAAGCTGGATGTACCCAAGGGAAGAAACTGAAAAAGGCAGCAAAGGACTGAAGAGAAACAGGTGAGCAGATAGATTAGCCTTGGGGAGGCTGCACAGGCCAAAACAGTTGGTGTACTTCTTCTTAACCCAAGATGATTCCTGAAACATATCAGGATTAGAAGATTAACAAAGTTTCTAGCCAGCCTGCTGATATAGCTCTGCTCAGGAGTGAAATCCCTCATCAAATCATAACATTTAGAAAAGCTCCTAGAATTTATCTTCTGTCTCTAACATTTGGGCACTGATTAAACAGGATCATCAGACAGGATCATCAATATTTGGTTATACAGAGCAGTATTTTACAAAATTAAACCTCTTCTATTCACAATAGATGAACTTGTGATGCTGGCTATCCAGATAACCACTACTGAAGAGCCTAGGACAGACACATGGGCTCCAGCAGCTACATCTGAAATACTATATTATCAACCAGAATGGAAATAGCTTTTTAATGTATTCCTAGTAAGTGTCAAAAAGATCATATGCATCTGGAAATATATTTTCTTTTGCTGACTATGTATAAAACACTGCAGTCATTGCACGGGTGCCTAAGAAATGATTGTTAAGATTGTTTTTTAATAACATGTACGTCAGGGGTTTTGGGGGAAGTAGATTCCTCCTGTCTGTGTTTCAGACCAGAATCCTCAGCGTAGATCTGACTGTCATAGAATGATTTCTGTTCACCCCTGCCATCTGTTTGATGTTTTGAAGTGATCACTCTGTGTGCATGTGTGTGCACACACGTGTGGAACGACCTTCTGGTCACACCCCTACCTTACTGGCTTCAGTCAGAGGCTTTCAATGTACATCTGTAAGAGGAAGCTGAAGGTGGAGGAGGGTTCATTTGTTCTGGGAGTCATTTGGACTCTGCTTTGTTTGAGAGGTCTCTCATAACACTTTTTCTTCAAATGGTTGTCTTTTTTCTTTTTTTTTCTTTTCTCCTTTTTATTCAGTTTTTCATGGAGGAATGGAAGAAGAAGAGGTCTTACTATGAACAAATAAAGACTGTCTTCAGTTGCTACATGGTGCAAGTATTGCATTTTTAAGGTTTTGTGTGGGCTCCCAGGAACTGCAGCCTGCTATCAAACCTGCTCCTCACATGACTTCTTCACAGTCTTGGGTGACACGAGCACAGATTTCCCATGCCTCTGATGTGAGTGCCCATGAGTAGTGTGAATAGCCTTGATTTAGAGTTTCCTTCTGGGAGGGCTTAAGTAATTTCCTTAGGATTTCGTGCCCACAGTTCTGTGACTGGAGTTTGACAGACAACTTGCTGCACATTCAAATGTTCAGTGTAATTAATTCAGGCTACGGTTTGTACTGTGCCACATTTCTGTACATTCAGGTGCAGAGGACTACAGATACCAGCATCATTCTAAGTGTAGTAAAGTGCAGTAGATTATGTTTGTATAGAAATGTGTCACTAAGTAAGAAAACCAGGGAATTTTTCCTGTATTGAGATACATGATGTCACCTCTTCTACTCCCCTCTGCTCAGGGATAATGTGGCTCAGCTTGAACCAGGACTGTTTCTATCATTCATGCTACTAATTGGAACTCCTGGGAAAACAAGAGGAGCTTTGGCATTGTATTTTAAGTTTGTGTTGAAAAAACCAGAAGCTGAAAATTATCCAAAGGCTAACATTTCTCAGTATGAGTTTTCATGCCAAAGTTTTGTTTTCCAACTAAATTCCAAGGTCTTCTTGGGAAGGACAAACTGGCAAATGCCTTAGCTCATTTTCAGCAAGGTGTGATTGGCCCCTGCATTTGAGATCAGTATACATGAAATAGTTCATGAACTTTGCTACATCCTGTGGTTGAAAGCTGGTTTCAAGGAATTGAGAAAAATAGTGAATTTGAGTATCTGATACTCTGCATTTGCACATACTTAAGTGGTCTTACTTAACATCTCATTCACGTATGTGAATAAAAGGAAGTTTAGGCCACACCCCAGTGAATGATTAGATTTTTACGGCATATTGATGATTTCAGTTAGATATAATTAACATTTTAATAAAAAATCTTCAGAGAAAATCCAAACCCTGAATTGAAACCCATCTTTTTTTTGTACTTATCCTGACAGATGTGGAGAAGTATTTTAAAAAATTATTTGAACATGCACAATAATTGACCAAAACTTTTGGACAATGTAAATCTCAGTGAAAGCAATAGTTTCTATGTGCCTGTATATTTCTGGTGTTTCCTAGCATATGCGCCTTATGGGCACATATTATTTTTGTCTTATGCACTTCATAGGTGTTGATCTTTAATAATTAAAGTTCACCCAATAATTTACACATGCAAGACAGAATAGGATTCAGTCAGGGTATTTAATGTCCTTGAAATAGAACAGGGGAAGTTTAAAAAATTAGAGTTTTAATACTGGTATTCCTTCATGCAGAAATTATTCCAGTCATTCCTCTTCCTCCCCCTCTGTTCTTGGCTTATTTCTGTACAGTACAGTAAGTGTTAAGTAACTATTGCAATATAAAGCCCCTTCTCAGCACTGCAGTAGGAATTTTTCAGCTAAATGCTGCATAACCAGCATATGCAAAATGTAATGAACCCATCTGTGGGTGTAAGTCTGTTCTGTATAGCCTAATATTGTCGCCCAGACTGTACTTGGGCATGTATCACTTGCATGAGAGTTAGCAAGTAGTTCCAAATATTTGCTAAAGAGACATTAAATTACTTTCTCATAGCAAATTTTAGCAAACTGCTACTGATTTACAGTGCATGCAAGTTTATCTGTCATTAATTCTTTTCAAAAGAGGAAGATACTCCACGTTCTGTTAGAGTGCAATTGGATAAGCCTTAATTTATGACTTAGGAAAAAAAAGATTAGCCCACATTATAATGCACAAGACTAGATTCCACTCAATTATGCCGATACAGATCCACAGTCAATTAATTTTTTCCAAATTAATGCTGAACTGACTAAAATTCAAATGCTTCCCATAATTTCTTTTGTCATCTTGAAGCAAAATGCAAAGACTCTGGGTCTTTTTCTTTCTACTCAGACAGCTTTTAAAGAGGGACTGAGGGGATGGTAGGTAAAGATGAATGGTACATTTCTACAAGGATTTTTATTCTAAGAAGGCAAAATTTTTAGATCCCTATATCTCAGTGTGGAAATACTGCATTTCTACATTTTTTGACAGGGAACAGACAAAAAGTCATGCACCAATCCTCTTGCTCTGCAGAAGAGACCTGAGCAGAGCGCTGCAGACATGCTTGCCAGGCTGGGGGTGTTCCCAGTGGGCACAGAGCATTCTGTCAATTCACTCAGCTGTTTCCCACTGCTAAATACACATGCTTGGCCTTTTCCAGGTGCAATTATGCAGTTTCATCACTACTGTTTCTTTCACATACCTAAAGCTGATCTGGTACCAAAGGCTGCTGATTCCAGGCCTTTCCCCAGACACTCATCCGTTAATTCGATGTTTGTCACATTTCTCTAAAGAAGTAACCCTTCAGCTTGCCATTATTTTTTTCTAAATCAACTATAAACAATAAAAAATAGGTGAGATTTCGATTGTGTTTCAGTTATGATGAATAATTCCTTCAGTATGACAAGATATTTAGTCCTGGAAAACTGAAAAGTACGGTTATACGCAGAAATGCTGTATTGCCTTTATTATGAAGAGGTAAATGACATTCTACCGCCTAAGGAGAAGAATTTGGAAAATGGTGAAATATCTCCTAAGAATATTTTAAATTTAATTATCCTTTAAATATGTATTTTATCAATGTTTATCTGTTTGGAAGGACTATTTCAATATCAAGCATACTTCTGCAATCCATACCAAGAGCATATGTGCACATTTTGGAACTCTCAAGAGCCTTTGCTATGTAGTCAGTATAGTTGGAACAAAATTAATGTCATGCTTGAAGCTACATGTTTCAGTCTTTCTCAGTTATACATTTTTTGGGGAAAAAAGGAGCCTTTAGAAGAGACTTTTACAGCATATCTAAATTACATCAAATGAATGCTCAGGCTGGCTGCTTTCTTCATGGCAATCATGCATTACTTTATCTGGCAGCCATATGAATTTTAACTCCTATTGTTCACTTGTTCAGTTTTCTGAGGTGAGCTCATTTGGAGTTGAGGATAGAAGTACAATCACATCAAATTGCTTTGAAAAATCTGGTCAAAACTTTCTGAAGTGATTAGTGCTGTGAAAACTTGAGGGCAGTCAGTTCAGTTCTTCTTACGTTATCTGTGTGCTGTGAAGGAGAGAAATCTCATTGCCTTACAACCAAAACCATTGGATCAGATGCTGTCACTGTGAGATATCAAGCATAGATGTAACACACTTCAAATGGTGAGATTGTGTGTCAGGTCTTCAAATGGATGGACTTCCATGTTTTTCATGGAAATAAAAGAATGATATCAGCTACCTCCATCTCCTTATGCTGTTTGCATTAATGCTCACACAGCCTTCCCCCTTCATGGAAAGAAGGTACATTTAGAAGTAAAGCCAATAGGAATAGGTAGGTGCTTCAGGGTGCTCATTTATTCAGGTTTCTCAGACTGATCTTTAAAACATACTTCATCTTCACCTTGAGAGATCTGACATTTGTTAAGACTTCTTCCCTTCTGCTGTCTTAAATTGAAAATCATTTCAATTTTGTGTGCACTGATACTGATGAAAAGACTCTGAAACATAAAGTTCAAACTAAAACTAGAAATGACATTAGAAATTTACTCTCTATAAAAAAATTATACCACTTCAGTTTTATCCATTTTGATCAGACTCTTATTTCTGCAAGTTTGAGGTTTTTTAAGTGAATTCTACTTGTTTTGGTTTTGGAATGGTAAAATAATGTGTTGTTAAGCTTCAAAGACATGCAGCTGTGCCTGTACACACACCAGATGCTTTGTAGATAAGAAAATGTTGCCTAAGCAGTGATTGGGAAGATATTTATAATAGGCACCATCAGTTACAGGCATCAGAACTCTCTCCCTTTAACTCAGCATGTTTCCTCTCTTATTAAATGTGATTCTTCCTAGAAATCCTGGCTAGATTTACTCCAGAATGTAAACTAACTTGGTGATGGGTCAGTGATCATTCTGCTCGCTGACATGGAGCACAGCTGTATTTTCCCAAAGAAGCTGTTGTCACTGATTCAGAATGGCATTCACCTGACATCTGCACCTAAGGAGTTCATGTTTCTATTCACGTTCTGAAATTAACACTGCAGGGATGCAAATGGACAGTTCCAGGTTCAGACTACTTTCCAAGCAGAAAACTGATAGATAGCTTAGGGAGTTTTAGGACTTGCAACCTTTTCTAAACATGCAATTAGTGTTTCATTGCTGAATATTTGGAATCTCCTATTTGAGCTTTTTGGGGATTTTTTATTTGTGAAACATTTGAGTTTTGATTTCTTTTCATTTTAGTTTTCTATCTGAATCATAGTTTTCATAGTAAAGTGAATCATAGTATCTGAATCATAGTAAAGTGATCAATATTATAGTATGTGCTTAAGCATGAAAGCTGCTTATTCAAGAAATAAAATGGTCCTATCTTGTTGCTGACAGTAAATCAAAGTAATTAACAGCTTATCTATGAGAGCATCAGAAAGGAAAGCTTCATTGCTTTCAATCATTAGATAGCAGGGTTTTGCATTAATTTTAGCCATTATGACCAAGTGAAATAGAGCAACATGGCAACATTTTCTGTCTTCATCTTGTGAAATCAGGGCAAAGTTAGGGCCACATATGTCTGTGGTAACAGAAGGAAAGCATATGTTTCATATCAAAGTATAATACCTCCACTACAAGACATGTTGCAATTACAGAGAAGTTACTCTGATAATCTGGTTGTGCCAGCAATTTCCTACAGCATTAGAGAAGGAATTAGGTGATAAAAGACAGAAATGCACCCTCATTCCTTCTCCATCTTTTCTCCTTTAACTCCTATTAAAATTTCACTACAAAGCAAAGCATGGAGGATGTAGAAAACCCACCAGGGATTTTATTTTCCATACTAAACTGTACCAATCCTAATCTCTTCACAGTCTCTGGGACTCTGGTGATTGATAAGCCTTCACTGATATCAGTCAGTGATGTTTAATGGGGCATATAGCTGACCAAGTGATCTGTGAAGCTCTCCCTCTGTGGTTTCCAGCTGGGAAGAAATTCTTGTCAACCTCAAGCTACTATCTCAGTTTGCAGATTAATTTCATTGGACTGCTGTCACACCGCATTAGCTCTCTGAACATTTCTGATGGTAGCAAAACATAGATTTGTGGCATAAAAATTACATAGGAACATAGGGATTTTGTGTTATTCAGTGACTCAAGTATAACCATTGCATAAAAAAAGTAGTTGCCCCAAATTGCCTAATTGGTGGCTTTAAACCCCTAACTCAGGCCCTTAAAGCACAGGTCTTTCTGCAAGAGACAGTGGATGATGATTGCCAGCAGCTGCTCTGGTCTAAACCCAGCTGTGGTGGTGGGAAAAAGGGAAGGGCCACTTATCCCTCAGCATTGCTCCTCTATGGGAAATTGCTGTCCATCAGACTTGGTGGCTGGATTGCTTGTTTTCTTCTTGCTGTATGAACTGCTTTTTGTGTAAACTGCAGCTTCATTTGCTTCAATCAAAATAAACTCATTTAAAGAGTTCACAGAGTAAGGTTTACTAACCTCGTTCTTCCTTGTGCAGTTATCACATGAAACTCAGGTCTGAGGAGATCAGAGTAGATCACTCAAGATTACTCAAGATCAGACAGGTGTGGCAAAAAGGAGTGATAGAAAAACTCCCCCTTGGCTGTGATAGAGTATTCCCCTGTCTGCATCAGCAGTTGATTATTGCTGGGACAGAAAATTTTGTGCTCATCCTCCTGGTGTACTCTGAAAAAAAGAAACAAACCAAAAATTTTCTAAAATGTCACTGAAATTAGCAGAAACTACATGTACAACAATTTGGGTGAGGAAGAAGATGCTGTTTTCAGATGAAGATATACCTTTTTTAATTTTTTTTCCCACTTTAATAAGACACTATTGCTTCTGATCAGGGGTTTTGCTCGGCTTTTCCATGGAACAGTGTTTAGTTGCATCTCACTCCTTGTGGCATAAGACTGGAATGAAAATATCACCACTTTCCAAACACAGTGTTTTACCACTTCTTCTTTCCTGTGAAGCTGCCTCCCCCTGTTCTGGCACTTTTCTACTAGTGAAATCATTTTTGTTCTATTCCAAAAGCACTGATGCAATAGGGCAATAGGAAATATGTAGGGCAAGTGGCATTTCCCTCACCAAGACCTTTCTTGAAATGTCTGTTGGTTTTTTCTATCATCCCACAGTGCTAAGGAGGATCTGTTTCATGGAAGAGCCTGTTTCAGTGTCATTTAATATTCTGCAAAAAGTCTTTTTAAANACTAATAATATGTGTTTAACAGCAGTATACATCTAACAATAGTATGTATTAAGAAGAATCATAATTATAACTACTATAAACAACTCTTTAATCCGGGATCAGTTTGGTAACCTTGAAATCAGGCTGTGAAAGATATAACCAGAACTCGATGTGTTATCTTTGAATGTTATCTGATAGAAGATCTGAGTTAGTAAACAAATTGTAAATAAATTTTGCTGATCTTTCCACTTTGGCTTACATGTCAATTGTTAATTCTTTAAAAACAATCTTTAAAAACCAGAGTAATTTTCTCAGTTTCTTGATATGCCTTATGATGCCTTGTCCCTCATGTCAGACCTACAGTCATGGTTTACTATCTTCCTTTTGATTTTACTTCATACTTTTTCAAGTATCTTCTTCAAGAGTCTTTACATTGCAAGTACTAAAATTAAAGATATATTACCCAAACAAGATCTTTTCTCTGCAACAAGTACTGCTGCGGAGTTCAAAGCTTCAGTTTACATTAAAGGCAATTTTTCAGACAGCTATTTTTGTCTCCAAAGTCATCAGATGGAATAATTCTTGAGAATTTGCATGAGACTCCCAATTGCTTGTTCCTTTTCTCAGCTCTGCCTGTAGCTCTGCTTATTTCACCATGTTACTCCGGGTTTGCACATCAGGCTCAAGGGAATTCAATAGGAGCTGTCCTTCCATGTATAAAGCCAAACATGCTGAAAAAAAAGATGGTAGGTATTATAGTGTGGCCAGTCAGGGTTACTAAATGCTCTTAACTTTAAAATATCCGCCCGACATCCTAAGAGAAATGTGCAGGAAGACATTTAGAGGTGTAGCAACCAGAGGATGTACATAGTTCCTTTTTGCTATGTTTGTGCAGAGAATCACTGAGCTGCATATCCTGCTCCACAGGTTAGCTTCAGCTGGGTTCACAAAACAGGCTCAGCTCCGATTCAAAATTTCTAGTAAAAAAGAAGAGGTTCTGGGTACTGAGGCCAGCATCAGGGAGACAGGAAAGGCAGGTTGTAGTTCCTGATCTGGTGAAGAGGTAGTTACATATAATAAGCTTCATAGGGCAAGACTGACAGCCCAAACCAGTTTTGGATGGTATATCAATGCCATAGAAAGAAATGTCTGCTATAAATGTCTGCATAATAAATGTATTCTATTATGCTGTGATACTGAACTGTCAGCAATGCCAGCAGGAAGCCCTGTGCTGGGGGCCCAGCCCAGTCCTGCGCCTCCCAAACCTGCTGGATCCTAACCTCAGCCCTCTTGTTTTTCCAGGTAGTGCTGCTGCACAGAGTACAGGGCTCTCCTCCTGCATCCACAGTGTCAGGAGTCTAGAAAACATTGATCAGTTTGAAAATCCCTTGCTTTGAGGGGGGGAAGAGGGAAGAGTTTCCTAGCAAGAAATCCACAGAATCGGATCCCAGCTCCACAGCAAGAATGTAGCAGCAGTGGGAGAGTAGTGGGGATTGAGAAGTAAAAAACACCCTCTAAAACATGAGTCACATAAACCTACAAGTACTGCAATACCTGGTGATGTTATGACATGATAGATTTGTTTTCAATTTCAGTACTGTCACATCCAATTAGGTTTGATCCAAATTAAATCTAGTTATGCAGAAGAAGGATTTAAATTTATTTTCTCTAGTGTAGATAAAAGCTGTTACCTACAGACTACAGAACACAGGAAGAATGGCACTGAAACCATCACTTGATGTTCTCTCATTTAATCTTAGAGGTAGGTCCCTGGCAGTGAATCTTGAGGGGAATGGAAATCTCCCACTCTTGGAAAACCAGTGTGGAGTCTGTTCCTCTCTTGCCAATACTTTTCCTTGGTTAGCTAACAATGTTCTTTGCTCTGTTTGTGATGGGCCAGGCACTAAATGACAGAGTATTTGAAAAGCAGATGCTACAAATTACTCCCTCCCACCTTGCATGGATATTAAAGAAATACATTCACATCTAAGAGGAACTCAGATACCAGAGTGAGGGAAAATGCAGCCTATGGAGGATAATTCCACCTTCAGATGAAGCTATGGAGTGCAGTAAATATTTGGCGATCTGCACATTGAAAAACAAGAAGAAAGCAAATACTAAATAGCTGCTAGCTGCATGAGAATCTTGTGCTGAATGAGAGGAAGGTTTAAAAAAAAAGTACATCATAAAAGTGTGTCATAGTTTGCAGGCATACAGTGAAATAATTAAGGTTGTACAGGCTTCCTCTAAATGTCAAATGCTTGCTTTTTTAAATTCTAAATTTTGTTCTGCTATGTACAGTGTTCTTTGGAAAGGAAATCATGTCTTTCCTGAGAGACTTTTTCCTCACCTTGTCCTAAGAAAACTTTCTTGTAAAAAATCAAACCTGAATTAATCCTTTCAAAGGGATGGGCAGATTAATTTCACTCTTTTCTCCCTGTGTGCCACCTTTCTCCAGGGCAGTCTTGCATGGACAGGTCCCTACTGGAGTTCTGTGGTTCACACTATGCTCACCTGGATCACCAGGCTACTCTGTCCCCTTCCCCTGATACCTGCCCAAAATTTGTCTGATATCTGGGCACACCCACATATTCCTGTGGGGTGGTTTCTCCATCATCTCCCCACAGGGGTGTGCAGAGCCCAGCTGTCTGTGGTGGGTGCTTGATGCTTCCTCTGCACGTCTGCAAGCAGCAGCTGGTTGGTGCAGATCGGAGCAGCTTTTGCTGGGTGGAGATGTTGCTCACTTACCCACAGACACCGAGCAGGCAGAAAAGTGTTAAACACATATGTCTGCTCATCTGCATTCTGCCTACCTTTCTGAGAGCTTAGATGGATGTCCAGCTGTCTCAAGCACACGCAGCAAGTCTCAGTTCACTCTCCATTCCTGCTGAAGGTGCTTCATATATACTTGGGATTTATACATATATGTATGCATGAACTTATCTCTTCCCAAATTACTGCAGCGTGCTCACTTACTTTTTCTCTTTTGTCAACATATTCTATTGTTTTTCAGGATGGCATTTGTCTGAACAGAGATTTGACCTCAGCCTGGATACCTCACAGCAAGCAAGTAGGTGTTTTCTGATAACTAGCTCTCTTCTTGCTCCTGGAAGGACCCTCGCTTCTGTTGCTCATCCCTCTGACCCATAACTGGCAGCCTCAGAACAGAAACCAGCAGGTACAGTGAAATACCATGCAAAACTCACCAAGTCTCTCCAGTCTGGGCAGAATTCATAATGCAGAATGAGTACAAGTCTCAGTTTCTTTCCATAGTTACATTACCTACCCAAATTCTTTTGCATTACCATTTTGTATCAGCATATCCAGGCCTTGGCCTTTGTCAACTTTAATTTGCATTTTGAAGAGCTTAGTGTGGTTCTCTTTGAGACTGTCATGCTGCGATAGGAGGACTTAAGAGATGACTCCTGCTGCAACAGGCAGCTTTAGGAACAGTGCTGGCTAACTGCCCTGGCAAACTGAGTGAAAAGAGAAGATGTTTGAGAGCAAAAGAGGAGGAAACAGATAATTTTATATGTCCTTCCTGTGTGCACATTGACCTTCTGTTTCCCACTGAAGAGCAGAAGCTTGGAAACCTTATAATAATCTTATATAATTAACCTGTCTTTCTATGAATTTCATTTTCAAGTGTGACAGCAAACAGAAAAAAAGTGATAATCTGGCTTCTGTAGCAGATACTTCAAAGCTTTTTTTTTTTCCTTGAAACACATTGAAAAAAAGCTTCCAGAAGCAACATCGAGATATGAAGTTCGTGCACCACAATCAGTGTGCCGACAGTGATGCCAGCTCCTCCTGTCCTAGTGGAGTTATTAAAAATGTATCATTTTAGATGTACCAAAAAAAAGGGGGATCAAAGGAGAATTGTACTTTGCGAAGTGTCCCACACTAGCTCTAAGAGTTTTTTTATATTGCTAAGTCCAGACCTGTGTTTTATATCAAGCCTTTCTAACCATTATATCTGGATTATGCACAACCGTGAAACATTAGCCAGAGCATGATGGCTGTGTGGTTCTTGTATTCGGTAAAAGATGCTCATCATCCTGGTGTGGAACAGTCCATAATTAGTAAAAATGTGTAGTTTACCAAGTCCACTGTTTCCTATGGCCTCGGGTGTAACTGGAAAACATGGGCAGCTCAGTTTAGGATTTGCAGAAGATATGAAGAAATTAGGCTTTAAAATTGAAAGAAAAGTGATAATACAAAACATTCAGGTCCAGCCCCCTCTCACTAAACCAGCCTTGTATTTTTTATGCAGGACAACAGGATGCTATAACATGATTAGCTGGCTTTTTAGCACCTAACATACTGTGTTCAGAGCATGGAGATGAAGAACCCTTTTTCATACCTTTCTCGATGTGCCGTTTACCCTGTCAGTCCTGAAAGCTGAAAAGGCCAAGAGCAGCAAGGACTTTAACAACATCAGTGTATAGAAATCAGGGAGCATTGACAAAAATAGACTTGAGCATTATCACATCTGAAAGTATTTCATGGCATTAAAAAGTTGAGTTAACCACAGGACGTATGAGTCAATAGATAATCAGATGCACAAGTTTAGTTTTAAATCTTCAGCAACTTTCTGCAATAATGCCTTGTCATTTTGTTACTACTCAATTTTGCGGCTTCAGAAGTTTCCTCCTGCTCTCTTTATTCGGGCATATATTCTTTGAAGTCTTCAAAAGGAGGAAAACATTTTTGGTTGTGAGACAGAGACAAAATTATGTCTCTCTTCTTCTACTGGGATAATGGCAAGGAGCATCCTTCAAAGCCAACTCAGTTTAAAGGAGGATATGAATTTGGTTTTGATTTTTAATGTAAATCTTCTTCCAGAAGAACCTATAGGTAGGGGGTAATGATTTTCCTCACACTTCTGTTGTGAATTAGCAGAGAGTTAATAAAGCTTTAAAGAGGCATAGCTAACGATCTTGAACAACAGGTGGTAAAACTCCCTTGCCCAGTTTACCCAATACTAGCTGTAAATGAGGGTCCCTCAGGAGAACCAGCCACAGAATGCCTCTCTTCTTTTAATAATGCCAACCTCTGTTTCTATGGAAACAGCACATCGTGTTTGCTGCTAGCAAGGCATGTGTTTAGCCCCTTTTAAAATAAACTGTGTTCTCTTTGCATTGTTTTTAAGGCTGAAAAAAAGCACTCAGCTTCCAACACACCGAATTATTAATGCCTCTCCTTCCCCTCTAATTAAAAAAAAAAAAAGACATTGGATGTATAGCCTGTAGCTGCTAATTATTGTGACAAGTAGTGGCCTTTTTGTAGGTTACCATTTCTATGAAGAATGGATATCTCACTGCCTTATGGTAGGGCACTGGAGATTTTGGAATTGTGGCTAAAAAGAAATGTTAACCTCCTAAAGATGGTAACTGGCTGGCTCCGTTACGCACATACTCCCCTGCATGCTTTTCCATATGTTGGAGTTTGGTAATTTGCACCAATGCACTTTGGAAGTGCTTGCTCTTCGAATCACTAGGTACTTAAAGATGCTAAAAGGCCATCTGTCAAATATCTGGTGTGCCTTATACAAGTGCATGTAGTCACCTCTTCTTGTACTGGGCCAGCAGTTTTTCAGCCTGAGTCACTGCAGATATTAATGAGGTTTTCCTCTCCAGCTGTAGATATGGAACAGCACTGAGTAATTAGATTGCAAATAAAGTAAGATGTTAAAAGCTGCAACTTATCTGCTTCACTGATGGGTGCTTAGGTCATGCTGAAACAATTTTATAAGCTGGTGAGTTTACCATGGAAGCTGGTTTTATAGCTTTCCATATCTTGAGCAGTGAAAATAGGCTGGTCCGTTTCAAGCTGTGATGGAATGAAGATTTACAGAGCTTGGTGAGTCTAAAGGATGGCATTATGGGGTTGTCAGAGCAACAGGCCAGGGGAATATGCACTGTTTATGTTTAAAGGGAGAAGTCAGCTGGAGGCAGACATCTGAGACATGTTGGATTGATTTGCAGCTTTAAAGCAGATTGTGTTTGGGGAGAGAAGAATGGAACTCTGGCTTGCATCTGTTTTTCAGATTATATAATGAAAAGATATTGTCTTAAAAAATGGCATGAACACTGCCCCTCTTCAGCAATAGCAGCAGTTTCAAACACCTAGTGAAGCACAGCCTCACCTTTGCAGTAGGTCATTAAGAGAGAAAGCGGCTGTCATGAAAGAAATCAAAGCAATCCAGGCTAATCAAGTTAAAAATTTAAAAATAAAAGAGTTTTTGAGGTTTAAAGAAAGATGTATTTTTTACACCTCCAGGCATATTTTATACACTGCTTCATTTGGTATCTGAATCCCACTTCTTGAAAAATGGAAGAGATTTGATCCTACATTTTTCAGTTAGTAAGATACCCATCTTAACTGGGGCTTTCTTCAATGCTCATGAGCCAAGTATAAAAGGGCAATTTGCATATTAAACTTAAAAAACAGCATTGTGGTGAATACAGGCTGGGATGAGAGAAAAAACTTCAGATGCTCTAGAGCATTGCCAATATCAAGTTAAGAATTTGTAAATCTATAAATTAACTCACTTGATTCATGATACAAACATGGCTGATAGCAAACTAAATGTCTTTGTCTTTCCTTTGTGGAAAATAGAAGTTTTACAGTGCCAGGAAGCTTTTGATACTTCTGTTTTTCCAGTACTTCTCAGCCATTCTTTGTAATTCATTATTTCAGTGAAATTCCTTGCCTGTTAGTTAAATAATACAGCTCTTTAGCCAATTTGTGAACATCTGCAATTTTTTGTCTGCCCCTATTGTGTTAAATTGTACTTTATCTCTTACTCCTGTGGCATTTCCAATTCTCTGTTGATCAATATGGTGCACTGTCATTTAAAGGAAATATTTTTGCTGGAGTTGAAAAGGTTTTGTACAAGACACACAGTAATTTTCTTTCAAGGTGAATCATCTTTTCCTCTGCGTTGTTCTACACTGTTTCTCGGGGTCTTCAGTTTAAAATAAACTTTCTTAATATCAGCTCTTAAAGATATGTGAGACCTATCTCTGTTACAGCTGAAACTGATTAAATGGTTAGAGTTATAACAAACTTTTTTTAATAAATTCCTTATAGCTATTTTAACCCCCAATTCCATATAATCCAAGATACTTCTAGAAGAAATTTTTGTCTATAATAACTTTTTAGTCTATGATAATACGGTCTTTAGGCCTGTCCATTTTCAGTTTCTGTTTGAATAAAAGTATTTTCTACATTCATTTAGTCATTTGTATGTAATTCTGTATTGGGGAATACAGACCATCAAATACCTCTTTTGATCTGCCCTGATCTCTTCTTATCATTTTTTTTTCCCAGCTTTTTTTATCATAGAATGCTGAGAAAGTTGCGTGACTCTTCTAACACAGCTACAGCTGTCTAAATGTTGTTTCTAAATTTTAGTGAACTGACAGTTTCTCTGCTGGTACCCATGGTGTCAAAGAGCGCTCTCCTTCTTGCTCTTTCCTCTCAACATGTGTTTAAAAAGTCAGAACTGGATGCTGAAGGAGAAAGTACAATTAAATATACTTTTCTTTCACCAGCAACAGTCAGAGTAAAACACTTGTTCCCAGTTGTTGAAAAATATAAGCCTCTGAATGAACTTTTTTTAAACAAAAGAGGAAATATGGTTTCAGAAATGCCATGGAGAATTATTGTAGACTGTAGTTGTTAAATTATTTCTTCCAGTTGATTCTTAACAAATTTGAAAGGCTGCTATGTGGGTTCTGATATATATTCAAAACTACTTGAAGTTTGTCACAAAGTCATTGCTTTTAATGCTAATAGGTAGTATGATTATGTTGATTTTCTATTTAAGGTAAACCAGCAAGATGAATCTCTTAAATACAAATTCATGCTGAAACACATCAAGTCTGTCCATTTGAGTTCCTCAATCTTTCTTCTGTGATTAAAATCAGCATTACTTATTTAATATCAAGGATTTCTTTTCGTACTTAAGATCCTCTTTATTTTCTTAAATATCTACAATTAGTATGATATATGATACAATACGATACGATACGATACGATACGATACGATACGATACGATATGATATGATGGTGTTTGGTTATACTCAGACTTGCTTTTTTATTTATTTAATTTGGCACCAGTAATTGTAGTAATAGATGTTTATCCCATCCATAGGCTGTGGCACAGCTGAGAACCTGAAATGAGTTCAAAAACTTGGAATCCTCAGTGATCAAATATGGTTCCAATACATAGTTCAGCAAGAAAAAGGATATTTCTGTATCTATGTTTGCCAAAGAAGATAAGAAAAAGTCTTTTTGTTACTTGCAACATTAAAATGAATGAACGATGCACCCCAAAATAAAAAGGGCAACTTTATATCCCATGCACACTGGGGCATATGTGTATGGCTATCTGTGTGTCTATGTGTGTGTATGTACTAAACCTTCTAATCACAGGCTCTGACACTTTGAGCTTCCATCTTCTGCATCCCAGCTTCCAAGGCAGGCAGAATGGAAACCAAGAATGATACCAAAACGTAACTGTAGGTATTTGTGTAGGAGGATGTAGAATTTCTTTGCATTGAAATTCAACCACTGACATTTTCCTGTGAATCAAAGTCTGTAATCTAAATTCACAAGAAATAATTTATAGATTATGTGTTTTTACTATTTATTCAAACATTCACTCATTATATTTGTCCTTTGATTTGTCTTACCTCTTTCTAATCTCTGGTTTCATCCTGACAAGATTTTAAAATATATTTTCTTCTGCTGCTGACCTGTGCAAATACTCATAGAAGCACAATGAGTCTGGAATGCCGATTCTGTCTGAACAGCTTCTTAAGGAGAGACTGAAACAAACCACTCCGGTTTTCTTTTAAGCTGTTTCACTGATGTTAGCAACCAGATCTCTGTTGTGTCCCTCATTATTATTCTCTACCAGTGTTCATCAGCATAATTGCATCAATTTTCCTTTCCCAGCTAATGCAAAAAGAATATTGGAAAATAAGAAATTTTAATTGTCATTTACACATCACAGACTTGTCAGAGACTAGAATTTGCAGTATGGCATCGAGACTGTGCTAGTTAAATGATTGCTAGGATAAATTGGCAGGATATCTGTTTTTAAAGACAGGATGCTCCTATACTAGCCCCAGAGACTGGTAAAAGCCAGCAGAAAGTGAGAACCCAGGTATGCTCTTCAATGTACAGAATATACTGCTTTGCAGAGTTGGCTCTGCTGCTCCTTTTGCCATCCTGAAAGAACTGCAGAAAATGCTCCTTTTACAGGGAGGATTTCAACCTTGCAGCTTTCTCTAAATCCATAATTTCAAAACTGTAGATTTATTTTAGCATAGATTTCCTGTGGGAATACAAAGCTAGAACAGTCCTCCTGATTTACTGAGGTCATCCTCTGCTTTGTCTGCAGTCTCAGGCAGTCTCATCACACACACTTTTAACAACAGTTTTAGTGCCATCTTAAAGCTAGATGCCCTTAGACATTTTGTGCATTAAGAGAATCTCCCAAAACGGTTCTTGCGCTAAAACCTCAGAATTTCTTAGTCTAACAAAGTAAAATCATTTGCAACTGGGTATCTGCTTCCATTACCCAGTAGGCTGCAGACTTGAGGGTTCCCTGAATTAAAATTTTTCAGTCTTGTTTCCACCTCAGGCTGGGTCATTCCCATTCCCCTTATTCACCCAGCCTTTGGCCTGGTGTCCCAGTTTTCATATTGGTTCTTTCCTCTGTCCTGTAATCTCTTTCTCTGTTCTCAAATGTTCTTACTTGAGATGACTTAAACATTTCTTATTTGAGATGGCTTAAATATTATCTGTAAATATTTTTCCTTTTTGATCTGGCTGAACTTTCAGATAGATAATGGCTAAATCTTTAAATACAAATATTTGCTTTCAAGCTCTTTAGCACTCCAGACTCTTTCATAAACTTGGATTTACCACCACTGGCTTTGCCTCCATTCCACCCTCATGATTGCTTCCAGGATTTGTAATTCAGCAGGACAGGGCAAGAGTGTTTGAGTACATTGGGGCATAAGGTGTGAAAGTGTTAAGTATGAGGTAGAATAAAAATGCCCTACATAAGTACACAGCGATCTATCAGCAACAAGAATAATAGAAAGTGGACCAGAAGATTCAGCCAGATTTATCTCTTTGGGTCCTCTTGACTCAGTTTCTATGCTGGTATGTTCCAGGGAAGGGAGTATGGAGGGCTGGCAAGAGGTCACACAAGAGTTGGCTCAGTACAGCCAAGAATTGCTTTCAAAACCAGAAATACTCTGATTGAGGTGATGGCAGCTAGTGAAGAAGCAGCTGAAAAAAGGTGAAAGATGTAAATCCAAAGCATATCAAACTGCAATCCAACACAAGTTCTGGAATGCTCCCACTGTCAGTCCCACAGTGCCCGCACAGCCCAGCACAGCCTGCAGGGCTCCAGCACGGAGTCACTTCTTCACCAGCTTGTCTCACAATAGCTTCTTTCTCTTAACCACAGTAGCAGCAACTGTGTTTGGCATACACTTGGAGCTTATGTGAGACAATTGTGTAACTAAAGAAATTGAAAATATATTTTTCCTTCAAATAAGCTGTGAAAAGACTGAGCTGTATAGGAGATGAATGAATACTAGGGAGGCTTTGCCTTTTTATGTACTTAATAGCATAGCAATCTGTGGGGGTCACATTTTCTATCAGCTGAAGGAAATTGTATACATCTACCACACACCATCTAGCTGAAGGCATAGTTACAATAGATGATCCTTTAGAAGGCATCTATGTATTCTTTAAACGTTCAATTATTTTGAGTGCTTATGGTAATTGCATGTCTCAGGCTCAGGTCTGCAAGGTGAAGTACACTACAGTGCATGATTTAGTTTCTTAGAGTGCACCGCTCTGATATTTCAACATGGGGAAATGAGTTGCTGATTACTTTTCAGCCATTATGTTTGATTTTTTGCTTTTGTATATTTAATCATATCTCATTTATTTAAATACTGAAAATTACCTTGTGATTTAAAACATGCAGGCTTTTATGCTGCTTTGTGTTTAATACAGTGCACAAATCACTGCTTTTACATGCTACAGTTTCTGTGATGCTTTATATCATGGCTAATATAAATAACATAATTTTCCCTCAGTACTTTTCATTTTGAAGAGCTGTAAAACCTTATCAGAAGTACAATAATAATGTGGGGGTTTTTATCTCCTGCATGGTACTAGAGTAAAATAATGTGAAATCTCTTGGCATCATTCCAAGTTATGGTTTTTCCAGTATATGCATACCAATGAATATTTGATTCTTCCAACATTCTTTTTTCCTTCCTTTAACCACTGTAGGAATGGCATTATAAGTAGAAAACATATGCCACCCACATAATAGTTTGTTTGTTATCTTGACCCTAATGTCAGTTAAACTTTAGACATCTTCAGTTAGTGTCCTAAATTCTCCTAAACAAGTGTTCTGTTGACAACTACCAATACAGACATAAGTTTGAGGGATTGTTCCAGTATTGAGCATTCCATGCAAATGCAGTTATAATAGTTCAAACTGGGACAGGCTGAGGTAGGATTTTTTATCACTCATTTCACAAAATGGGGAAGAAAGTAATAACTCTGTATGTGCCTTATTATGTTGTGCCCTGTTAATTTTTTTTTTTTTGCAGCTCACTCCAGTAAAATCATAGGACCATAGGATCATAGAGTGGTTTGGGTAGGAAGTGACCTTAAAGATCATCTAGTTCCAATCCCTCTGACATGGATAGGGATGCCATTGACAAGATCAGGTTGCTCAAGGCTCCACTNATTTCTCTGTTGTTACACCAGCCCGAGCTTCTTCCAGGGCTGCAGATCGAACCCACCATCAACTGCAGAAGTTTTTGCTTCTCTGTTTCCTACACACAGTAAAGAATTTTTTCCTAATATCTGGGAAGAGCAAAAGACCTGTAGTTTTCAAGCAGAGAGCCACCACTACTGACACACTCTGCTACCAACTCTCGAACAGTTCTGTTCAATAGGCAGCTCTGTTACCATAAAATGCACAGATCTCTGTGCTCACTGGAAAGATTGGGTGACCACAAAAACCTCTGCTTGCTACTCTGCTTGCATATATACATGTTTTCTCTGTGTTTTGAAGGAGAGGAAGGATGGTGACTCAGTATTGGTGAGTCCCATCCACATGAAGACTCTGGAGAAAGACTCTGGTTTTAAGTCACTGGAATTGGAGCAAGTGAGTAGCACCACCAGTTAGCCTGGACTCTTAGGGAGGGGCCACGTTTTGCTCAGTGGCAGTACAGATGGCATCTACAGGAACAGCAGTAGGGATTTGTCTCTTGCAGCCCATGGGAATGAGCAGGCTTGCCTGAACTGAGGGAGTGAACAGCAATTTAATGAAGTGGCTGTGTTAGCAATGTGCTTGTACTGTGTATCTTGTCCATTGAATTTTGTCCATTCCAAAAGGAATTCGCTGAACAAAATGACTGGAATTACAGCACTAAACTATTTGACCATTCCATGCTGTAATTACATGACACCAAATCATTTTGAGCATTGCATGTAGTAACTACCATTCTCTTTTGAAGCCTGGTGCCATGATATCGTACTGGATCGATGTCGTACTAGGTAGGCTCTTCTGCAGGAAAGAGAGTCCCCAGCAAGTGATCTGTGATTCTTTATCCCGAGACAAACTAATCCCACCAATAAGCAGTCTGTGTCTCAAGGTGCTTACCAACAGGAAGCACTGCATTGTACCTGCTCCATAGGTGAGCAGTCCAAGTGGCTCACCAAGCAGTTCAGATGGCAACCTTTCCCACCCCCAGGTACTCCCAGTCCTTGGGTATGGCAATGGGACTGAAACCAGCAGAACATAATCTCAGCCTAAGAGCTTTTGTTACTGAGCCTTGCCTGATCCATGAAACCTGGAATTCCTTGCAGCCAGGTGGACTTTCCTGTGGGGACACGAAGGACATACTTGCAGCACTGCTTGCATTTCTCCATTCAAAGTATTGGGCAATCCATGGAAAAGACTATCCATGATATACAATAACTCACTCTCACATTAGATGCCTGCCAATGAATATAAATGACCACCTACACAGGAAAGCTGTCCAGCTCTTCACACTCTTTTCTCTTTTATCATCTGCTGTTTTTCAGAAAGCCAACCTCTCTGTGCCAAAAACTGCTCTGGATCCCCATGCTTACACTAGTATTACTGTTCTCAACAAAGTTGCACCATTTTGTTTTGATGAGTCTCTGACAAGGCTCACCAGGAAGTTCCCCACCTACAATGACCTGGGAGGCCTGTAGCTCTTCCTTGTAGGGATCCCAGCTGTCTGACAAGCCCCTCACAGGGAGCACTCCTCCAGGAGTCATCAATATTTGCCAACAAAACACCACTGGGGAAATATGAGGCCACAAAACACAAATTTCTGATACAGAACATATGGAAAAGTACAAACAACAAGGTGAACCTGGAAGAACGTGGTCTTTCCCTTCACAAGAGCTAAGAGAGGTAGTAGAGACCTGTGCTGCAGATAGAGGTGAACTTACCCCATTTTGAGGAAATGTAACAGTCTTATATTCAATTTGACTTGTCTTGCCAGCATCTGTTGAAGATGAGACTATGAAGACAAAGAAGCTTATGTCAATGTAAGAAGCTGTTTCTAAATATTATAGCAGCAAAAGTTTTGAAAAATGTAGTTGGAAGAGGCTGAAAAAACATGAAACAAACAGATGCAAATATTTCAAAGCAAAATAGAAGTGTAAAAGTAGATACCTCAATTAAAAAATAAAATTCACTTCATGAAGCAGAATTTATTATCGTCGGTTTAGAAGTAAATATATGGGCCCATGGTTTTGTGCATAAATATAATAGAAAGGTATCTTTTGGTATCCTTCTGAACTAGAAATTTTTTGGAAATAGATTTTTTTAAAATAATGCTGTGTTGCTTTTTCCTACCTCTTCTGCAGAGTATCTGAAGCTCTGGATTTATTACTAAGTACATATTGGGGAGCAGGCAGATCCCTGTAAGCATGAAATCCATTTCCATGTGAAATCATAAATCTTAAAAGCACTACCTTTATCAGCAAGAAAAATAAGTGAGGACTCATTATGACTTTGTATATTCGTGCATCATCTTTTTCCTCTGTGTTGTTTTTTTTTCTCCCCTACATATATTCTCATCAGAGGGTTAGAGCATTGTCTCTACCTATTTTTATTCTCTAAATGCCACCAAATGTTTAGAGGAAGGATGAAGGCTTTGTGCTTAGCACAAAGACAGGTTTGTTAGCTAGTCAGCTAGTGACAGGTATTGACAAGATTCCCAGTAAAAAGTTGAGATGCAGGAGCAGAAGATGAGGTGGAGATTCTCTGGGGATTTCGTGGAGGAGAGCATAGCTTCACACATGCTGTGTGGCCCATGCCCCACATACACCCCCAGTGAGATACAGGGATGGCTGCTGAGGAAAAATAGCAGTCAGGAGCAAGATGCTACAGCTGCCAGATTAATTCATGCTGCCTGAAGCTCAGTGTCTAAAGGAAGCAGTTGGAAAGAGGGCCAGTGGGCCAGATGATTCATTTTCTCAAGGGCTGGATTGAATCACAGACTGTGGGCTGAGTGTTCCTCATCTTGGAGTGCTGGTTTGATTTCACCACAGGTCACTGAAGGCTGGATCAGTTTTAGCTTAAAAGAAAGAGGCCAAAATGTATATTTATGAAGTCAAAAGCCTTGGTGTTCTTGCATGAGTCACCTGCTTGGTGGAGGTGGCAAAGGTGAAGTGGTTTTAGTAGTGCTTCTTCACTAGTGTAGAGTGGCTTCAAGCCAAGCTGGGCACATCCCTGAGGTCTGTTTATGTCTGTATTTTCAGTGCCTTTGCTATACCTGCTCTGAACTCATATTCGCCGTATCTGTCTCCAAAATTTTATCTGAAATTGTTTATCATTCAACATATCTGGCCTTCAGGTGTTACTTTAATAGAACACTATTCAATTAACATTTTTTTATAAAGAATAAACTTTTCAATTGTTAACTAAGCCAAGTACAAATCACATTTTATGTTAAAGTGACAGATGACAGCAGTGAGCATGCCAGGAGTGAGCACTGCAGCAGGCAATTCTTGCACTGTAGCTGTAGATTTGTTTTCTTGCTGTCTTTCTGTCGACCTTATGTTTTTCTAAATTCATTGCCCAGTGATCTTTGTTAATGTACAAATCATGATATCACAGAATAATTTATATTGGAAACGATCATTGCAGGTATATCATATTGCATCCTCCTTGAGAAAAAAAAATATAGTGACATTCTCAAATGTCATGAGTATAATTAGAGTGTTTGTTTTTCCTTCTTCTATGCACAGAAAAAGATTTCATCAGAATTAACTGTTTCTTAGAGATTGTAACTGAGGTTTGTAAATCACATCACATGCTTACTAGGACCACCCCATTAATTCCTAGCACAATTAGGCCGAACATTAGTGTCAGTTGCACTATATTTACTTGACTGCATTTGGAACAAGAATCAAGCTTTTGTACCACTTTACTTTCTCAAGATTGGCTAAATAAAATGAAGTTCTATACAGTAACACTAAGAAGAAATACCTTGTCTTGCTAAAGTAGTTCTTTACCCTTCTACATAATGCTGTGAAATCTGCAAGGGAAGCAGTGTAAATACTTTGAGTTACAGTATTTATACTTCAGAATTTGAAATTGTCATTTTAGTTCAAGGCTTCACCAAAGCCATGGTGTTTTTCTGAAGATTTTGCCCTCATAACTCTAGCCCTCAAAACACCCACACCACCAACAGCTGTAGCAGACACAGAAGGAGACTTGTTCTCAAAGAAATGCCCCAGTGACCCCCTAGTTGGGGTGTTTGCCTGCTACTTTATCTAGAGAAGGTCCATGTGAATGCTTCACCAAAAGCTGAGGGTAAGCACATGAGCGCGGATTTTGAGAACACAGGGACTGTCAACAGGTTCATGATATGGGGCAGAGAGTTGTGCAGCCACAAAATTATGATGATTATGATGACATGTGCAAGTCATCAGAGGTGCAATGGGCCCTGACACTTAACTTCCTCATAAGCAAGTGAGATACGGGAAAGACCCTGTCCATTTGACTACTTGCATAAAATTGTTTTAGAGAAACTTTTCCTCTGATTTATCTAAAAGGTCTGTGTGAGAAAGGAGATGTAGTGTGACATTGGAAAATACGGTTTCAGCCCAATACCCAACCCACTTTGCATGTGGCTACTGCTCAAATAAGAAAAAAATGAGTGTCATGAGCCAGCTGGACACATCTTTTGCCCATCTGTTCCATATTTATTTATTTTTTCAATATTTGATTTACTGTTTAATGTTTATATTTCTCTTATTTGATACTCAGTGGAGAACTATGAAAAGTCATCAATGTCTCCTTCTGTTCCAGTCATCCTGGAATTCCCACAGTCAAACATGAGCTACAAAACCAAGTGCAAGCTCTGTCACCAAGCAGACTAACATTTTATTTATGTGCTTATAACACCTTCAATAACTGTATGCTCCCCAGCTATCTTTAGGCACTCACTACAACAGTAGAAGAATATTAGAATGTCTAATTTGACTTGGGAACATTCTCTTTTCCTTTCAAAGAATAAGTTTCTAACAGATGAACAAATAGTAGTAATTCTAAACCTAGCATAGGAGCAATCCTGAATACTCAAACCCCTTCACTTCCTGCTTCGAAAGACAAGAAACACAATGTGTTTTTTCTTGGAAAATTTAAAAAAAACTGAAGGGAAGAACTGGAGGGAAATGAATCCTAATGCTGAATGTGTCTCGTAGGATGTTCTTTTCAGTTCTGATTTAAGTCAGTCATTGCATCTCTGGGAATTTTCAAGGCTGCTAACCTGCTTTGGAAAGCAATTTCACTGACACATTCTCAATAAATTAGTTTAGTTTTGTTCTTAAAAGACTGTTTCTTCATACTTGTTAATATTTGTATTGTAGCTCTGCTGCTGGAGGGATACAAGAAAAGATAACTGGGAGAGGAAAAGAGTTACCAAGTGATCATAAACTTAATAAGCATTTAATGAATCAAGAGTACCCCTTACAACCACCCCTCCCGGCAGCACAGAGAGTTAGAGCCAGATCAGCTTGTTCTTAGTTAGATAAATCCTAAGCATTCCCAAACATTTCAGAGCAAGCAGCCCTAGGAAGTGTACATGCAGGAACTGGAGTTTGAAGGGGCTGCAGGCCATGGTGTGTGGTTTGATACCAGTTTTACTGCAGCTCAGCAGCGAGCACTGTCACAAGCTCTACCACTTTTTCTGGGTCAGGAATATGATCTAAAGTTACAAGTTTTACCAGCACTACAGGGAAATACAAATTTTCCTGGAAGGAATAATCATTTGAAGTGTTATGCTGCACATCTAAGTTGGGCCATGTCTGCCAAGCAGACATTTCAATACTCCACATGCTGTTGTTTTGAGGACCACAGCTACTCAACTCTTACCTGCTGCCTCAATTCCTCATCTAAGATGTGGGTAAGAAACTGCCTATGCACAAAGCAATAGGAAACAACCCACTTCTTATCTGCAATCCTACTGTCATGCTCATGACACCAGTTCTGGTTTTGCAATTTCACTTGGGATTGTAAATATTTCTTGGGAAACTGCAACAGTCATCCCAACAGGACGAAAAAGGTGATGGAGTTTACATCAACCATGAGCATAGAGCAGGAGGTGGCCAGAACAGCAGGTGCTCCTACTATTACCAAATACTGCCTGAGTAGCATGAATTCATAACTACCAGTAGAATATAGTTCCTTTTAGTTATTAGGTTATTTAAAACATAATTAGTGAAATCATAATATCCAGTTCATTTTTCTATGAAGAACATAGGGCTACAGAACAATCTGGGTTTCCTGCTTTTCCTATTGTGCAAAACAAAGTGTATTGTACAGTATGCCTGCTGTTTGCCTAATTTCCAAAATTTAGATTTATGATTATGTTGAGTACCAGGGCTAAGTCACATGTTGGTAAACAATGGTCACAGTACAATGAATTTTGGATTGAGCACCTCTTACTTAAAAACATCTGTTCTCCTGTGTTTCCTAAAAGTTTGCATAGTGCCTTTTTCATTAAATCTCTTCTGTTTTGTACTTTCTATTTTTTTGGACTTCAGTAACTCTTTTTCAGAAAAAGAAGACAGAGACTGGAACCATCTAGGACAAAAGTCAAGACAGGCTTTTTAGCAACAAACTCAGTGCTCCTGAGATGCATGGGAGCAGCAGTATATGTACGGCCAGGAGAGAGGGCAGCCTGGAGAGCTCCAGCAGAACTGAGCTGCTCTGTTGGATATGCCAGTATCAAGAGGATGGAAATGCTCATGTCACCAAAGATAACTGGCTAAGAGGAGAAGTGCTGAGACACTTCCTAACCACTGAATTGCTGCAGAGCCTGACAATAGAGATATTACAGCTGGAGGAGCTGGGCAGGACAGAAATGGTTATAGGACACATATATAGTCCTAGAGATCTTGAGAATGCTCTGGATAGGTTTATCCAGATAAAAGATTTTTTTAGGATTTTTGGCAAGTGCTTAGAACAGCATCAGGCCCACTCCCATTTATGTCAGCTGCCTGGCAATTGCACCCAGCAACATGTGGGAGATATAATGCTGTGCTCTCTAGGACCCTACTGGTGCAGCCAGAGAGGTGAGTTCCACTGACGCAGCTTTCTGCCTCTTAGCTGATCTCTGTCATAAGAGGAGGGGATGCTTTGAAGAAGTTCTAGTTTTTCTCCATCTGATTTCATGACACAAAGTCACAAGATATAGTCAAGGATTTGTTTGGGAATAGAAAAACTATTTTTGAAGTAAACATCTTAAGCTTTGTTATTGGTAATGAGCCGAGATTATCTTTATCTGTGTATGTCTACAGCCCAGGAGTTAATAACATTATATTTAATCAGCAGAAAGCACTTTTGCAATTAGCTTCATTTGGAACAGTATTTGGCTTTATAACATTGATTTTACACTTCATTGGGTTGATTGTTACATTGCTATAAAAGACCCACAGCATTTTACATATGACTGTTGTTAAAGGCAAAGCAGTATTAAAAGACTTACCCCCTGTTATAGATGCTACAGGTAACTAAGAGAAACTACAAATAGGTGCAAAAATGAAAATCATAGAATCACTGAATAGTTTGGGTTAGAAGGGACCTTTAAAGGTTACCTAGACCAACCCCACTGCAATGAGCAGGGACATCTTCAACTAGATCAGGTTGCTCAGGGCCTCTCGAACAATTCCAGGAGTGGGGCATCCAGAGCTTCTGCAAGCAACATGTTCCAATGCCTCATTATAAAAAATGTCTTCCTTATATCTGCTCTGAACACACTCTCTTCTTCTTAAAGCACTTCCTCTATACCCACCCCATCTTTCCTGATGTTCTTTATGACCCTCATCATGAGCACAAGCACAAATGATTGGATTTGATGCAAAGTGCTGGTGTTTTCTTGACACTATATTAAGATCCAGCACCATAGGATGAAAGAGAAAAAACCAAAAAACCTGGGAAAACTGGCTAGAATAAATAGTTCTTCCATACAAAGCAAGCACCTTTGCTTCCCTCCCCAAATCTCCCTCAGAGACCAGCCTAGGCAAGGCTGATGTGTAGTACCAGTGAATAAGTGTGTCTCACCCTGAGCACAGTGGCAAAGTTTAATGTACCTAATGATAGCTAAATACTGCACCCACTTTAGCCAGCTCATGTATGAGGTATGAATGTAGGTGCAGGGAGAAAAAGCACCAGATTTTATTTAATTGCATCGTTCTTTATATCATTAAGGGAAGAAGTTCTGAGTTTTGTTATAACTCATTTGTTAAAGTACACAGACACACCCCTGGAAGAATGGAAACAGGGGTTAGAGAGAATGACAGAATCCCTGCAATAAAAAAATGCCTAATTTATTAATACCTTTAAAATAGCCTAACTCAAGCTCTACTTATATAATCAGGCTTTGTTACAAATTTAGTAATTTCTGTCCCAGGCTGTGGTTACTCATGTGTAGGAGCATTTTTGGGATCAGATTCTTTTGGAAGCAGAGCCTTTATCTATGCTATGTGAGTACACAAATAACTAAGAGTCAGGCTGTCTCTGCAGGCAACAATCAGTGTAATAGGATATGGGGAAAAATTGGGAACTTGGAGACACTGTTGTTGAAGAGAGACAAGCCCCTGTCTTCTCCAGAAGGTGAGGATGCCACATCCCTGAGATGAGAACAGCAGGTTGTGTGGTGGCTGGGAACTCCAGGACTTAATCTTATGTCTCTCCTGCTTCCTCTTCTGTCTGCCAAGAGCTATTAGCCACACATGCACAAACAAACCGGGAGTAGTTACACATGCTTTTAAAAAGCTTGTGCTGGATTTGCTTCTTAAAAAAGCATATTTATACAGTCAACAAAGCCAACAATATCTCCCAGCCAGTCAGTTGCACTCACTATTTCTTGTAAAATACAGCCTAAATACTCCCCTACTCTCCCCAGTCAGCCCTCCCTTCCCCAGAGCGGAGGGTTGCTGGTGGCAGCTCCTTGCCCTTGCACTCTGCTTTTGGCTCTATTCAGGCAACATTAGAAATTCTGTGCTCCATCTTGTCACTGGGCAGATCTCTCTACAGGAGGAACGGCATTCCTCTTGCATGCAACATGAAGCCATACTCAGTGCTGGGGGAAGGGGAAAAGGAAGTTTGAGATGCAGTAATTTCCCGTATAAATCCACTCGCACATCTAATGCAGTAGAGCTCTCTGTGGCTGTATCCTGCAGAGTGCTTTGTGCTGAAGAGCATCCTTGTGGGGTCTCCTGTGCTTCTGAAACATCTGCTGCACTTTGATATTTAAAATCCTTTACTGGGAAGTAATTGAAAAGTAAAGAATTTATAGGCAGGAAAACACTGAGCAGTTTTCAGGACACAAGAGAATCACAGCAGGAATTGACTGAAAGTTTGATTAGGCTCTTTAGTCTATAGATGTTGAAGCTCACTAATTAATACTGAGTGGTGATATAGATTATTTAATTAGCAGTCTCCAATGAACTGCAGCTGCTGAATTTTGTATTGGAGTTATTACCAACAAAAGAACATTGCCTTTCTTTCTTAGCTCTTAGAAACAGACTTAGGAAAAACTAGAGTTTAGCGCAAGGTTGCAGAATAGCAGTTCTAGGGAAACAAGTCTTCTAATTATCCAAAGTACTACAGTGCAAACTCTCCCAGTTGCCCTGACAATGTGTCTAACACTGCCATGGAGAAGCCCAGCACAAGGCGTTGAGTGGGTGTTTCATTCTCCTTGCTTATTAAAACCTTGGTCTCTGTTCAAACTTCCACAAGGTCTCCCAAATAGTGCTAGTTGTGGTGATGGTTTTGACCATGTGGATGCTTTTCCTCCAGGAAATGAAGTGGGGTCCCACTGCAGCTTTGAAAGAAGGATTCCCTAGAATAGCATCTCTGAATGCAGTTTAAATTATATATTTGCTTTGTATTAAAATCCTTCAGATATCAAACTTATAAAAAATGTATAATGAGAAAAACAATGATAAACAACAATACCTAAATATATTCTGGTCTTTAAGATAGCAGTAGCAATTACTTTTCAGAAAAGAGAAGGAGAGCAGTGATAGGGAGCAGTTAATATTAGTGACAAGCTGCAAATGTGAGATAATTTTTCTCAAAGCCACTCCTATCTTAAAGTATTACTTAAATTACTTGTCTGTGTTCTAAAAACCATTTGGACCAGCCATAACTGACTCTTAGTGCATATCAGTATCTGTTATTATTAAAATAAATCAATCTTCCAAAGATACTGTTGAAAGAACTCTTTGCATTTCAAAGAGGCTTTGAGCAGCGTTACTTGAGTTACTTCTGAAATTAAGACATGTAAGTGATGAGCATTTTCACAGGGACAGAATAACTTGGGGTCAATGCAATTTTGTCTCCATCACGATTCATTATACACACTGGGATGTGTAACAGTGAGGGAAGACTGAGAACCTTCAGAGGATGTATAAAGGTTTAGAAGCTTTTGGCTTGTCATCGTTAGCAAATTCTTACTCATACAAACTATGAAGAATAGAGGGAAAACACAGAAACAGACTGGAAGAAAACTCCTGCATACATGCATGCTGATGTGAGTTGCAGAAATCAGGAGTGGCAGCACTGGAGACACAGCTCAGAGAAAGTCTGAGTGGCCCAATCCCCACTGTGTGAGTTTACACCTGCTGCCAAATTTTGGTGGTTTTGATGCTTCTCTCTTGAAGTTTCAGACCTCTAAGTGTGGACTGGGAAGTGGTGTTCCAGGCAGACAGGGAGGGGTTTTTTTCTTATTAGGGCAAAATCATTAGTGAAATATTATTAATCAACATCTGGCCAACATCAGAATCTCAGAGATTCTGAGAAAGGCAACAAGAGACTCAGCTATGCAGGTGCAAATTGCTTGAAAGATGATTCTCAAAACAAACTTGTTCATCCCTGGATCTCCCCTGCCCTCTTAATCCAGGAGCCTCATAGCAAAATTATTCTTGTAAAACACAAATTTCATCCTAGTTGTAACTACTCTGATTGAGTATGAGTAGTCATTCCTTGGATTTTTAGGCCAAAGGCAAAAGGTCTCCCTATTTCTCACTTCAGCTTGAAAACAGGATGTCCTGTTTATTGAACCAGTAGGAACACCAGTGATGGCAAGAGGAAGGTGGGACCTGTGTCAACATACAGGGAAAAATACTGAACTTGTCTTTTCCCCTTGTTCTCTTGTCTTGTTCTCTTTTTAAAACAGGAATTGCTCTGAAAACAGGGTAGTTTAATGAAATTGTGCCTTCTCACATTCACATCACATACTCCCTCTGAATTTGAACTAAATTTGGCTCAGGTGATTGTTCAGATTGTCTATGCAACTAGTCAAAATAGTAACAGCTGAAAAGGAAAGATGAACAAACATTTGCTCTGCAATAGCTGTACTGTGGGAGGATGATTCAAAGCTCCCTATAATACTTTTTTTTTAAGTATTGAGGGATACCAGCTATTTTCAGCTTTTGGAATATTTTCATTCAGCATCCTTCTGTTGGTTTAATGGTTTGTTTGATTTTTTTCCTCACAGGTTGTTCTGAAAAAAGTTGTGTGATGTGCTTTGCTTTAGAAAATCTAAAATCTACCAGAGAAAAAGAAAATTGTTGTTTCCAAATATCGATTAGATGAACTGGTGAAGTAAGTGGATTTATGCTCTGTTAGGAGAGAAATTGGAAGTTCTGTTTTCACTCATTGCATACAAACTTCTGCTCTACTGGAATGGCAAGTTCTTCGCACAGAAACATCTTTACAATTCAGTCTGTACCTGAGGAAAACATAAATTTGGTCTTTTGGGCAACAAAATATGTGTTCAGTCCTTTTCCTATATTATACCAACCTCTTTGGATCCAACTACCAAGCAGGTTTTGATTGCTTTATTTTTCTTCCAGGTACAGCCATCACAGTGGGAAAATTCTGTCACATATCAGCACTTCTGGACTTCTGCTTACACTAGATGCTCTCATAGAGACGCACTTAAGTTATTACTCCTAACCAGAAAGAGATCTCTTCCCATCTCATCTCATAGTGACCTCATCTGGTTATTTATGCTCTTGTTCCCACCAGATCCCTTCATTGAACTAAGGCCTGAAGATCTCTGTCTTCAGATAAGCATGAGAAGCCAGAGCTGCTATTTATTATCTGATGTGGATTTTGATGGGATGGAGTCAAGTTCAGGATGTTAGGAAAAAGCTGGGAACATTCATTCATGCTAAGTTTAGGCCTAGCATCCTTCTACTAATCAGTAAACAGAGAAGCTTTCTGAGGTGTCCCGAGTTGCCCTTCTGTAGATTGTAGTGTTTACTTTGCCCATCTGGGTTTGTAGGGAGCTAAATTGGGTTTTGTGTGAGACTGAAAAAATACATGGGAGTGAAATCATTGACGTCTACTAGACACAAAGACATCATCCCTGACTGAGCTGCAAAGTATCAAAGGCTGGGAGTGTTTCAAGAAAGTAACTCTTGCTCTGGTTTTTTAATCTCCTTGAGGCATTTCCTGTTGGTTACCTCTATACTATACATTTACTTGTGTCTATGATGTGCAACAGCCTGAACCCAGAAAAGCTGAAAATCATAACCTGCTCAAGAAGAAAATTATGCACTGCAGCTTGGCTCTACCAACACACCAGACATTTCCACAATGGTAAATCTTGCCTACTGAGCTTTTGAAGATCTGACTCACACACACCTCTCCCTCCTTAATTGTTAAGCAATCTGACCACCAAATCTATGGCTTGAATTTTGTCTAGATGCTGATGTAGTGTTCTCAGAGTTGAGATTGAAGATGCAGTTTTACCTTCATCTCAGAAAGGCAGATCCCTGAAAAAGGGAGGCTGTACCTACCTTGATCAACAAAATCTGAAATAAGAAGCCTGCAAGAAAAGAAACTAGAGCTCTAAGACTGAAAAGGATTCACACTGGAACAGACAACAACACTTGTCATTTTACTATGTTTAGGACAAAGGATGTGCTGAGCATGTGTTTCAGATACTTAATACACAGTAACAAACTATTTTAAGGAGAAATATTGTATCTATTTTCTATACTTGGAACCTAGTCAGAGTGCATTGAAGATAAAGAAAAAATGTTCATGAACTTTGGAGGCCTTTGGATCATGCTCATTCCGGATAGCAAGCATCAAAACAACAGGTCAAGTTGTGTTTTAACTGTGCCCAGTGCCAAGGACTGCTTCCTTTTTAAGATATTTTGGGTTTTTTTTTCTTTTTAAAATAAATTCATAGAGGGCATCCTTGGAATTAAATTCCGCTTTTCTAAAATTGGACGGTCTACTGTATAATGTAAATGACACTTTCAGAGTCTGTAACAGGTCTCACATGTGCTGAGATGCCAGGAAGGCTATAAAGAAAGCTGCTCTGTAGGGAAGACTTGAGGTGTGTTGATGTGTAGAGCAAACAAGAGTACAGTTGCAATATTATTCCTTCCTGAAACAAAGTAGTGTTTCATTTTCACATTGTGACCTAACTTATCTTCTCAACCAAGGGAGGAGGAATGGGATATAAATAATTAAAAACTTCTGCCTTTGCTACCACTCAAAATGGAGGGAAAAAGCCATCAAACATGTCTCTGTATGACATCGGTATTTTTCTCAAGCTCCCTCATATTTGCAAAGCAACAATATTCAGAAAAGTCCTGAGACAACACCTCAGAAACATTTTGCCTAAAGTTGCAATGGTTAATTGTGCTAGAATACAGGTCTGAAAAAATTCCTTCCCAAACCAACCAACATTTCATGCCAGGTTTATGTAATATCTATAGTATGTTCCCTACACATACAGTTCTCACTCTGGACACTATCAAAATAAGCTTTATAGGGAATTCTGGTAACCATATTAAATAAAGGAAGTGGAAGGTATGTTTTGTTGTGATGAATTTAATTTTACTGGTTCAGCCCTGCCATGTGCTCAGTTCAAGGAAATTGCAATTGTTCAAAGAGGAATTTTTAGGTTATTTAACTTGGAAAACACCACTAAATTAAAATACATTTTTTCTCCATCTTGACATAACACACCCATGTATGAGAAGATATATCCCATAGCAAGACACATTTATAGAAAAGCCAGCTAGACATAGTGGACTGCATCAACAATGATTCCAGTGAAAACAAAATAAAAATCAGGTTCACTTCTATGTTTTGCCTGTGTCCAGCTATTGCCTGAGTTGGACGGAATGACAGTTTGTAGCACTTATTAAACCCATACTTTGCTCGATGTCAAAGAGAATTGCCTTATGCAACAAGAATGTTTCAGGGAAATCTTGACAGTTTTATTGAGAAACAAAAAAAAGTTGTAAGCCAGTTGCATCCATCCTCACCCTGAAACACATACCTGCAGCTTGTTATGATGATAGTGCCTAAAACAGAAAATTAAATATTAACTCAGAATAAATTGGGCCTGAAATGAAACAGCTACGCTTGCAGCAAGCAGCTTAGATCTCATTCTTGCCCCATAAGTTTTAAGGGTTTACTAGGTGACTATATAGGCAGCTTTTAAATTTTACATGCATTGCATCTATTGTCTGTGGGAGTAAAAAAGAAGCGTTTCAAGTCACTTGGTTACCTCTGAGGGGCTTTTGTTGAGAAATTAGCCATGCATTTGTGGTCAGTTTATAGTAGTGAGGGAAAATGTAGAGATAAATTAGTTGGCAAATCAGGAAAGAAAAAGCCTTGGACAAAACAGATTTGTCTACTCAGTGTAAATGAAGAAACGCAGTTAATTTAGTATATGGCATAACACAGTACGCAGCACTTCTAGCTTGGTGCTGGGGAAACATTTCTATTAATTACAAAAATCACACTTTCTAATTACAATTAATGTAAATAAAATGTTCACACGTCACTTTGCAGAAGCAAAACATACAGGGTAAAATTCTGAAGAATTCCGAACAGAAATTGTTCTTAGTGTGATTCTGTTTATGAAGCCTTGGTTTACCAACTTAAATACATGAAGAACACATTTGACCAGGAATTGCACAGTTTCTTCCCCGAACATGGTGTGAAATCTGAAAGGTTTCACCTGATTTAAAAAATAAAAAAAAATCCAAGTAGGGCACAATTATATTACAAGACCTTGCTGTTCATCAGGCAGGAAAGGGAACAAGTCACTAATGTCATCCCATGAAACAGGAATGGTTTGACACAAGTAATGCAACAGATCATTTGAATTGCAAAGAATTAGTATTTTAATCTCTAAATTATACACATATTTATAGTTACAGGATTAGAGCTTCTTTCTAAGGATGGTGTTAGTTTTTTTGTTATTAATGGATTAATATTAATATTAATATTAATAGAGTGTTTTCAGATTGTTATTCAGGACTAGGGCTTTGTTACATCAGATGCTACAAACACTCACAACAGTGATAGTGGTCCCTCAGTTCAAATTAGACTTTTTCAACCCTTTATTTGTAAGTGTATTGTTTTTCTTGCAAGTCAGCCTGTTCCTCAAGACAGAAATAGTTTGATTTTTAAGAGATCAGAGTTGAACTCTTATCTGAAGATGTGTCAGTAAAAGTTTTTCACACATTAATGTTGGCTAATGTATATTTAAGACCAGATGTACCACACCATAAAGCCCACTAATTAGAATCTTTACTTCAGACTGGATTAATGCCAGAAATTGCTTAAGACTGGCTTATATTTAACAGTTTTGCTAACTATACTTCTTAGTTGTTTCATTAGGTAAGTTATTAACCAAACTCCATAATCAGTTTTCATCATTCCATTCCTGATTTTACTTTGCATAAACCATTTGAATGTTAGAAAAATACTACTAGAATTTTGGTTAGTAAGTTTGTTTAAATGCAAGACCAAAGCATAATCCTAGCTGGGAAAGTAAATGTTGTGGCTTATTCCTTGAATAAACAGAGAAAATGAGCTAAGTTTTATATTCTTTTGAACCAAAAAGAAAAATGTATACTTCTTTCCAACAAGCATGAATATTCTCATTCCCCCACAGTGGTGAGTGCAGGCATGGAGAAGCTGGTACTTGCAGCTGGAATACCCACGTGTGTAAAGATGTTGCTGCCAGAACAAGTTTCTTTTCTCAGATAGCCATGAGAAGATGGAGCAGATTCCATCCTGACACCCACTGCTGACTAACTCCCAGCATAATTTAAAAGCTCAGATTAAAGCTTTTTACTTCTACAATTAAATGGCTGCAGGACCAATAATTATGAAAATGGGAGGAACCAGGCATGGTGTGTGGAAAATGCAAGTGCTGCAGGAAGTGGCCTGCATGTAGCTGATTTATTTTGGAATGCCTGTTGTAATAATCACTGGAGCTGGGAGGAGGCTGCAATCACTCAGGTCTGCCAGAACTGTTTTCTGAATTTCATGGATCCAGTAAGGTAAGTAAACAGGAGAAGGAACCAAGAGAAGAGGTAGAGCTAGAAATGATGCAGGAAGGCTCTATATATCTGCCACCCTCTCAGATGCCCTTCAGACAGCAGTCCACAGGAGGCAGCTGCCTTCAAAGCCCTGCAAACCATTTAGAAACAGCTCTCATTGAAACCCTGCTTCTCTTTCCTTTGTGTACTTTCACTGCACTCAACTGAAAAAGTAAATGGCTTCAAATAATGGCCTGGAGTTGGCTGAAGTTCTAGAAAAAATGCTGGTAAAATAATACTGTGATAATCAGTGCTGAGAAAATGTTTAAACACAGAAGCATAAAATCAGGAAATGCTCTGTTTGTAGTCAAGCCTTACAAAATCCACTTAATATGGTTGTTTTGGTAAGACAAACTTTGGTGTCTAAGAAGACAGTAATGAAAGCAAAAATTTTACATACAAACTAATTAGCCAACATGGGAGTAATAAATTCCAGAGTTTCAGAGACTTTCATAATGAGCTAAGGCTTAGACACACTTTGTTCTATTGTATGATCAATATAAGCACAAGCACAGTTTCAGAAATCACAGCACTGTTTAGTTACTTTGAATTCTCATTGTCAAAAATTCAAAGGGAACTAATTATGCAGTAATGAGCAAACAACCTGAAAAGTTTCTTGTAAATTAGGTTTGGTTTAATGTGGAGGAGTTCAAAGAAAGCAGCTATGACTGAGTATGTAGTGTAGTTAATGGTGGTTTAAGGATTTCAATGACAAAAATATTTGCTTACTTCCAGGTTCAGATTTTGGGAAACATTGCAGCAGCAACTTCCTATAACCATAAGAGAAAATCTCAAGGACGGATTCTGCCTCCCCAAGCCATGTCAAGCAAAAAGCTAACACATATCATTTAATTCTCAGCACAGGCTGTGCTTCTGCAGCTCTCAGGAGCCCTTCTGAAGGGCTGAAGATGATCCCATTGGGTCAAATTCTTTGCAAATGCATAAAAAGGATCATCCTTGACCTGTGACAACTAGGCTTCAAGTATGGGGGAATATATAGATCATATGAGAAAATATTTACCACAGAAGAGAGTGGTTTCAGTATACCAACAATCAAACCACTGGTGAAACCATCAGAGTACTGAATGAGAACTGCGGTGTCCCACTCTGTTAAAGACAATTTTTATAATGGTTAATGAAAGCAGCAAGACATGGAAGCCAAATGGAGATGTGTGGGGGCCGGGTCAGCAGTGCACAGCACAGTGAAGGAGCTGATACATGAAACGGAGAAGAGCAGAAGAGTCTGAAGGAAGAAGAAAGCTCACTGATCAATTTTAGTTAGGTTTGACTTGTGAGCAAAAAGCGTCCAAAAAATAACCATGAGTAGTAAAGGGGAACTGAAAATGATTTGTTTGGGTGAATATGAGGAAAGCAAAAGAAAGCAGCCCAAAAATCTCCATCCCTGTGTATGCCAGGAAGTGAGAGAAGAGAATTGTAGGAGGGGAAGTCAGCAAAAGGATTAGACAAGGGGAAGGACAGGTACTCTGTCCACTTTCTCTTTGAGGAAAGCTACAAGATCCCATGCAGCAAGAGAGATGGAAACAGAAAAGGAGGATGAAAAAGAAGTGACACAAATATAGTAGAAAAACAGCAGATTAGTACTAAACAAAGACAGCTGAGACTTTGCCTGCCCCCAGCTGCCTCCATCCTGCCCCTCTCCCTGACTGAGAGCAGCCATGCAGGGCACAGTCAGGGACCAACCCACTACTTCCTGCCCCCCCGACCCTGGGCCTTTGCCAATCTTGCCAGAGGTGAGAAGGACTTAATGACTTCCTAAATTTTGTTCTCCTTCAAATTTTCTAAAGTCTGCCCTGTCTCCAGTGAGGAATGCAGTGACTCTGAGTCTCTCACACTGCCTGACATAGCAGCTTCACCCCAGTGATCCTTCTGATGCCCATGAGGCCAGAGAGCCCTGAGGTCAAACAACAAAGGAGTTACCAGCTCCATGATTTGGAGTCGGGTGTCTCAATTCCATCAGCTGCTGGCTTTCATGGTCTAAGTACCTTAAAATACAGGCTTAAAGCCTCAGATATCTCCTGCAATGGTAGCCTAAACTAGTTGCAGTGCACCAAATAAAATCCCACTCCCTGAAGACATTCTAGCTTAGTCATCAGCCAAAGGTCTTATGCCACTAGTTATGAAAAATACAGCTGATTGACCATTATCAAATAATTTAAATTGATCTTCAAAGATATATTTGGAGATTTAAACCATGCCCTTTTATCAGAATCAGGATCAGAATGTATGTTGATTTAAAAGAGTAGGAAAGAGTATTAAAGTGTGTTCTGGAAGTCTGTTACATACTTTGGAAGCAGAATAGACTAACTCATGGGGCAGTGTATGGTATTGCTACTCCCCAGATTATTATCACAGCAAAAAACACATTCCTCCCAGGGAGGAGTGAGATAAATTCCAGCACCCTTCCTTTAGCCAAAGTTTAGAAGCCTCCATTACTCCTGGAGTAATCATTCCTTGGTCAAAGTCCTGCAAATAAAAACAAGTTACAATGGGGTGAGTCAAGATGAATTTTCACTTTACCCATTGTGTTCTGAGGTGGGACTGTATGGAGAATGTGAACCTAAACGTAGATTACCAATTTGTTTTACACTATTGGTAAGCCCTTGGGTAAAGATGCGTCAAGTAACTTTTGTCTAGAAAATACTTTAAATGTAAAGCCAACCCAATTCTCATCAGGTATTTTTCTTAAACACTTTTTAAAGGATACAATTCTTTAAGTTTTTAAGTGTCTTCTGTGAACTACCAAACACTGTTAGTTTTCATGGTCATCAATTATTTCTTTCAGCAGAGAAATTCAGGACGCTTTCCTCTCTAAGGACCATTAAGGTCAATGAGCAGCAGGAGATGCGTGAAGAGACAAATACACGCAGAACTGCCACTGCTGATCTAAGGAACCAGGTACATGGAGTAGAAGTCCAACTACTAAAGTAGTCACTGTTAAGAAACCTGCTGTAGTACCCCTTTCTTATAGTATGAGTGTCACAACTTTGGGAAAATATATGAATTTCACTTGACACTGCTAACCCTATGACTGATGTGTAAAATATTTAACCATCTATTAGAACCTCCAAGGCTTCCACAGTCAGCTGAGGACTTCAGCGCTTTCCATTCACAGTGTATGAATAATGCATATAGCCTTAACATCTCTGATATCGTATTAGGCCTCCTAAAATGGGGCTTATTATCAGCACCAAAGTTTCCATGAGGTTTTATGTGTGATGAAAGTGACAATGCAGTGTGAAACACATACCTCCCTGCTAAAATTGATAGTCACTCAAATTTGTGCAAATGAAGTACATATAGAAGGAAAGTGTGTACATATAGAAGGAAAATAATCTTCCTGCCAGCTTAAGAGAATGCTTATCTTAGCAGCTCTGCAATTGCAAAAAAAATGGCCATTATTTTTCATCTTCTCCCTTCTAAATAAGAGGAGAATTTGTTTTCATTCATAAATTCGGTTGTTAGTCTGTACAATGACTATTGCAAATCTAGTGCTGGGAATGCATTGTTGGGTTTTAAGCAGCAGAAGTTTCCATTATGTGTCTCCAGAAGAAGGAATAAGTGATCAAAACCCTGGCCTGAAGCTAGATTGTATGTACATAGAAATGGATCAACAAGATATCAGTATGTGTATTTTTATTTTCTGTCCTAGACTAGAAGTTAAATGAGTCAAATGTGAGCAAATCAGGAAGCCAGAGAGAGGAGTACTGGGTTCTGCTTCCTGCTGTGGCACTGATTCATACCTGAATACCGCCACATATGCCTGACACCACATGCAGCCTTTTCTTCTGTAAAACAGATCTTTAACCCCTCACACATATGCTTATTATTCTACACCTGGGTAGGTATTATAGGCATGATATTATTTTTGTACTTGACTGTGGCTTCATGAAGATTTGTTGAAGGTCAGTGCTGGCATGGATAAAAGTTACCCTAGGAAAATAAAATAGAGTTTAAATTTCAGCCAGTTGACTGCAAACATTTAGACATGCTCAGCTAATTACTTCTAGTCCTTATCAGCTCTATCAGTGAATAAAAAATATTCTGTAAGACAGTATCAGGACACAAAAGAATGGAAAGTACTGCAAGAAAATAATTTTCATCAAGGAAAGAAAATAAGAACAAATTCTTTCTGCACCCAATTGATCTGTTGATAAAACATCATCGTGTGGAAACCATGGTTTGAGCACTGACATCTGCCTCAGTACAGCTTATTTTTATTAAAGTCATTGAGGTTTCTCATGGGTGGGCCACAAAACCTATTTAAACCCCCTTGAAAGTAGCTGAGGACTGCTCTTTGGAGCATTTGAAGCTTCTGCTGATGGTATTCTTGGAACAGAGAAGATTTGTTCAACTTTCAGTTTATAAATCATACTTATATGGAGAAAGTTTATCAGCCTTTAGAACACATTCTCATATTGACATATGGTTGTATTTCCTTGAGCAGTTCCTCTCCTATTTTTCAAAATAATACACAGAATCCAGCAAATTGCTTCGTGTTACATATTTGTCATTGATACGAGTTCTAGGATGACATTAGGAAACACAGAACATTGCACAAAGCCTTGATTTATCTTTAATATGTTATGTATCCATTTGTTATATGATTTGAATTACTATCAATATAGTATTATCCCATTACTCAGCAAGGGAGCTGTCAGGAACATATGAGCAGATTGCTGAATTTTTCTATGCCATTTCCAGTATTTAGCATAATTATTCACAAAAATACTACAGAAGACAAGCAAATAGATTCCTGTCACTCAAGGCAGGGAGAAAATAGAGAAAATGCTTCCCTAGTAATACATTAAAGCACAGATAAATGAACACAAGCCTTTGAAGCATTGATACTATATATATGCACCACCTTCCCAAAAATTGATCTGTGTGAGATCGATGGCAGGAATTTTGTTGATATAATGTTTGGAGAACTCCACTTTTGATCTAGTTTAATCTCTGTTGATTAAACTATAAAATTGTTTATGTTTTAACACTTTGCATGCAAATTATGACTAAAATTTTGCTATTTCTTGCTTTGACAAAGTGAATCATGTCACCATTAGACTCTTAGACAAGCCAATGTTTGCTGTATAGGCACTTTTGAGAACATAATTTGTAGCAAACTTAGGAATGTTTATGCATATGCTTAATTTTCTGACACAAGTAGCTCTGCTGAAGCCAATGAAGCTATTCTCATCAGCAAAGTTAAACATGCACAAAAATGTAAGTGGCAACAGGGATCCAGGCTGCACTTAGATTCAGGCAAGAATTGAAGGGGGCTTGGGATGTGTTTAGGACACAGGTGTCAAAAGGTATCATGCTCGCTAGTCAGAAACAGTTTTGAAATTGCATTTCCGAATTTCAACCCAGAAATGTGTTTGCAACACTGAGTACATGCATTGTGTTGTCTCTACGTCCTCAAGGAAAACACTTAGCAAGGCTGTTATGAAGACAAATAGCATGATTTTTAAAAACACAGAGGGAAAACTGAAGGGAGTTCTCTTTCCATCATACAAAAGGGAAGAAGAATTTCTAAAGCATTCTCTGTGCTGGAGATAGACTTCCCTTGATTTTGGAGGGGAGGAGAAGATGCTTTGGCCTTCATAAAGCTAGAATATATGTGGCTTGTCCTAGTGGAAGCTGAAAGAAGAAGAGTAGGCTCTTGTATAGAAGTCCTCTGACTCTACACCTACAACGAACCACTGCAGCACATGCACGCCTCAGCCTGGGATCCTATCTATTTATTACATAGCTAAGAAAATGTGAGCACATGAATAATAAATTGCAAGTCTTAAATTATGCTTAGAGACCTTAAATTAGCAAAATCAAACTTCAATATAGCTCCAGACATGGAACAAACAGCTGGCTTATCATTCTAGCTCACATCAGAGCAACTCCACTGAAATAAATCAATAAGACCAGCGCATATAAAAAGGCAATCAGAAGTGATGTACCACCCCCTTCTCCCTTGCCCACCTGCAAAATCAGATCAATGGTTGTATTGGTGGAAAACATCTAGGTAGATGCAATCTGTTATGATCCATAATAATATGTAGACGTTCACAAAAAAATTCAGGGTAGATACTTTATTCTCTTGAAAAAATCCAATCTTCATTCTTTTCATAAAATATTTTGGTAGTTGAAAGTCTTGGCAAAAGCAAGGGTATCTGATAAAAACTGTATTTAAGAACCTTGAAAATTTTTTAGTACAGGAAGAAACCAGTCTTAATCTCCTCCAGAGAATTCAGTGGTTTTGGATAGAATTAAATTTAAAAATTGATGGGCGGAAGAAAGAGACAAATCAGAGACCTACAGCCCTTCCTAAATAAGTGTTCACTTATTCATCAGTGAGCTTTCCAGTTTAATGAAGAATTGTATCTGCCAGTTCATCTTGTTCACGTGGAACTACAGAAAAATAGAGGTAAAATGAATTTTAGGTGACAGTATCATCTGTCCCCCTGCTCTGTAGTACAAACAGGTACACAAATATCATTCATGACAAAAATTAAGTATCCTTTTTTTAAAATCACCTTCTGCTGAAAACCTTTGAACAGTGTCTCTTGTACAGTGGCAGGGAGGAAAGCAGGGAATTCATGAAAAGGCATCAAGAAGACCACAAAGAAGTGAGCAGCAGAATTTTTCACCTGAAAGTGAGAATGGGTTGTGACCTCTGGTTGTGACCTCTCATGAGAAGAAAGGAGCTGATAACGAACATTATGGTAATTCTTCCTGGGAAGGAATGAGTATTTTCAGTGCAAAGCATTGCAAATGATCCAGAAGGAACTCAAATTTCCAAAGACTTGGAAGAGCACTGGTTTTGGATATGTATTTTTTTTGCAGATTTCTAGCCAGTCTTTTCCTCTTAATTGTAATACATATCATACTTGCTTCAGTTTAACCTGTTGCTTTTTATTCCATCCATGCTTTCAGTCTTTTCTGATGAGGATTCTCACGGCTGGGTTTATTTTAATTGGACTTCATGTTTCACAGCCATAGACATGCATCATATGCTTGCTCCTGTTTTCTTGTATAGCTGTCTACTAATTTCAGTGAGCATAAATTTTCTTGGATGGGTTGTATGAGCATGTAATGAAACAATTTCAGTACATATAAGACATCTACTACTTTTCTCCCAGTCGCAAACCATATTTTCTTGTCCTAGCAGTTTGCTGTGATTTGTTCTTGAAAAATGTTTTGTTCTCATTATTTGCTAATTTTCACACATGCTTTGCTTAATTATTCCAGAATTTTCAAGATTGACCGGAGCCAACACTCTGGCTCTTCTTTTCAGCTTTTCTAGAGATTAGTATGTCTAGACTTTTCTCTCCTTTCACAAACCTACACAAGAGCTACAGTTCTTCGTATCACTACTCTCCGTCCTGAAATAGCCATCACCTGCTCTCAGGCTCTTATGACTCATCTGAGAACTGCTAAACAATTTGAAAATATCTTGCAGAAACTAACCCAAGGACCTGAACTTTTAATCCAAAATCTAGCCTGGTTTTGTACTCTTTTAACTGCCACACTACTTATAGAAGTCAACCGTTTATGGTCAGTCTTTCCAAAAGCTATCGACCACTTCAGACTTCTTTCCTTCACCCATTAATATAATTTGTCCATTGTTGAATAGCTAGAATAGCAATTATTTTGACTGTTTGTTGAAACTTCAGATACTTTAAAATTAATTATTTTTAGGTTTTCTTAGCCATTCTCTTTGCATACCCTTTCATATCCTTCCATTTTTCCTCTGTATGCTACAATCACCTACTTTTTAAATTCAGCTTTCAAATCTGATGTTGTTTCTGATTCATCTGCACTTCCTCTTTTTCCCTGTGAGGCCATTGCAGAGCTCTTGGTACAGTTAGATTAGTTTTCTATTACTTTTCCATTGCTACTCTCACTGGGACAGTTAGCATTTGCAGTTCTGGTGTTGCTACTTTCTGGAACAATCAGTTTCCCAGAATCTGGGAGCAGATTCTATCCAGCAGCTTCACTCATGAAGAATACAAACTGAAAGTCATCATAGTTATTTTGATATTTTAAAACTTCTCCATCCTCTTCTCACTTGACAGATATAACACCACATCCAGAAGTGGAGGAAAATCAAGGCTATTTTACTTCTGATTCTGGATGGGGAAATGTTCCCTAATTGTATTCATGAATGTGGAGAAATATTTTAATTCTTTTCAATATTCTAAAAACAGATAAGCATGAAAGCATTTTCAACATTAAAAGAAAGAATAAATCACATTGTGAATATTTGCCTAAAAGTATTGAAGTTTCAGCACTGAAAAGTTTATAGTATTTCAACCAAATTGAGTATTGCTGTCAATAATAATGCTTTATGTAAATATGAGTTCATTTTGGTAAATGTGTCATCTCTCACAAATCACTGTTAAATCTTAAACTTTTCATGTATCAGAAATGTACATGGAAAATTGATCCTCAAGAACACATAGAAGGAAACTGAATTTTATGCTAGTTCAATGACAATGGTAGAAGTTCTTGATCTAGTTCTACAGATCTAGCACTTTTAGGAGATTTATGTCTTTTAGAAAAACACGCTAACATACAAGATTTGATATTCACTTTTTTTTCATTGAGAGACAGAGATTGAATGACACCACAAGCATTAGATACGGTGACTCAAGCACAGAGTATTTTATTCATAGAATACCTAGATTCTCTGATGACAATGCTAAAAAGATCTACTTATCTTTTTTTTTTTTGACAATTTTTTTCACAGTCTCTTGTGAAATTAACATTTTATTTTTGCCTACACTGTAAAACCTCGGAATAGTATTCTGTTCACAAAGCTCCATTTTGGTAATGGATTGTAAAAATTCTCCTAGCACCAGCTGACGTACTCCGCTTAAATATGAAAACTTTTGATAGTTTTTATTGCTCAGAGTACCGCAGATATAAGCAATGTATGCTTTTACCAGACTATAACCAAACAAACAAAAACCAGAAAAAGAATGAAGTTTCTAAATACCCCAAATAGTCCTCAGTATATCTGTTTATGTTCCAGTGTGACATACATGACTCTGGGATATGTGCTATATGGTTTTCTGCTCTCTCTTAACAGCAAAGAAATAAAATAATATTCTTCTTAGACTTCCATCAAGGGGTGGGAGGAAGAATTTGAGAAATAGAGAGTTATTTTTCTTCAGAGATGCTCAGCTATATTATACCAGGTCATAATTAAATCAGCCAAGAGTGATATCTCTGGAACACCCATTTTAAGTCAGACTGGTATTAATCATCTCCAAGGTGATCCCAGTTTCTATGGGAACTATGATATTTGTTTGTGTTCCTAGCACTGGCTGGTTGCCCAAGTTTGGCAGCCTTCTTATAGTAATCCAGCAGATTAGAACGTTAAGTCTCCATCATGAATTTTTCATTACTGCTGTCAGCATGACACTGTCCTTTATAGGAATAATTACTAATTAATAAATCCTGCTCTGTGTTCAGATGGGAAAGGTTGCCTATGCTAAACCTGCCCTTTTGTAACCAAGCTGTTTAAACCCTTTTCAATTTTGTCAAGCAAAGAAAGCATCATTTTTTCACTTGCTAAGCTCTTTCAAAAACGTGTAACCTCCTCATCATTTGTTTTTTCCCCATGACTTCTAGAAATACTTTCCTGATTCAGTTAATATCTTTCCTATATGGAGATGCCATGCTTTGCTCCCCTTTTTATTTTGATAGGAGGGAAGGGGACAGGCCTTATAAAGTCAGTTCCACTTGATTCATGCAGAAAATCTGGTCTCACTGTGAAGCACTCACTGTGAAGCAATATAAACTCTCAAAGACACATTCATTGTCATGGCAAAGCACAGTGGCATCGCAGTACCTGGTGTCCTTATACTTTTTTCCTACAAAGACATGCTTATCATGAAGAAGTTTCTCCTTCTCTTTTTATTGTTATTTCTCTGTTTTTCCTTTAAAGAACCTGTTTCAGCATTCATATCTAAAGCTTGCTCACAAGCCTTTCTTTTGATCTAAGCCAAGAACAGAAGTTCAGGGGACTCACTATGAAGACTTTCTGCAGGAATGGGCCAAATCAACAGGTGAAGGGTCAAGCCTCAAGGAGTGGGGGTATCCACCCAGGACCCATGGTCATCGTTCAACGATCCTCCAAGTACAGAAAACTCCAGAGTTCACTGGCTCTGAGAGGGCCCAGTCAAAGGGAGGTTGCTGGTCAAAGCCTGCTGTGGGTCAGGAGAGCTCAAACGGTCTCATTTTGGACCACTGTTTATAAGGCCTTGAGAGAGTGGGCTTTAGTCATAACACTGTTTCACCCTGGCTGCAGTTTGGGTTGGAAACTTTCTTTGAGAGTTTGAGAACAAAAATATTATCCCAATTTGGCTGTTATTCAGGCGAAAAAAAACCAACAAAAAAACGTTTCCAAGGGTGTTAAAAAAAACAAACCAACAACTAACCAGGATCTTGTTAGACAGAACAAGTTCCAGACATTCAGTAAGAATCACTGCAAATGTTTACATCAACTTTGTAGCATCACAGAAAAAAACCCCATAATTATTTACAATTTCAGAGACACAAGGGAAACAGCTGACAAAAATATTCCTCACAAAACTTTTACATAATTTGTAAAACACAGCAAATAAACACAGAGTTCTGAGAATATTGTTCCTTTGCATATCACAGAGAACTGACATAAATTATCACCAAAACCTCAGATTTATTACCAAGAGTAGATAATGTTTTGGAGTTTATAAGTACATAATTTACATTTCTTCAATCATATCTACCACATATTATGGGGTCTGTTCTTTAGTCCTATCAAGTATTCATCAGAAAGATTATTTTGTACTGTTAAACATTCACAGTTATAATCTTCCTTTTTTTCCTTTTCTATTAAAATATGCTTAATCAAAAGAAGTTTCATTTAATTTTCCTTGTTACTTGGAGAAGGAGCTTTCCAAAAATGAAAAAAAACAATAGGCCCATAGGCAGGGACTTAATGCAAGGTTCCTGACCCAGTCCAAGAGCTAATCTAATGTTATGGCATACTGCACTTCACTTAGATGTAATAAGTAAGAATTTTTGACATTCTTAATTTGGAAAGGCAAGGCATCCTCATAGTCACAATTCACACAGCTTTGTGCTAGCAACAGCTCAGCCCTTAGCTGCATGTACCAAAGAAATGCCAAAGGTTTGTAGTGAAGTATTCTCAACATCAGTACTTCAGCCCAGCCATAGCTACTCTAAATTTAGACACAGTATGTGAGTCCGACATGTAGATATGATCAAGCTAGAATTAATTAAGGTCTGTTCTGTTTTAATCCCAGACAGCGACTAAGCACCACTCAGCTGCACTCTGTGTGATCCTTAGTAACACAGAGCATGCCATAAATCAAAGCAAATGTTAAAAAGACAAACAAACTCATTTTCAAGTTTCTCTCAGTGGATGCCACACCATACAAATTAGGAATTTGGGTTATTCTCTGCTCAGCCCACCATATTTTATGCATGTGTTCAGTAAAATTCTCACAGAGTTTCAAAACTCATTTAAGAGGATATCCTTCCTCATGAAAAATGAAAAAGCCTATTACATGAATAACGAGGAGACTAAACTTAACTCTTGTTCCTTAGAGGAGCAGCAGCTCTGTCTTGTTTAGAGGGACTTACGGAAGAAAGGCAATCCTGGTGTCCCAAACTGTTTTAAAATTCTTGTTGTCCACAGGGTGTGACCACTCTGGACATTATTCATATGAAGCACCCTTATGAAAAACAGCCTTTTCCTGGCACCTCTTCAGGGAAAGAAGCAGCTGTGAAGGGGATGATACCTAAGCTGCTTAATCCTTTCATAATGAATTTACTTTGTGTGAAATGAATCAGATGAAAAGGCCTTCAGAACTGTCTACCAGCCTCACAGGTACGGCCAAACTCACGTAGAAGGACCTGGCAGTGTGCCTTGCTTCTCAGAACAAGCACCTTTAAAGAAAACAGGGCAGTCCAGCCTCTCCATGAAGGTACACTTTCTTTCCTCTGCCATCAGCAGAGGTTGTCAGGTTGCCTTCATGCAGGTCACCGAGTGGACACAGCAGTTTCCAGTATCACATCAATAGGAAAACTAGGACTGTGGGAGAGCTATTACCTTTAGTACAGACTTTTGAAATCTTCTGTCAAGGCTAATGGGCTAATACAGGGCAAATATTTGTAAAAATGAGGCTTAGTTTGTGAAAACTAGGATGCATAAATGTTTGGGAGTTACTCTTCTTCATAAATGCCATTATCTTCACATACAGAAAAACTCTTGTATAAATAAGATTATTCAGTATTTGGTTTTCATTGCTCTTCTGTTTAATAAGTTTCTGTCACTGGGGCAGTCAAAAAAAGGAAATATTATGGAATGGAGGGTTTCTAAAGGCATCTCAGCAGTTAATAGTTTGATAGACACAGGAATCTGCAAACTCTCATGAACTCTATTAAGAATGCCAGCTCAGACAAGCATTTAAATATCTAAACTATTGCACAACAACCAGCAATGTACAGCAGTCATGTTTCAAACTCTGCTTTGGGGCTAAACACGTAGGTACAAACAGAATTTAATTGGGATTAGCCTACTTTTAGATTAGCAATGGCTAACCAGGTGAATATCTGCCTACCATAAGCTTGAATATTTCTCTGAGTATTTCTTTTCCAAAACAATACTTTACAGTGAAATCATACATTACAAAACAGCTAGTACACCTCATTGCAGTAAACAGCTTTTAAAGACAAAGGTGAAAATTTGGGAAAAGAAAGTGGAATATTATTTAAAAACTAGCAGGAAGCCTGTAAGAAATATTTGTTTGAGTACAGGACTTTTCGCGGGAGGAGAAGGAGGAGTTAAGATTTAATTATGATTTATTTCTGTTCATGACAGAAAACTAACTTAAGATTTGGTTTTTTTATTGTACTTTTATCACCCAGGAACTAAAAAGATAGATGGATATGTCATTTCACTTCTGCAAGTGGAACTGTGCCAAAAAAGTACTAGATGGAAAATTAAACTCACCACAAGCAACTATGCTGGCAATAAAAACATCAAATGTTCTGCATATGCAGTAAGACAGCTCAGCTATCAGCCTTTTGTTCTGATTTCTTTCCTCCACAAGGATCATTTACTGTTGTTAGCAAAGTCCAGCATTGCATTGCAATGAATGTCAATGGGATAAAGCAGAAAAATTAAACTAAAGACAGCCCAGTGAATTCAACCGCCCGCTTCACCTGAGGCGAGGTGCTCACCCTAGGTCATGCCTAACAGGGCCCCAGCTCTTCATGCAACCCCCTAGACAGCCATGTTTGCATTAATTAATTAACATATAACATTACACTTCCTGTAATGACATGACGCTGCAAAAAATTTGCAAGCTGTGAAGTACCTCTGCAGGTGAACAGGTCATGATTTAACATCAGAAAGTTAAAAAATTACTTGAACTTAGGTAAAACATGATGTTGCATCTATGTCCCACATCCTCGCCTTTTGGGAGATAAGGGCTGGTCAAATTTTCTTGTGGAAGGTCTTGTGCAAGGCTTGCCTTCCAGGACTCATTTTTAGAACAGTAGTATACTGCTGTTGGAGGAAAGAACTCCAAGAATTGGTCAAATAAAATTATAAAAACAGATTTCATTATTGAATTTAGCATATAGGTTTACGGCAAATATTGGCCTTATGTGTATTGGCTTATAGCCTAAGGTTGTACCCTAATAATTAAACATATACAGCTAATTAATTTTGCACTTTTTTTTTCAGTAAAGGTGAATCTAGATGTAGCAGTGGAAGATGTAGGTCACAGCTAAAGAAACATGCTTCCACATATCCATTGCGGTAGAGATCACTCTAAGCTCTAGTAAAAAATGCAGTACTATGACACAGTATATACAGTGTATCACTACTTCTACAGATGGAGAAAACCAATGTATTAGGTGGACAGAACTCTTGCCCCAGTGCTATTCTCCCAGTGATAACCCCAGTGGTTAGATTATCACATATGCTCTGACTTGCAATTAGTTTTAAATTCCCACACTGCCTAATTATGGAGAGTAATTTCCCAGGGTTCCCTTTCTTATCAGCAGAGAGAAACAGGCTCATCCAGAAGGTTAGAGGTGTTTTAGGCATGCTGGTTCACTTACTACAGAGATTCTTTTTTTTCATTGAATTATTAAATGTAAAGAGGCATTGGGCAACTTAACCTCACTGTGAAGTTTGTCTCAAGCATAGCTGATATATGTCTGTGTGACTGTGTGGAAGGGAAAGGAAAAGGTTTCACACTCCATTGCACAACTAAGTGCAGCAGTTTTGTATCAGAGCGTGTGTTAACTAACTTCTGTAAGCATCAGTAGGAGCTATTGATTCAAGAGGAAATGGCAAAATCGTGAATGTTTGCCCAGAAAAGTAACCCCCAAATCTGTCTTTTCTAACCACTTTGGATCATTTGCAAAAAGATGGACAGAAATATTGGTCAGTTGGGATCCAAGTCTTACTTTCATCATTATAATGTGACTTATTCCCATATTTCAGCATTCTTATGACAGAGCTACGTTCAGGACTGATAGAATAAATAAATGTCAGGCTGAATGCTGCCAATAAGGGAATGTTGTCAGTGATAACAATACAATAATGGCACAGATCATTGAGAGAAATTAATGGCATAATGGTTTGCTTTTTCTTTTAATTGCTTTTCATTTTACTGAAAGATTGAAGCTCTGCTTTCCATCCAAATCTTTTCACGAGTAATTAGTAGGTGCAAACTTCTGCCAGAAGTTAATATTTTCCTATAGCCCTCAAGCCAAAGTAGGCAATAGAACATTAGGTCTGGCATTTCTAATTAGAACTCTAATTATATAAAACCTTCTTGCCCAAAACAGCAAGAAACTGTTCCTACTGCTTAATGGGAGTAGTGCTCTCACCAATCAGCATTCTGGTACAGTATTCATTTATGTGAAAAGACAATTGCTACATACTATCTACTGTTACCCACATGCAACTTGAGTGGCAAAAATCCATCCAGTACTTTATGATCCTTCCAGCTTTCTTTAAAATCCTGCCTCAGCATGGTGCTTTTCATTTCTTAATAAGTATGTTATCAAGAATAAACTAATATCAGAAGCAATAGGGAGTCTCAGCTGCAAGCCAGCAAATTTCAGTGTTCTTTATACTACCTCATAGAATCATTTAGGTTGGAAAAGGCTTCTGAGATCATCCAGTCAAACCATTAAATCAGCACTGCCAATTCCATCCCTAAACCACATTCCCAAGTGCCACATCTGTACATCTCTTAAATTCCTTCAAGACTGGTGACTCCACCAGTTCCCTGGGCAGCCTGTTCCAATTCTTGACAAGCCTCTCAGTGAAGAAATTTTTCTTAATATTCAATCTAAACTTCCCCTGGCACAGCTTGAAACCATTTCCTCTTGCCACAGAATCGTAAAACCATAGAATATGCTGAGCTGGAAGGGGCCCATCAGGATCACTGAGCCCAACTCCTAGCCCTGCACAGGACTCCCCCAGAGTCACACCATGTACCTGAGAGCATTGTCCAAACACTTCTTGAACTCTGCCAGGCTTGGTGATGTGACCACTTCCCTGGAGAGTCTCTTCCAATGCTTGACCACCCTCTGGTGAAAAACCTTTTCCTGATACCCAACATAAACCTCCCCTGGCTCAGCTTCATGCTGTTTCCTTGGGTCCTGTCACTGGTCACCAGAGAGAAGAGACCAGTGCTTCCTCTGTTACATCTTTAGTGTATTAATTTTTCTTGCCTCTTTATACTTTTTATTTCCCTAGTAAGTTCAATTAAAAAAATTGCTTCCCGTCTCTCAGTTCTATATCACTTCTTTACTATTTGTGGATCTTATAGCCTGAGATGCCATTAGCAGCTGATACTGCTCACAGTTAAATACTATATAGCATTACTCACCAAATTAAAATCTTTCATCCAGAAGAAAGAAAGAGGAATGGAACAAAATTAAACAAATACCCAGAACACGAAACCAGGATGCCCTAAAAAGGCATAGCTTGCGCGATACGGGCAGAAGGGAGAGCAGGGGAGGTGTCTCATGATCCTTTCTTCTTCGCATCGAATTTTGCCGACTCTAATTACCTGAAGAAAAAATATAGCCCTACAGGAAAGAAAAACATTGGCAAACGGCATCATAAACAATGTTTTCTCCACTTTCTATGTTTCTTTAATCAGACATAAGAGAATTTTTTATTCATATGTATAAAAGACTAAATGAGAAAGCAAACTTTTCTCAGCAAAAAAGCAGTTTATTGCCTTTGGGAAATTTCATAGAGCTGGCCAGGAAAGAAACATGTCTTCCCAGCACAATAGACTCTGTAGCAACAAGCAGAGGTGTGTGACAACTTTATGTTCTTCATGCACAATGTTTGAATGTATATGAACTCCACCAAGATCATGCTACCTCTTCTGTGAGCATAAAGACATAAGACCAAAGTCTTGCCTAGGTTGCTGCACCAGCCTGTAATATTGGTCAGGAATGGACCTAACGTTCTTGCACAAGAGCAGAAGTGTCATTAATTCTGCCTTTACTATTCACTGGTACCCTGGCTAAAGTGTTAATCTTCCCACCTGCTCTTGCAGAGCTTACATTCAAATTCCAGAGCACAGCTTAAACAGTAAAATTTGACCAAGACCTAATTTTTTAAAGGTTTTTAGGTGCCCGTCTCTCCTTGCTGCCTTAAAAAACTAGAGTGAACCATGTAAATTTGACTTCACCCATATACAGGCAATTCTGCTTATATGACACCAGGTCTGTAAGCACATTTCCAGTGGTATGTCTGTAAATTCCAGCTGTGTTGCCAGAGGCTCAGTAATGTAGAAAAGCTTCTGATAAAAAGTGCTGATAAAGTGGAAAATATGCCATTGCAGTTGTGCTATAGCACTTGCACATCAAACATCCTCCCATGGGCTAAGAACAGACCTCTGGCCACTGCTGTGAATAACAAAAGTATAGCCCCGAGTCTTTGTCTTACCAGCATAAATCTTAGTGTCTGAGTAACTTAAAATCTCATGTTCAAAGAGGTTGCAGAAGTGGTACAAAATATTCATTTGTTTGAGAAAACACAGAGCAAGAGAGGAATAACACATTTTTTCTTGTTGCTTGAGATCAGCAAAGTGCTGTGGATGGTGCCTAGTCAGTTAGGAACAGGGCCAGAAATCAGATAGCAGACCAGTGTGTACTTCCAGTTAAGCTATAAGGTGACTGGTTGAGAAGTACAAACACTGAAGAACAGCAGTGAGAGGGAGTCTTTGAGAAAGGAACCCAGTGGCTCCATTCCCAAAAGACAGAAAGGCAATTCGCCATGGGAAAGGCTGATCAATACACTCTCAAATCAGCTTTTTGTATTGTTCCTTACCCAGATTGTTAATATGGCCTTTTAAACAGACTTCTGCCTTGACTGACAGGCTGAAGCTGGTTTCTCCCCTGAGGATTTTAGGACCTTACCAGAATTTCTCACCTGCCTTAGTCATGAGAACGAGATGTCAAAGGTATGCACATGCTTAACAGAAAACAACTGTCCTTTTTAATTGGTGAAAGCATTCTTCCTTCTGATATTTTACTCTTCCATTAATTTACAAATAATAATTAGGCTTTGCTCTCTTTCTCATGACTTTTCTTCTGCAACCTGCAGGAGAATCAGCCTCAAGTAGGTGACTGCAGGGAACACCATCCTGAGGTGGGGGTGTTGTCTCTGGATCCTGCAAGAGCCTATGAGCCCTGCAGGAGTCTGCCACATGGGAAAGCAGACTCCATTCTGTGCCTCACTTTGGGCTGTTTGCTGTTACACTCTCCATATGATAACAGTAGACTCCTTCTGTAAATGGTGCTTTCTTGTGTCCTGTATTTGCAGGAGAAATCAAAATACAAATGTACTAATCCTGTATCTCCTTACATAAGAAGCATTCTTTCCAGTGGTGGTTACCCCAAGAACAAGCATGTACATTATCCTCTCTGCCCCAGGCTCTCTCAACTATTTATATAATCTATGTGATGTCTCTGTGTGGCATTGTTTTCTCTGCCCATGGGGGATTTAAAGGCTCTGCTGCAGCCTGCAAGGGGGGATGGCAATCTCTGTGGGTAAAAATGTGTATTTAGACATCAAGCAGCAGTTGCTTAAAAGCCTTCCTATCTGTCAAGTGTAAAGGACAGATTTCAGGACAGTGCAGACAAAAAAAACCAATGAATGCATATATTTAGGAGTTCTTACTTCATTTGCTTCAGCCTCCAGCCACCAGCACCAGCTAATGCAGTCATTTTGATAGCATAGGGTTAAAATGTTTTTAAAATTGTATTAGCTTAGGTAGGCTTTGAATAGGTGTTGTCTCTGCTAAATCTTGTGACTCTGTACCTGCGTATAGTAAATGGTAGAGAATGTTCTGATTGCTTAATCGTAACACGGATCATGAGGAAAGAACAGCAAACATGGGGGAATATTGTGGGAGAGGGGCTCAAAGCTTATGCTTGAATAATTACAATAGAACAATAGATGGCTAATGATTAACATATGATTCTATAGCAGTTATGTAAGAGAAGAATATAAAATGGATTTTACCTCGAACCCTTGTCGGAATCTGATTTGGGTTTGTACCCCGATTCCCGAGCGCTCTTCAAATAAAAGGCACCTGCATATAATCATGCTGTGATTATGTGTTTCTACGCTAACAATTTGACATATGAGCTAGGAGAGAAGCAGAACAGACCCTCTTGTTTCCTCAGGATAGGGCCCTTTGTAGGCTGGCATGCTTGTAAATAGCTGGTGTGTGCATCAAGAATGCATTATGGCAGCCTCCAAGGGTCACGCAGCTGGTCCCAGGTAGAATATACCCCATAAAATGTCATAGGGATATGAGTCCATAGGGTTGCTGCACACCTGGCAGTGTTAAACTGAATCCTGAGACACCTTGTTTAAAAGCCTGGTGAGTGAAGGGTCTGTAGCTACTTAAATGTTTCTGCTGATCATTGGAGTTATGCAAATAAACCTTACACCTGGGAGGAAAATGCTTTTCCTTTTTCCTATCTCACAAGCCAAATGTCCCCTTTTGACATTGCTTTGTTGCAAAAAGAGGTTCAATAAATAAGAGATCAAGAAGACAAAGAAAAAGAATGAGAAAGCCTTACACAACTAGATTTTCTTCTTTCACCCTCTTCTGTTCATCCACTCTGTGTTTTGATCTGGCACGCACTGAATTAAATGGTTCTTAGCACAGATCTCCATTCCTGCCAAATCCTGTCATCAGTCACTTCTGAGAAAGGAAGCAGATCATTGTGAAATCCAATCCTGAAATAAACATCACTTTTTCCCCATCTCTATAGAAAAACACAGAAACTACATTTTGAAATTAAATTTCACTTCTCTTCTGTGCTGTCTTCCATGTTCTCTTGTAAGAACACTGAAGAAAAACAGCACAAAAAAAAGTTATTATAGTAGGAATCTATACACATACACCTACAATCCTGTGGTTAATCAAGGTGGTATAAACTCATTCACCAAGTTAGACATTACGAATCCCACTTGCCAGTTCCATATGCAGCCACAAGACATATTCAGACTCACTCCTGGGATACCTATGAGCTGTTCCACATCAGATGAACATGTGTGTTTTCTTTGGGTGCACATGGCTCTACAAGGAGTTCCCTGTTTCTGAAAGGAGCTAACCTCCCAGAGCTGAGCTCTTATTGCCTCCAGGCCCTGGTCATCAAAATGAAGTTCAAAAAAAATCAAGAGTCTCCCTTTAAAAAAATTCAGATATTTTACAAATAACTTCTTAAATTTAAAAGTTTAAGCTTTTTTCCATCATTTTTTCTCTTGTGAGTATGCAGAATATGCTCAAGCAACACCCACAGGAGTTTTGCTATGTCAGAGGGTAAAGAACAAAGGGATTGTCTAGGATTTGTTTTCCCCTCCAGTGAGAACATATATTCCCACAATGAGCAAGAAAATTAGTCGCCAAATAGTGCAAGATTGACAATCAAACCATGACAATTGGCAATACGGTTATATCAGGCAGTTCTTTGGCACCTACTGCTTTTCAGGACTCTTTCCAGCAGTCCTCAACCCCCCACTTCCCAAAATACATAATTTCCAACTCTCTACTGGGTCACTGTCTTTGACAGGGCCCCTTTAGCTCTGTTCTGGGCCAGCTTGTACCCCTCCTGTGGAGAGTCACTCCTCTGACAGCTTTCTTGCTTGCTCAGCAGCCGGTCCAGTTTCTTGTCACCAGACTCCTACCTGGTTCATAATCTAGGGCAGCCAAGACCTCAGGCACTTCTTCTATCTCTAGACTTGAAATCGTCTCCTGACGCTGATTTTTTTCATGCTAAGTTTCTGCAGTAGTCCGTGGTGTCTTTGCTGATTCCCCAGGTTTACTTCCTGAGTGGGAGAGATGTAATTCTTCACAGACCAGTAATCCATCATGTTTGTCATCAAGCTTCTGGGTTCCAAGGATCAGGAGGAGAACTATCTTACCTTCCTCTTTGTCTCAGTTGCCTGTTTTCCCTCTTGAGGGATGATGGTTAACTTTAAGGAAGAAAAACAGACATTTTCTGCAATTGGCCAGTCTGTTCATTTTTCCATATACTTCTGATCCTTTCTGGCAATTTTCCCTCAGTTTTCTCTTGCAGTCTCCCCACACAACAAGCTTCTCACTCCTTGGCTGGCTGCTGCAGAACTTCATGTCCACCTCCATTTGTCACCTGCTGTGGCATTTATAGAAAAATGTATATTGAACCTGGCTGAATGAAGAGGATGTGAGAGACCAGAGGAGTGCAGCTTCTGTGCCCCAGCAAAAAAAGGAAAGAAAAGCAAAAAAATTGCTAAGTATTCCTTTATTTAATAGCTTTGCATGGAACCAAAATCAGAAATTCACCTCCATTCTTTTCTCTTTCAAAATAAGCATTTCGCAAAAACTTCTAGTTTTCAGTTACTCCATTTTGATATTTTATCACTTATTTCTCTTATTTTCACTCTTATCCAATATTTTCCTATTGTCTTATTTTCATCAAAGGAGTGAAGGAGAATAAACATATTGCATGTTTATTAGGAGGAAGCAAGGACAATTCCACCAAATAGGATACCCACTACTGAAGGGATCAGCCTCTTTCTGCATCCTGATGCCAGTATATCCAGAGCTGTGGTCACACTCCAAACAAATTTTCTTCTTCTTTTTTTTTCTTTTCTTTTTTTTTCTGTTCAGTCTCTATTATATTTATAATCAAGGCTTGATGATGAAACTGAAGTCAGATTCCAGACCCTGCCCTGCACTGCTAAGGCTTTCCCTGGAGGAGAGGAGCTGTTCCGTGGCCACTTTCCTCATAACTATTACTGAGTTTTGAGTCGAGTTTCTCTTTCAGGAAATCAGACAGTGCCAGGGAGGTATCTGTAAGGGGTCTGCTTACAGATCCCTTTGACCTCCTTTGACCAAGCAAATCACTTTCCATCCAACATGCAATATTTAAACCAAGCAAAATAGGAGAAAATTAACTGAAGGGACTTCTGTCTTTTTAATATGAAATGTTGGCAACACCCTGTTGTTTACATGTGAGATGTTTTGGGGTTTTTTTGTCATTGCTTTAGAGATATTGCCAATAGCATCAGCTCTTAAGCTTATGAGTGCTCATAGTAATGCAGTTCTATGAACCCTACAGAAACAATTCAATTTAACTTTCTAGAGGTGCTACAAAGCCAAATTTCTTCCCATGCTCATTCCTCCAAGAGCAAAATGAACTTATATTTGGGATTCTACAAAGAGACCTTTAACAGGAACTAGTAGGTTTTCAAGCATGCATTGTATTTGACGGCACCTTCACAAGGGTATCTGTAGCCTGAGGTTTGTGATATCATAAGGTGCAGGCTATGAAGGATAAGCAGAGATTCTGTAACAGAAGTAGAATGACGGAAAATAAATTAACTCAGCCATTCTTGCAATGGAAAGGCTTTACTGCAAGAAGGAGTGGGGCAGACACTGCTCTGAGTTTTATGTGATGACCCTGATGTTGTTGCATTCCCTTAATTACCTGTTAAATCCTTCCTTCCCCATGAGCAACTAAGGATGCTGCTGTTCCTACTGAAAACATCAATAGTTTGAAAAGGATGGAACAAGTCAGAAGGAAAAGACAGTTATTTTAAGCATAAAAATTGGAATGGCAAGTGTCTGAAACAGGAAGGATTTTGACAATCTGCTGGGCAAATGTTTCCCTCTCATTCTCTTACCTGTTAAAGTCAACCTTCACTGTGACAGGAAACACAGAAAGGTGACAGGGCTAAGAGAAAAGGAAATACAAACTTTCATTTCTACCAATAGAAATTGAAATTTTGTTACCTTAACTAATTAAATTCTGTTATATCTAACTACATATATGCTGTGGATGTTCATATACTTTTCAATATGTTATTTATGTTCCTTGGAGAAAGCAAATGTTGTTTTCCTTTGAGATAACATTGCAGCAATTATATATGTCCTTTGTCAGTATTACTTGAGTAGGAGAAAAAACAGATGGTTCCTTCACGCTGAAAAAGGCATGTACTACATTCTGAGCTTTAGGATGATGCCCACAGGCTTGAGTAACAAAAGAATCCTGAAGGAATTTATTGTAGATTGAACTATGCTGATTCAGACAGAGAGACAAGATTAAGTGGAAACTTTATGGTAATTTCAGGGTCTGCATCCTGCTAGTCCTGTTGGTATTGCCTTTTCTGATACTGTTCAGCTTCTCCCATGCTACTAGGCAGAAGTCCAGAAACTGACATTTTCTGCAATTCTACTGGAAACTAAACGTCATTTTAAGATAGATGAATCAGTTGTAGTATCAGCAACTGGATTTGCAGGAGATACAGCTGACTACCTGTACCCAATACTGATGTAAACCTTCCTATACAAAACACAGATACAGAAGTTTCTTTCACTTTTGTAAAGTTCCCAATGTACCTAATGTTCTTAAGATCATAAAATAATACCACTTACAACTTAGCAGCATATATGAAATAACTAAAGGGTCTTCAATCTGTTTTAGGCTCTTGCTTATCACACTCACATTACCACTAACTTAAGTTATTAAGGTTTTTCCTACTATTAGAGAGGCATTAAAAAAATATTTGTATATTTGTGTTCTGGGGATTCTTTCTTTTAAATAGAGCAGATGCTAAATGATGAACTGGTATGGAAAAGCCGACATCTTTATGAAGACATACTGCCATTTTAACTCTTCTGGCCAGCTCCAAAAATTTAAAAAGAAGTAAGTTTCAAGCAGTTGTGTGCAGCAAGGAGGGGGCCAGGACACATTTCTGCAACAGCTTCTATTCAAAAATAGAAAAACAAGAAAAATCCTTGTCCACATAATTTATCCATTCTCCAAAATGGCATGTAGTTAGTTCTGTCAGATGGTGATGTTTATATCTTTCCACTGTACCAAATTTATTCAGAATTCATTCAAGAGCATGGTTTTTGACAACAGGTGTAAGTCTTTCAAAACAATTTTCATTCAATTTCTCCAAGTTCTGTTGTGGAGTTTCATCACAGAGAAGCCAGTTTTAAAAGTTATTTAATTTTTATTCCTCTGTGGCATCATTTGCTTCTACAACACTGAAAATGTAAGAAAAAAGAATATACTACCTTAAGGAGAAAAATGAGGAAAGGCAATGACAACATGACTATGTTTGTTCTCCAAGTGTCTGCAGCTTTAAAGTGACTTATAACTTACATTTTTATCCTAGCAGACTGTGTTACTCATTCAGAAAGAAAGCAATCTGTAGGCAGTAAAAGCAAAGTACTTCACTAAACCAGGCCCTGGGCTCCTTAGGAGGACATTCAGGTAAACATTTCTGCAGGTTATGGCTGAGCTTTCTGAACATCTAGAAATGATCCATCATCCTTGTCATAGTACTAAGCCTGGATGATCTTAAGTAGCTACCGAGAATCTGTCAGCTTCAGCAAATTGAATTTTCTCTTTTAAGAAAGCCAGTATTCTCTTCACATCTCACTGTGCTCAGGTTTTAAATAACTCAAATCCTTCCTGTCTCCCATTGCATGTTTATTTATTCTGAATCTGTATTTTATTAAATACAAAAGCTTTCCTTAGACAGATAATATAACGATATCTAAACTGAATGCAAGGCAGATTTTCTTTTCTGTAGGTACTAACTGGAAAATTAAGGTCAGCTGGAGTGTGGTTCATTATCTCTGTATGTGTTTGCCAGGAGTATTTGTGCGTTGCTCATCCTGGCACCTGGGCGAAGGTACTTTTAAGTGTTGGTATCATCAGCAGCAAATGTGAATAATATCCTTGCAAATAAGGTTATCTATGGCTAACTAATTATTTGTTCTGTTTGGTGAAAAGCATTCCTCTTTTCCCCAAACCAAGTTTATAACCATGATCCAGGCTAGTGTATATTGCCCGTCATGGAGCTTTGCAAGCCACATACCTGTCCTGTCTCAGGTGAAGCTTATGCTTTATCCCTACCAGATACTTTTCATCTGCATTTGGAAAGCAAGGGCTATGACTGAGGCTTACGTATCTATCTTTTAAATAAATTCTAGTTTTTATGTTGCAAAGCATTGTTCTCTTAAAATGCATTTAAATGCCTTTCAAGCTGCCAACACCTAAATATGCTTTCAAAGACTGGTATCAACACACCAAAAATAAACAGTTTTTTACCATGATATGCATTCCTGATGTCAAGGAAGGGAAGAAGGAAAACTAGTGTGATTGCATGGAATTTACTTTTAATTTTGATAAATATTCACTCTGTAAGGAGTCTCAGCCACTGAACTTCTCAGAGACCTGACTCAAAGAGTCTGCAAAAGTGTGTTGGGAAGTGCAGTGGCCCTTTTCCCTTTCCAGCCAGTACACAGGTTTGAGTTCCAAGATGTCAAAAGGAAAGAGGGATTTCTTCTCGCATGGAGAATTTGGAAACATGTACCTTAATGATGTATTTACCACATATTAAGGAGGTCATGTCTTCATAACATTTTTTTGCTTTTTGTTAATAATGTGTGTGAGGTTTTGCTCCTCCCCTGCTTATGCCATAACCACCAGTGCGTGTTGTGATGGCTGCATCCAGCTTACTCTGGACTTCAGAGATGGGACAGCAACACAGCAGACAGGGGCTGTCTGGAATAGTGACCCAGACAACTTGCTGGCATGCAAATACAACTGGAAGTCAATCATCTTACTCCATAAATAGTGGACATCCCAGGGCCTGTTGAGTTCTCCTGCGTGGCTGCATGCAAGATCTCCCTGTGAGTAGGGATGCCTCTGCAGGTTACTTCTTAAGGTCGAGAGATTCTTTGCCACAATAGATCCTTGGTAAGAGATGCCAATCTTCTCTGAAATATTAGCTAAGTGATATAAAGGACTGGTTGTGTACATATAATCCTTTGGATGTAAACTGTTGACCAGTTCTGGATCGAGATGTACCTAACTCCCCCCTCAGAAGGAGTTCAGAACACAAAAGGGCCCTTCTTGAACACATCAGCAGGGTCCCCCTGACAGTTTTGCCTGACCCTGTCTGTGCAGTAAATAATCAAGTGCACCATACCATTGAATTTTTTTAAACCACTATCAAAGTTTGATTTAGTATCAAACTTTGTTAAATCACTCATTAATATCAATAAACATATTGCTACTTACCTATTCCCTCTACTTACATACTCCCCTTTATGAGGAAAGTGCTTCACTCCATCTGCAACAGTGTGGGGTAAGAGCAGAAATATGTTTGCAATGGACTTTCCAAGTCTGCTGCTAGCAACAGATCTCTTTATGATTCAGTGCACTAATCTTTTAACTTTTCAGGGGTTCTCCAACAATGATAAAATCAGAGAGGTCACCTTGTTTTTAAAAGTCAGAGAATTTAATAATATAGTAGCCTGAATTCTTCAAGACTCCATTTAGTAATATTTTAGGCTGCACACTCCCAGACTCAGACTTGGGATGCTAGCCTCCTTTTACAGTTCTTTAATCTCATTAATAAATTTCACACTTTATGAGTTTTTGCTTTAATGATTTATGTTGTGCTTACTTCCACTGAGGCAGGAATGAATAAAGGCAGCCCATCATTTTGGACACACGTATCTTCCCCTCCCCACTCCCTTTGCAGCCTGCTTTTATCTGTGTTGACCAATATAAGCAGAATATTCTGAAGTACATCAGCTTTCAGATCTAATAAAAAATGTTGTGTGTATATACATATATGACTATGTCTGTAAATTCATATGCATATATGATCTAGTACACCATTCCAATTAAATAATTTACAAAAATAAACCTTTCAATATGTTCTGGAAGTCAGTAAGACACAGAAGGGCTCAGGGATACATTTTTTCCATCTGTCTTAGGTCTAGAAAGCTGCTTATAACACCAATTAAGGTCTGCAGATTTGTGAGGAGAAAGTAACTGACTATTATAAACACACAGTTATTAAAATGCACCCAAGCCTACCTTTAGCAACAGAACAGAAGCTGAATGAATGACTTACCCATAATACATATCAAGAAAAATTTCTGCTCTCTTCTCTGTTCAGGAGATTTTGATTCCTGGTGTGCTCATTCACAGGCAATCACCAAGATACTGGATGCTTTAAAGATGGCAAGAGTAAATACAGACAAGGAATCACGGACAGGTATTCCATAGATGCACAGGGCTTCATTACCAGAATGGATATTAGAAGCCACAGCCTGTTATGTTTCTCTAAAAACCATCAGTCTATTAGTGCTGTCCAAAAACCACAATCCATTTGAGTCACTGTGATATTACGAAGAGAGAGTGATTTGAGGCCCATCTGTCCCCTGGCACTCTGGGATATAGGTGAAACTGTAAATATCAGAGTTGTTAATGACTTCCAGAGATGCCCTAACCTGTCCCACCTGCAAAAGGAAAGTGAAGAGTAAAATGAGGTATTAAGATAAAGCATGAAAACCTTGCAAAACTGTCAGTCTTAGATAACAGTGAAATAGGGAACAATGCCATAAGAACAAAAGCATTCATTCAAAACTTCAGTGAAAAAGAAGCAGGTGTATTTTCTTCCTTAGTAGAATGATCAGGGCTTTTTTCTGTGACAATAAGCAAGAGCCCTCCACTCCAGGGTTAGTTATAAGGCATATGGATTTAGAAAGTATAGTTTAATGAGAATCTAACATCCATTTTAATTCCTAACCCCTCCTAATCTATTGTATTCACCTGACTCCTCTATGCAAGAATCAAAAGGTACTGCCATTTAATGAACTTATAAATCTAATTCTCTTCCTAATCCCCATAAAGAGATAATAAAGAACATTTGTTTGCTGGAGGTAATACAGAATGGTCACATCATACATCAGAGTGCTTCCCAATGTTAAAATGATCGTGAATTCTCTACAGGTGCCAGATGAGTTTAACTGTGTTGTACCCTCTGTGTGATAGAAGGTGACTTCATATTATTCATTCACATATTTTTATTTGAATCAGTCAAGAATGTTGAAAAACTAGTGACTGCAGTATGACAGTAATCACAACAACAGTGGAGTAACATTCCTGTAAGGTGGAATAAAACATGACTAAATTTATAATTATTTCTGAAAAATGCTAAAAAATGCATTCTAGAAAGAGTTAGGTGAAGTGCTTCTGTATGGTGATCATATCAAAACTGCATTTATGAAAGTATCGTGGTGAAAATACATGTTTAACAGACTGAAAAATGAACTTCTGTGACTATACTATGGAAACTATACAGGTTATTACTGAAAATACTATATTCCATTAAGTCCTCATAATAATGTTATACTCTCGTCTTGGATAACAGTTTTGGTTCACTGTTTTCAGAATTAGATTGGACAAATATTTTAAACCTCCAGACAATCAAGATAAATAGGTAGAAGCACAGGAATATTTTTTTCCTGTGATGACTGAATTAAAAAGCAGATGATTGCTAACCAAATAAAATATTGTCTTTACCTTGAATTTTTACCTTCACTTTGTATAAAACTTAATTTCCCAGGAAAAAAGACTGGGAGCAAATGGTGGGTGTGACAATTGAGCAGAGACATCCCCAGGTACAAGAGCCAAAAGATCTCTATGACAATCACTGTAGCAAATACCAACTGGCTCTTGTTAAGCACTGCGTGTGCTGTAGACAAGATGCTCCTAGAAACTCAAGTGCTCATGAGCTGGTCCAAGTAACTTCAAACAAAAAGGGTAAATTACAGTAGAACTTCAACTAAACTGTTGTTCCCTTTTGAACCAATTTTGACAATTTCAGAAGAAAAGTAGTTATTGAAGGCAGCCAGGCTGGTGATTTCGCTCTTGGCTAAGGCAGATCTTTTTTTTAAAACAGCAGCACACAAATGTACACCTCAACTGTACAAAGCTTGTGGAAATAATTCCAGATGCAGCTGGATTAATGACAGTGTCACCAAAATGAAATTTAAAAAAAACCCCAACACCTCATGTGAGGAAACACAGTTGGGAAATTTATGTTACAGAGCAGTGAGTGTGGGAACACAGTGAGAAGCCTGAAGTGCCATGTTCAGCCACCCCTTAACTCATTTTAAAATTAAACAACCCCTGCCTCAAAACCACTAAAAATGACAGGTTTGTTCCAGATTAAGCCTATATGCTAAGTCATTACTCTGCCTCATTTTTTCAGCTAGGTTAACTGTATTAGAAATGGCAAAGAAAAGGTCACCAGCAGGTAAAAAAATCTGGAAATGGGAGATAGAAAAGTGTGGAAATTGAAAGAAACTGTGAAAATGGAAGCTACAAAAATCCTCACCTATGAGAAAGCTAAATTCAAGCCCTGAATGCTTTCAAGTGTGAGGGCACATACCCTCCAATACAATAGACAGAAGAAATTGGCACATGAAACACATTGTAGCAAGGGATTTCAGTAAATCAACTGAGCTGACAGGCAAGGCAATGTATGCTAAAAGTAGTAATCCTTTAAATTTATGTATTTATGAAATTGCAGAAAGAAGGAGAAGTTATCTGTCCACTTGCAAACCTGTCAGATACAGGTCATTTGGAAGGCTTCAGAAAAATAAAAAAATCAAGGCACTAAAGACAAGAATGAAAATTGGAAGCAGGGTAATATGCAGAGTAGATGTGGCACACTAAACTGACACCTCTTTTTGAAATACTAATTTTCTGGACAAAACATGCAGTAGATCTCATCTGCTCTAACTTAAGCAAAGTATTTCATACAATAGCAAATATGAAATCATCACCTAAGATGGAGAAGAGAATTTGGAGGAAAAATACGCTGAGTATCAAATGAGGAGGTGGCAGATTGGGCTAGTAGGGGATGTATAAGGCTTCAGGCAGATAATTAGTGAAGTTTTTTAAAGAATGACATAAAAATAATCTTACCAGACAGCATTTACTATCAGATCTGTGGAAAATGTACATTTGTGCTGACACAATTCTCAGAAGTCACTGAGGCTGAGAAGTGGCTGAGCAAAATGTTTTTTCCAGGTTGGTAGTGTTCCTTTGAAACAAATCTCCAAGTTGGCCTCATGGATCACACTTCAGTTCATCCCAAAGAGCAATCTCACAGCAGACACTGGACTCCCTGCACAGGCAAATAAATGAGGAGCTGTCCTCCAGAAGCCCATAACATATTCCAATCATCAAAAGATGTTCAGTCCAACCAGCCCAACTGTGAGCTAGTCAAACTCTCTAAAGTGCAACCAGGATGGACAGCGAGTCCTTGGCAATAAGCACAGATCTACTCCTTTTGGGCTGCACTGACTGAGTAGGTAAGTGTCATCAAATAAAAGAGACCAGAAGGAAAACTGAATTGTCTAACGGGTTAGAATGTAATGGAATATAATAATCAAAGTGAAAAAACATGTATCTGACCAAAACCAGATTCGGTGTTGCCTTTAAAGTAGGAACCTATTCAGAGAACAAAAAGATCCAAGTGCTAAACCAGTTGTACGGTGAATCACAGGAGAGTTCCGAGCAAATTAAGTGATTAATTTCTTTAAATGTATGAAAAACAAACACCAGAAATATCAATATATTTACACTAGGTATCAGGTTATTCCTGGAACAATTTTTTTTAATAGGGAAGCAGTTGGCTGTTGCAATGAAATTACAGTGCTGATAAGAATTGCCAACTGATAAGGGAAATAAATTTACAGGCAAGTCATAATTAATCTGCAAGTAGTTTGCAAAAATTATACTAGTGAACCAAAAGGCTTAGTGGGATTCAGAAATGGATTAGATGCTTCTGTGAATGCTATCCTGAATAATTACACTAACTGGAATAAAAACTGATAAAGGGAAACAATGGCTTTATGTTTCTTCCTATGGACAATTCACAGTGATTGTAAATGACTTTCTTCTAAAGCATTACCTACCTGAATTAGAATCAACACAACAGATTAGACACACAGATTTTTTTTATTTAATACAGTGGGACATTTTATTTCAATTTCAATGAAATATTTTTTTT
>VZTH01014963.1:0-207836 GCA_013397815.1 Aleadryas rufinucha | reverse complement strand
AGATGAAGGCAGAAATTCCAGGAAAGGGTTGGGAACAAGCTCATATAAAGAAATAATGTAAGAGTGTAAGACTAAAGCAATCCAGGAACTTTACAAGCAGCACGAAACTCTTTTCAGAGAGAAGCTGCTGCTGCATGTTAATCCTATTTCCCAAATTTCACTCAGCAGAAACTAAAGGACCAACAATGCTGCATTTTAAGAATGAGCAAAATCAACTCAGGGTCTGAGAAAAGCACTGTGATATGGTTGCAAAAAAAAAAAAAATTATTTAGGTAACCTAAGATGCAGCATAGTTGTAGATGTCTGCCTCCAAAACTGGCAACCTCAAGAATTCTGCTCAGTTAGTAACATACAATTCCATTTTTTTTCAAAACCATAGTGGGGGTGCCAGCTCACCTTCCCATCCTTTACACAGCTCCAGCGTTAGGACAGCCATCAGGATGAGTAACACCATGCCAAAATCCCGCTGCTGCTGAGAAAACTCATGCCTTCCCATCCATTAAGCCATGTGCAATTGAGCAGCTGGAAGCATTTGCCACTCCCTCCTGCTGAACTCGGCACTGCTCTGCAAAGAAGGCTTTGGTTCGTTGCCTCCCAGGGAGAGTCAATTGGCATCACCAGAGAGTAGTTAAAGCATCAACCTGTCAAGAATCCAATCCCTGTTCCAAGGATTTTATCCAGCAACCATTTCATGTAAAATACAGAAGCAATTCTGGAAGAGAGATTGTAACCCAGCATTTATGCTCTATCACTGTAGAGTCCTGATCTTTATTTCCTGATGAAACTTGCCCCAAAAATGTGCTTTGTTCAGGAGGGGCAGACCTAACCATCAGTCTGATCCATAGGTAGTGATTAAGAAGCTTACCTAAAAAATAGAAAGTACATTTTAAATAGTCTTAGGAAGAGGAAGGAAAAGACTTATTGTTTGCATGATCTAAATTATTTCTTTTTGGAGTTATTACATACAAAGTATGCAGAACCATAACATTTCCTCTGAACAGATGCAAGGTTTAGCTTCTTATTCTAGGAAAAAGCTTGTGGTGTAGCTCCACAATTATTTCCTCTGATGACAAAACTGTCCTGGCTTTGGCTTCTTTTTCACCCTGCGAGAAACTCATTGAGGGGCTGCACACCAATAATTGAAATAAAATTAAAAAAAGATCTGTAAACTGTATCAGAAACAGATTGAATGTGATATTTATAGCCTAATGATATGATTTAAGACATGCTCTTGTCTTTATCAGTTCCTTACTTGCCAACAGCATGTGGCTCCCATTTTGGCCACTGTAAAGTTCCTGTCCACCCCTGTGCATTGCAAAGGGTCCAGACATCTTGGCCCTACTGCAGTTTCTGACTTCTATATATGCTCAGGCCTCTTGAACATCTACAAGTTTTCCCAACCTGAGCTCAAGTTGGAACTACCTAGGGAATATGAAACTACGCAATGTCCTACATTAACCTCAAGGGAGGTGATCCTTCCCCTCTACACAGCACTGATGGGGCCACCTCTACAGTGCTGGGTCCAGTTCTGGGCTCCTCAGAACAAGGAAGTCATGGACATACTGGAACCAGTTGTGTCAAGGGCCACAAAGATGATGAAGGGACCTATGAGGAATGGCTGAACCAGCTGGGACTGTTTTGCCTAGAGAGGGCTCAGGAGGATCATTGTGTATAAATACCTAAAGGAGGTACAAAAAAGAAGGAGCCAGGCTCTGGAAAGAGTCTGGTGTCCAGTGACAGGACAAGGGACAATGGGCACAAAGTGAAACACAGGAGGGTGCCTCTGACCATTAGATAACCTCTATTACTGTGAGGGTGACCAAGCACTGGCACAGGTCACAAAGGCAAGTTGTGAGGTCTCTCTCCTTGGCGTTATGCAAGAACCATCCTGACACAGTTCTGGACAACCAGGTCTAGGTTGTGAGACAGCCCTGCTTGAGCAGGAAGCGGGGTAGACAAGATGACCTCCACAGGTCTCTTTCAACCTCAACAGTCCTGTGATTATCTGATTGAAATACTTCATTTTATGTCAATATGGGAATATTTCTGTAGTAGGTCTGTCAACAATGAAGTTTCTATATATGGTGGTATTTTGATAGCCTTACCTTGGTAAATTTTTCCCAAGTAAGTACATTTTTCAGTACCCATTATCTGTGTTAAAATTAAAAGCTCATCCCCTGCTACACTTACAAAGGAACCACCATTCCCACATATGATAGTATGTGAAAAGTCTTTTAAGCTGTGATTTCATGTAGCTATTAAGAAAATAAAAAGCTTACATCATTCATGTCTTTAATAGCGTTTTCCATTTTTATAATGATACTTACTGCCAAACTAAAAAGAGCAGGATGTTCTTTTTATACAAAAATTTCTTGTATCAAACCACTTTGAATACATTTCACATTACATGGGTAAAAAAAGCATTCAGCCTTTCCATGTGTAGACGCGTCACTGAAATCAATTAGTCACGAAGAAGTATCTAGTGGCAGGCTAATAATTTAGGCACAATGTTGTATACAATGTTATAATACATAATTATACTTTGGTATGTAAGATTTTAGATCATGGAGGAAAAAACCAGATCTAACAACGGATATGTGTAGAGAGACATTTTATTGCAAAAAATAGCAAATGTCTTAAGAACACAAAACAGAGAGTTATTAAAAGCTTCATAGCAAAATATTTAGCCAACTCTGTTACAATATATAGGCTTGAGGTTCTAACAGTTAACACCATGCCTCAACTCACCGAGCAAGTAATGCTCCTGATACATAAACATTGCGCAGTTGAAATACGGAGCTGAATATTTAAAAAAAAAAAAAAAAGAGAGGGTATTTTATCCTTGATCTTTCATAATCAAAGTAATTGAGAAATTACAACATTTTAACAAGCTTGATTCTTTTTGGGAAAAGCCATTAAAAATAATTCCTGAGTATTTAGGGTAAGTGAATATATCAAATCCGACCAATTAAGACCTGTTGGGTGAGCCTTGCAGCTTGAAGTGACATTCTCTAGTGTGGCTGTCATGGCAGGATCATGGCCTAAACAGCTTAATGAAATACATGAAAGCCTTCTGATATGCACATTCCAATTCTCCTTTTCTTTAGCAATAGCCTACAACTGTCAACTGTGAAGCTTGCTTTGCTGAGAAGAACATTATTTTAAATGTCAATTCCTTTTGCAAAATCTTGTAATGCAAATTGACACAGCTATGCCTTCAGTGAACCATTACACCAATAATTATGTGAAATATATTAATCAAAATTTAGGCAAGGGGCTTTCATACTATGTTAGTATACATATTGAATTGTATGCTTTGTATCAGTATTTTGAACATAGAGATCTAGTTATTTATCATCTTGTTACTGTAATGAGAGGCAATATATTCATTTTCCATTATTGTCTTCAGATGCAAGTTAAAATATCATCTTATTATACACCATGTTTCTAAAATCCTCTTGGTATTCATCATCTTTCCATGATTTTAATTGAATCTTTCTATTTTGATTTTAAAACTGCTGCCAATCAAAGTGGTTTAGAGAATTAATCCCAGAAAAAATTTCAGATTCCTTACTTTATATATGGTTTTCCAGAATTACAGGATTAAATTACAATGGACGTAGAAAGATTATTGTACAAAGCATAGTTAATAATTCACAACACTGGTATTCAGCTTGATCAATTACAATGAATTCACAAAAATGGTTTTAATTATATCCACTCTTTTCTATCCACCCACCCCAGTATGTAAACAAGTTTCTCACAATGACAATGGCAAGACTGCAGTTGCTGAGATGTACTGCATGTGAAAGACAACAGCTAGGAATAAAGGCCTAGATTTGACAATTTCAGTACGTGCTCCTGCTCACTTCCCGTTCTAGATCACAAGACCACTGCTTTCAGTCTCTTGCAGTCTTTAAATCAAGAGAACTTAGAGGTAAATTGAGATTTTTTCCTAACGCAGTCTCCTGGAGTCAAATTGGTGAAAAGTAACATGCTTATATAGAACAAAGGAGATAATGACTTGGGAATAATTGGAATCAGTGGTAACAAAACTGTCCGAGCAATGATAATGTACAGTATTGCAGCTGTATGTTACTAAGACAAGAAACTCTTGGTATTACAAAGGTGAAGATCTCTGTTCGCACAAGCCAATTTTAATGGGCTATTAAGCATTTGGTCAAGAACAGGCTTGTACAGTCTCACTGAAAAGGAAACACTTGTCAAAATGCTTTTTTAAAAAATACCATATGACATCTTCTAAATTGCAATTTAAATATTAAAATCTTGTTTCAGAAGTTCCCCGCTTCAGGTTGTTACTCAAAAACTCATCATGTTCAAAACTCAAATTATTATGAGATCTTGATATCATAAGAAGCTTTTCCTTATTAGTGAAGTCTTTTTTAGCTGCTGCTTGTGGAACAAGTAACCTATCCATTGGGTCCTCCTTGTTTTCTAGTTTCATATAGCCTTTACTGTTGCTCCGATCCAGTCTGGGCCAGCTGGGGTGTTTCCTTTGTTCGGCTTGGACAGTGAGCGTAGATGGACCCCTGTCCAAGTCCAGGGACTTAGAATGTGAAGACAGAAGATGCAAAGATGTGTTGGAACCAAACTGTTTCCTGGCAGCACCAGGAGATAAAAGCTTTCCTGTGCTCGGTCCGAGAGTCATAGAAGATTTGAATGGATCCAATGGAGTGTCCACAAATGAATTGTGTCGTGGCAGCACGGAAGCGGTCGGTCTGCAGGATTCATTGGTATCAGTTAGAGGAATGGCCAGAGAATCCATTGACAGGTTTCTAGACTGACTCCTGGTGATCTCTGAGTCCTCAGTTATGTTGTCTATACTGGGTTCATCGATAACACAGTTATTCAGCTTAATTACTGGCAGTGTGAAAGCACTAATGGAAGAAGATACAATGGATTTTGTTTCACACTTTATAAAGTTAGTGTTTTTGTCATCTGAAGCCTTGCTGGAGTGAGGGTAAAGTCCAAAGACTGAACCAGACTGCTCAGCCAGCAGAGGTGGCAGGAGGCTACTAGTGGTCCTATCTTCATTTAGGGTAATCTCATCTTCTTCAGCCGAACTATCCATTCTGAGACTACTCTTGAAGCCAGAGAAAGGCGCAACCGTGTTTGCAGCCAGCCGTGATGCACAGGAGCTCCCGCTGTGCCGGAGTTCTCCTTCACTCAGCAAGCCAGTGAAGGCACCGCTCAGCTGCTTTTGTTCCCTGATTCTCAGGGTGTGGATGTCTATTACAGTGGAGTAGATGTCTCTCATGTGTATTATTTTTGTTTCCTTGTCACGGTTTTCATGCAGAATGGCATTTGCACAAATAAAAATGAAGATTCCAATGCCCATAGTGAAAGGGCCCAGCATTTTCATCTTATCCGAGTGCACGTGCTGTTCAAAGAAGCGAAGTAAAATGCTTCCTTGGCTTCTCAGGGTCTGGGTTTCATTTAGAGATGGATTACCTTCAGATCCTAACAGCTGTTCCTTCTGGGGCCAGTATCCAAGGATGGCCATTGCAATTCCAAAGAATGCAATAAGCACTCCCAAAACAAGAAAGAATCCCGATGGAGAATAGAGACGGATTTTGCCCCTGACAATTACTACATCTGTCCTGGGCCGGCGTCTCACTGGTTTCTTCTCCTCAGGAACTGGTGCTCCAGCAAGATTTATATGTTGCTGAGATCTGGCAGAGTCTTGCCTTTTTAAGGCAGCCAGTCCTGTTATGACTCCTCCAGTTGCTATCATAGTTCTATACTGTACCCTGGAGAAAAAAGAAGAAAAAGCAGAAATGTTGAGGCAAGCAAAGGTTGTCTCTACAAATATAAATAGCATTCTGTTAATATGCAGATATTTCTTGATAATTAAAACACTCCTGACTATAAAAAAGCTACTACTATAGCTCCAGTTGTGACACAGTAGCAGTTCTGAGATTCACATGGTATTCTAAAAAAAATAGTTTTCCAATAGTCCTTTTTCACTGTAAATACAGATAAGAAAGCTTCCATCAGTGATACAGAAAGTAAAGCTAGTGCTCTTAGTGGTGATATATCAGGACTAAAGATAAAATATTCAGAAGTCTTAACAGATAATTTATCTCTGGACTAGACTGCAGTAAAGTCAATAATATATTATTACCTTGTTGATAATTTTAGCACTTTAGCTACTCGTTTTTTTAAAAACTTTTGACACACAACGACTGTGAATACAGTTCATTCTACCTTTCCCCTTTAAGAGATCTCTCCTGATAGATTGCAGCATATACTCATACATATTTATGACAGCATTTAAATAAGCTTTTATTACGTCTATTCAGATTTCCTGAGTCTCAGCTAAAAAATCATTTTTGCCTTTCTTAATAAAGCTGATCCTCACATATCTAGATATTTTCCCCCCTTGTTTGTTCCTGTTGGACTACAGGTGAAAAACCTCTGTTAAGTTTTATCAGACAAGAAATTTTCATAAGTTCCAATAAATAATTTCAAAATCTCTTAGTTTTATGAGGAAATTTTATTTCATTTTAGACTTACTTTGGCATCTGGTTGCCTATTACACGAGAAACATTAACCAGCATGGGTTTTTAAAATTTCATAGTTTTTTATGAGCAAAAGTAACAAATGAAACAACACAGTTCAGGACAATTCTATTTTACAAGGCATCTTTGACTCAAAAATAGTTTCTGTGCTTAATTAACTAGTATTAGAATTAATGAGAGATTATATTATACAGTAAAATTAAGATACTATAAGCTAGGCATGAAAAAATTATGTCCTCTTTGATAGTGTTATTATGCTCAGAGTTAAAGAAAGGCTGACAGCCTGTTGCAGAGGAAAAGGCTCTGTGTCAAATCTGGGGGTGGTTCAAGAAGCAAAACCAAAGTGGGACTGGGTGAACAAAGTGAGGTGCTGAAAAGTGGAGGTAAAGCAAATTGGTGACTGCTTGCAATTTACAGGCAGTGATTTTCATCAGATCTGTCAAACTTGTTATTTTGTTTGAAATTTTAGCAGGGCACCCATGGAAAAAAAAATATTAGATCTCTTGTGTTAGGAGAACAGACAGACTCTGTTATGATATGACACCATCACAGATTTCCAACACTGCAAGCAGGTGTCATATAAGCACATCTACAAACAGCAATCAGCCCAACCCACCAAATATGAACGTGATTATGAAATTAATATGGAATTTGAGATAGGTGGCCAAGTGGAAGGAAATTGGAAACAGCAATTCAGATGACTGACACAATGACTAACAACCTGAAGTCCCTCCTTGCACCCTCACTATTAAAGGACAGAGGGCTTCCTCTCTTACTGAGAAACCTTTCCTTTACAAAGGAAAGACTTGAAAAGGTCTAGGCTGCTAAGTATACTGCATTTTCTGATTTTTTGCAAGATAAATTCATAACATTATTCCAAAAATCTCAGAAATTTCACTTGTACTCTCAGGTTTCATGTTCATAATCTCTCTGAGAATTCTCAGGCTTTGCAATTCATTTCCCTTTTTGACGCTACGTGGACAATTTCCATACTTCAGTGCAAATTAATGTCGTGAATGCTTCATAAAAAGATTTTTTTTTTTAAAGATAACAATTTAAAAATACCCCAAAGTAAGTTATTTGACACTGACAGTCTTTTGAACTTTCTCATGTACTTACATGTTTATGTGCTTCTGCCAAAACAAAAGTTCATTATTCCGTAAAACAATGTTTTGAATGTCTGGACAGAAATAAACAGGACTGAGTCATTATAAAAGATGTTGTATTTTGTCATGACTCAATTAAATATAATTAGTTTTCTCTATGAAATAAATTAAGATAATTACGGCACATCTTTACTGAAATGAAAAAACATTTAGCTATAATCTAGTTTGTTCCGTTAATCTTTCACAATTGCCAGACCTTTGTGGCGAACAAAGAGTTTCCATATTCATGTGGTATTTTACAGGCACACACGAACCCACTCTGTTCCTTCTCAGGGCTGCCAAGGAAGTGCACAGGTACAGCAGTTTAATGCTAAATTCACTGTGCCTCTTGGCAGGATTTGTTATTTTGTGTACTGTTCTGGGCTTATCACAGCCACCTGAGTTGCATCAAAGGGTGAACAGAATAAGCTTACACCTACTTGCTAAATATTTTAAACATACCTCTAGCAAGAGCTCCCCTCTAAAAATTAGAGCAAATGAAAACATGCTTAAGAATTGCATCTTGGGGTATCTTTCAGTAGAAAATTCTCATTTGAAAATTTTGCAGAAACTGGGAAACCATATCTCAATTTCATTACTTGAAGGACAGAAATTGAGATTTCTAAAAGTGAGAGAGAAAGCAAGATCTCTCAAGGCACACAGCTGGGTTCCAAACCATTCTATGATACTGTGATTTCAGGGGAACACGTTCCTCTGTTCATTTTACCTGCATCAGAGATTAGGCTCAGGGGAGAAAGTCTAGCTGCCAAAAGATACAAGCATATTTTGTACATAGAAATTTTCCTATTTCTTGAGTTCACATCAATATTATTATACTTTCTTTCATGGAAAAAATCACTATCAGGTTTATAACTAATAATTTGTAATAAGCCAATTCTGATGTCTTCTGCATCTAATAAAATCAATAGTGTTAAAATATGCAACGGTATTGAGATAGTTTCACTTCATGCTGACAGCTCTACCAAAACCAATTACAATGAACTGCATATTAAGCTGAAAACCGTATTTTAGAAAATATTGTATTTATATAAGACATTGTAAATACATATGATTTATTCTGCAAATTTGTTTAGTTTTGTCACATACCAGCCATAATATAAATGCTGCTCATTAAATGCTGCTTCTCTTATTTAACTTAGTACAGTGATTACTTTTAGTTTTACCCTGAAGTCTGAATTCGAAGTTCTCAACCAGCAAAGACTTAGAAGACTTTTACTCAGACGTAAATAAAGATTACGCTAAGAGTTCAGACAGCATCTCTTTGGTGGCACTGTGAATGACACGTTGGCTCTGCAAGGAAACAAGTAACGGTAAAATGGATGTGGAATGCAGAACAAAAAGAAAGGGACAGGCCTGTAATTCATTTTATAAAACATAACCATCTCACTGATACAAAAGCACAAGAGCTGCCGAGCTCCTTTTAAAGAGTAAGTGTTGAGCAGCTCTCTAACTTTGTCACTGCTCAGTTTGTTTCATCTTCAGTGAGAACATCACTCCAAAGGCCTGAACAGCTTAGGGGTTTAGTCCTGAAAGCAGCAGTGGCCCCCATTTACCTCTTCATTTAGCTTAACTTTGCTTTATGCTCTTGTTACAGAGCAGCTCTGACACTAGCCCTGTCAGCCACTCAAAGATCATCCAAGAAAAGCCCATCTTGGCAGAGATCCTGTGAAGCAGCTCCTGATCACTCTCACTCTATTGGCATTATTTGCACAGAGAATGATTCAGGCTCTTGACAATTGACTTGTAACCTCTTCAATGACCACTAGCAAGATGTACCTTGTCTTTCATCCAGAACACAGGCTAAACACTGCCCTCTGCATCTGGAGATGCCTTAAAAAAAATCCAGCAGCAGACAGAGCAACAGGTTGCTACGTGCCCCTTTACTATCAAGAATGGATGGACCCTTAAGCAGAAACTACTGGTAACAAGCCATGGAGCAAGGACAGAGAAATGGAGACAAAGGGAAAGACCTGGATAAATGCGGTGGGGATGCCAGGTCTTCCACTAAGGTGCTCTGTCACTGCCCTCCTGAACTGAATGGGGAAGAGAAAATATAACAAAAGGCCCGTGGGTTGAGATCAGGAGAGTTCACTCACCCATGGCCATCATGGGCAAAACAGCCTGGGGAAATTAGTTTACTACCAATCAAATCTGTGCAGGATGACCAAAAATAAAACAAAATCTTAAAACACCTCCCCTCCCACACTTCTCCCTTCTTCTTGGGCTCAGCTTCCCTCCCTGAATACTCCACCTCCTCCCCACAGCAGTGCAGGGGGACAGGGGATGGGGGTTGCAGTCACTTCAACACACATTGTCTCTGCTGCTTCCTCCTCAGGGGGAGGACTCCTTGCACTCATGCTCTGTTCCAGCGTATGGACCCTCCCAAGGGATGCATTTCTTCAGGTACAGACTGCTCCACCATGGGACCACCAAGGGATCACAAGTCTTTGTCAGCAAAACTCCAGCATGGGCTCCTCTCTCCAAAGGACCACAGGTCCTGACAGGAGCCTGCTCCAGCATGAGCTTCCCACAGGGCCATAGTCTCCTTTGGGCATTCACTTGCTTCAGGTGGATGTCTGCTTCCCTGTGGACCTCCACGTGCTGCAGGGGAACGTCCTGACTCACCATGGTCTTCACAGGATGCAGGGGAATCTCTACTCTGGCACCTGAAGCACCTCCTCCCCCTCCTTCTTTACTGACCTTGGGATCTGCAGGGTTGTTCCTCTCACATATCCTCAGTCCTCTGGCTGCAGTTGCCTTTTTTTCCCCCTTCCTAAATCTGTCATCCCAGAGGCACTACCACCATTGCTGATGGGCTCAGCACTGGCCAGTGGCATGTCCATCTTGGAGCTGACTGGACAAAAGGGAAGTTTCCAGAGGCTTCCCACAGAAACCACCCCTGTAGCCCCCCCCACGACCAAAATTTGCCACATAAACCCAATACTAACATCTGCAAAACTGTGTGTAGCTAAGGAGCCATGAGAGGGGCTGCTGCCCATCCAAGCAGAGAATAGCAGAGCCAGAGACATAAATTCATGCAAGTTTGTAGACATGACATGAAACGGGTAATGATATAAGAAGTGTCACGCTGGCATGTGGAGTGACATTGCCTTTTTCCTTGTATTACACTGGCTATACAGGCCAAGGATGCCAGAGAAGCTGGAGGGGATTCTCCTTTACCACCTCTCCATATGGGAAAAGGTTGTTCAGATGCTCAAGGAAAAGCCATCATAAAGGAAACTTAAGAAAGAGGGTAAAAACAGCTTTCACAAAACAGTATGCCGTGAGTAAACACGAGACTTGCATTTGCAAAGCAAAATATGAGATATATTCCTAAAAAAGTCAGAAGGTCAAACAGTTCAATCAACAAAGCAATGGTAGATTCACCCTGTGACACAAAGGTAAGGCCTAGGTAAATTATCACAGACAAACTGTAGTTTAGCATAGGTGGACAAGAATCCTCCTCTTCTACCACTACATCAGGCTATCACTGATGATGGGACACTAACAGGGTGTATTTATGCCATTGCCATTACTCATGTCTCACTTGACTTGACAGATATATGACTGACATACAGCCATTCCTGTCAGCCTAGACAAAGGAAGAGAGAGGCAGAAGGCAAGTGACCTGGGGACTCGCTAGAGTAGCTGCAGAGCACACAGCTACTGGCTGGAATGGATTTCATAGCATGTTCTAGTAGCTCCAACTAACTTCTACTCATTCCACTACTGCTTATTTCTCTCTTTGACCTTAGAGGACACCATCCAAATACCCATCTTTCCTGCACAGTGACTAGCTTCACCACAACTGTACTGCTGCCAAGTAACTTTTTTTTCAGAGATGGTCTAACTATTAAAAATCTAATTAATCTACCAGCAACTATTATCAACTCTCAACTTCCACTAAGCTTTAAAGCTTGGTGCTTCTACTTTAAACGCCTGAAATCTAATGCCTTATCTAATATGTTCAACTGTTTTGGTACTATGTAAGTTATTACTTTTACCTACAACTTATTCTTATACATGCAAAATAATTTGAATTATACAGAGATCTTACACTTAATTTTAAATTCTTCCCAGCAAAGATGGGAAGCAAACTAAAGATTACCAGTATCTTTCTTCTTTAGTGTTTTATCCCAGATACATTTCAGTGTCCCTTACTACTTAAAATATTTGCATGACAATCCTGCTTGCATAAATACTTTTTTTCTCATTTATTCTTTGAAAAATGACTGAAAATTATGTGAAATGATCAGAACTGTACATACTATTTCCCTATAGTTTAACTTTATGTAAAACTTTCTGAAAAGTTCAGTTCTTGTGTATCAGCAAAAAATTAAACGTTACTGCATCAAGAAGTAATGTGTGACAGAATCCGACTTCTATTACTGCAGCATTTCCTATGTGACTATTTCAGCTTATTAGGAAATTTATTTCCCAACAGTATGTGATTTGTTATCATTTAAGTGACTAAATTTCGAATTTTAACAGGAACACAAATTTTAATATCAGGGAAAGTTTCTTTCACCTTTGATAAACCTAGAGTCCCAGAAATGAAGCAGGTGACAGACTGTTTACTCATAAAATATTTCTCATAATCAAGAATGCAAATGACAAAATCATAAGAGAAATTATGACACAACTGAGTAAACAAATCAATATTAAGCTCTATTTAACACATCTATGCTTTCTCTTGATGTACAATGTATACACATGAATATGCTATCTGTGCATAAAGGTTGTCATCTGGTACAATCTGTTCTATTCCAAGGGTAAAAATATCCAACTTTATAGGCCCAAAGGGATTAATCATTCTGGAAGAGATAATATCGCAATAGCCAAACAGAGAGTAGTTCCACAGGAAGCAAAGAAAACCATCTCAAATTACATTTTTATTTAGCAGCAGTTTTTTATTTAGCAGAGTTTAACAAACAGCCCCCTCCAACTGCCCAGCAGAACAGTGGGACCACCTTATGATGCATCTCCCTCCTCCTATCCATTCATCAAAACATGACCTGGCTGAACAGATTAAAAAACAAAGCAAGCAAAAACATCTTTTGCATTCATGATTATGAGGTATTTTAAGTACACTTTAACTGACAATAGGTGAGAATAAAAGCATGTGGAAAAAAATCTTCAAAACTTCTGCTGATATTTCAAAGTCATCCATGCAAAAGCCAAGGATGTGACATTTAAAACATTAAAGCTTTGGTATTTCCAGCTAAATCCAACCCATTTGGGTTCAAATTCCCTTTAATGGTGTCTCTTCTAGGCTGTAAAGGGATAAGCTTAGGGACTAATCATGCCCTTTTAACCTCCTGGTTGCCGATCAGCTTGTGGAAGCAGGCCAAATCATGCAAGCAGTTTCACAGCACAAAAAAGCAATGGCAAGCTGCCCACAGGTCAGGCCAGGCAAGAGCACCAGGGTGTCCAAGGGGCAGCAGTAGGGAGAAAGTCCACTGCAGACATTAAAAGATGAAGTTCTAGATGCTGGTAGACCATGCAGCTGTATCAAACAGTCTGTATTTGCTTCACAATAGTACCATGTTAAAACAAAATCTTTGCAATCCTAACTGAAAAATAAAAGCTTGCTATTAAGGGCACATCTGTTAGGAAATCTGAAGTCTGACAGTGATCCAGTTATTTTAAAAATCTAGATCTGGCAGTGGTTTTCAAACCTACACTGCACTGGTTGAAGCAAGAACATGGGGGCCCAGCAGTTACCTCTGTAAAATCTGTGAAAGACAACTAGGCATGGCACATCAGAACTTTCTCATTGTTCTACCATACACATTTGGGAACTCAAACAAACTAAGAAAGGAAAATGAATTTTTAAAAAACAAGTCCAGGCTTTAATGAGAGTTACAAGATCTCATTTTTATACATATTTCTGTAACTACACTGTGCCATTTTGAAACACATGCAAAGATGTACCTTTCTATCAAAGTGACTTTCATGCAAATTTCAGTGGTGGCAGGTATTTGAAGGAGACACATTGAATCCACAGTGGATATATCAAATCTCTATTTGGGCTCAAATTCATTCTATTTCATTAGTAGATCTGGACCATGGCACTCCCAATCATGATCATTGTGACAGTCCACTGCCTTGTGTAAAGCACAGCAAGGAAAGTACAGCTATGACTGTGAGTAACCTAACTGCCTAACCCAGCTTTCCTCAAGCTGTTACACTAAATGTCTGCATAATGACTCAGTGGAAAGATTATAAAATTACATCATATCACAGCAATTACAATAAGAAGGCCTTGACCCTCCACTATTATTTAGAGGGAAAGAAATAAAATGCCAATCAAAAAGAACCCCAAACCCACACCAAACCACCAAACTAGTCTAATTAAGTTATACTGAATTACTATTAAGTACTTTTCTTAACTGGACAAGGACCAGACCTTACTTACAAAGATACAACTGATCAATATCCAAACCTTCATAGCGATTCAGTTTGTGCTGGCAGTAATACAACCCTCTCTTTCCTTTTTCTCTGCCTCAGGGGGAGAAAGTTCCTTCCTTTATTCAGTTTGCACCTCTTGTGTGTGTCATTGTCTCATGTCCTAACACCATCTGCTTGGCTCTGGCTTCTGGAGATCAACCCTCTGTAGGTACTGGGGGTTGTTGCTTGGTCCTCCCAGAGCTGCCTCTTCTCCAGGGCTGAATCCATCCCCTCTGAGCTCAGCCTGTTCTCAGGAGACAGCTTCAGGTCCTGGCCTCTCTGGGGCCCCATGCTGAAATTGCTCCAGTCTGCAAACATCTTTCTTCACGCTTTATTAATGTGAAACTCCTTTTCTTGAAACCACCTGGGCTTTTACTTGGCTCTAAACTAACCTGAAATAATAAACCAGTAACTAGAGAATTTGAACTAAAAATTGCAAACTTAGAAATACTGATAAATACAACTGTAGGGTAAGTGAGGATGCCTGTTACCCAGATTTGGGGAGTGCTGTGACTCTATACTTTAAATCACAGTGAAAAAAATCTCTTTTGAGTTACTTCATCACTTACCGTGTCTGCCACATACATTAATTATTCCAACTATTATGCCAAGGTCAAACGTAAGGTGAACACCCAGCAATACCGCATAAAGATGAATGCCTGAGCTGCTTATCTTCTTTGCTATTATTTCTCCTTCAGCCTGATCCTTTCAGTGGGTCATATACTGTAATTCTGTGCAAAATCAGCAACATTCAATATTGGCAGCATTACACAGAGCTCGTTAGCTACTCACAAAAGCACAGAACACACATCAAAGAGGCAAAGAAGGAACCTGAGTTTCTATATTTTGTTTTCAAGACGCTGCTGTATGACTTGGCCTAGATTTGGTCTGCCAGCTTTTGCCTGGCCCAGTTGAACTCACTTTTAAATTTGTTCCATCCTCAACTATGTCTACTGGCACACTGCAGAAAATCAGGTGTGAGTCTAGAGAAGTTTGTGGATTTTACCAATGTAAAACTGATGAAACATGAGGTTGCTGCCAGGTCTCCTATATCTAAAACAGCTTTCTAGTCATTATACAGTGAATCAAAGATGTTCTCAGGTCACAAAACATCTGTCTCACACAGCGTAAACCCACCTGCCCCACCACTGCCATGTCTGATGTCCTGAATTCCCAGCTGTCCATCTCCTTCTAGCTGTACCATCTTAGTTGAAGTCCTAGATGATGGACTAAAGAAACACAAGATCTCAGGCACTGGATGTACTTATCTGTGGAACACTTACATAACCTCTGTATCCACTGTATTAAATTATCAGTAAATTTAGAGCTGTAGATTGTTTTTGGAAGTGTGTACCTGTAACTTCTTTACTTATGCATAAAAAGTTCCACTTCCTATGCACACATATATAGCATCTTGTTCCAAAAGCTATTACAGAACTACAGCAAAAAGCAAGAAGGAGCTAAAAAAAGACTGGGGAAACAAAAATGGCAAGTAGCTTTATAAAATTTGAGGAAAAGTTGTTTAAAATGCAACTGATTAATAAAGTTTTTAAATTTTCTTCCTAGAAGAAAAAAAAATCCCCAGAATATGCACACAGGAAAACAAAAGCTGGATAATGCGGGTTTACTGTTGCTTTTATTTGCTTTCATTATCCAGTTTCACAGAGTTTTTCTACTAAAAAACAGCTAGGGTTTTTTTAGCCTAAACTGAGCAAGGTGATAACTGCCCTTAATGACAGAAGTGACAAAATCTGTTTCCAAGCTATTTTAGCATTTTAGTTTATGTAAACCCATTTTCTACTGAAAATCAGTACTACAAATGGAAGCAGATATTGGCTATTTAGCCAAATATTCATAATTATTTTAGATACTTTTGTCCATTCATATTATTAGTGTTCATATTCAGTAAATAGAAAAGATCCTGGTTTATGTATGTCTGCAGGTGAGAGAAGTGACTATTTTACATCTTTTATGCCATGCAATCTGTCATTTTCAGTATCAACAGAAAGTAAAGCATTTTATTGAAAATAATCACTTTATAAGCACAATCTAATTTAAAATGTGTAAAAGAAGCATGTGGATATTTATGCATTTATTTTAGTTAATTTTTTTTTTAGTTTTTATCTTTTAGACATTACCAATTATAAAAAGGAGCTTCTTTTAGAAGAAAGTGAAAATTTTGAGATAATACTATAGCCTATCAACCCTACAACTGAAATCCAAAATGCACAGAACTAATCTAAATTCTGAAGCAAACTCACACAATGCAGATCAGAGTATTGACCAGTTATCAACCATATGTCATGAAATAAATTTTATAAAGGTCTCTATTTTTTCTGAAAGACTGAATGTGTAAAACCAGAGTGAAAGATACGTTCCCTGTCATCTACCGCAAAGGAAAGGCATGACTAAACACTCCAGGGTTCAGCATGCCAGATAAACTCAGTTTCCTAATAAAAACCAAACACGAAACAAGATTGGAAATGTTAGGAAATACCTTAATTTTCAAGCACTAGGATTGCTGGTTCTTCAATTCTTACATACAAAACTGAATAAGACAGTGACAGACACTTGGTGCGGAGGTAAAAGCACAGCAATTCTGGGGTGCTCTGGCTACCACTTACACTCACATATCATCCAGCTTAAGTAGCAATATGTTACTTGATTTAATCAGAGGTAAAATCTCCAGCCTGGACACACACCTAATGTAGGAAGCGAGCAGCTCTCAAGACCAAAGACCAAACAAATGTCCTTATCTGCATTACATGCTCAGTTAATCAAGTTAATTTGCAGGTTCTAACAACTGTAATTTCCCACTGCATGCAAGTCCAAAGACTGTAAGATCAAACAGTACCAGGAACAAAATGAAGTAGGTATTTCACAGAAGGCTTAAGTAATACCCATATTAGATATGAAATCAAATCTATTTGCTCCACAACTAAGATGTCTGAGCAACACTTTCCCCCTGACCTAGAAAATACTCCTGGTTCTATAAAACATGCAAACTCAAAGGAGCAGGCGTTAGCACGCTGTGTTTCCTGTCAAAAGATCTAGGACCAATTTTTTAAACATAGAAGAGTCTAACTCTGAAGAGTACTTAGGTACCTACACTATGTAGTTGTATTAGAAGATCTCAGTGTGTGACAGAGGTACAAAAATTATGTTAAGTGCCCAACTTAAGAGAACTTAAGGACCAAGGACCTAGGACCAAAAAGTAACTGCGAAAGTCACAGACTCAGCCTTGCTACTTGTCCATTAAGCCTGGCAACATAATTTTAAATTAGTGGCCAAGATACCTGTTTGGGAATTGAGGTGTCCCAAGTTCCAAGCGTCTCCACCAGCAGGAGACTTTTTTCCATGTCATTAGTAAAGTCCATGCACGGGGGGTCTTTAGAAGGAGAACTGAAATTTGGGCTCCCTGAGCAGCCCAGCCACAAGGTGTGAGTGTTTATACGGCCAAGAGGATCATTTGCCATGGCACAACTGTGGCCCTAAGCTATCATTACACTCACCTTGTCTGTCATTTACTTTTGAAATCTCTTCTGAAAACATGGGTCAGCATTAGGATGTCTTTTACGCTGAGCGTTCATGCAAGCTAATCTACTCTGCCAAGCAGCAACACAAATCAGCCCCTCCTAAGGTCACTGTTGTTGTAGCTATCAAGGTCACAGTACCTGAGCTGTCACATTTAAAGACAGTTCCAGCATCTTAACACTAATTTTTGGTGATTCAAAGGTACAGGTGGACTCCTAGTTACAGCACTGTTACATTCGTTCACAGGGGCAGAAAAATCAGTGTATGAGGTTTAGGTCACTCTATGCTAGCACACCAATTAGGCTATCATTATATCACAGCTATTATTAGGACATTAATAATGGAATGAAAATTTTCTTGGGTCTCAAGAAACCCACAAAAATAAGCAAACTGGTTAGTATGGTGCTATTTCCAGTATGTCAACAATAGTTTCAAATGCTAGCTACAAAGAAGGCATAGTCAAGCACTATTTCAGAGAGAATGGAAAGCATAGCTCAAAAATACTTCTGGTATCCCACACAGTCAAGCTTTTTTGCCCATTTATGGGTGACAGAGAAATAAATTATTATTAAATTAACAGTAAAGCTCAATTATGTCTTCAACTGCAGACTAGAATGATCCTGCCAGACATCCACATGGGGGCATCAGCAGAACCTGTAAGCATCCACACTGATATCCAGCCTGTTGATGGGTACACACAAGTCACAAAGTACACATAAGAGCACAAATTTCAAGACATAGATTAATATTTTACATGTGTAAAACAATAGAAATGTCAATATGAAGGCATTTCTGTTATGCAAATTATCCATCACAAACAATTTCTTCTGTACTTGTAATCAGCTCCATTATCACTTGCATTATAATAACGAAACCAACTTTCTTTGTAGTATTCAAAACTAAGGGTACTATGAAGAGGAGGAACCCACTGGGAGCAAAGTAACCTATGAGTAGGGAGACACGAAGAGAAAGACATGCTGAAACACTGTGGGCCAAATTTATGCAACTGTATCTTAAGCTCTGGTAGCAGAATTCACTTATACAGGATACACGACTTGCACAGTAAATCCCTTTTTTCTTTTATCATCAGCAATCTGTGAACATTGTTGGGAGTTAAAACCAAACAATTCCTTGGTAGTACATGAAGAAAGGCCAGCTAAACAGAGCAGAATAACTGCTACCTCCTTGCTTCTACTTGCTTCCAGAATGTCCAGGTGTTGCTCACACAGGGGACTTCACATACAGCAACTCGTGACCCTTAAAAAGTCTGCCTCCCTCACCTCAGATACCGACACTCCATACTGCTGCCCTACATTTCAAACACACACAGTTCATCCACGGGACCAAGTCCTCTGAAATATGGCAGAGTTGTTCTTACTTCATTTCACATCTAGGAATCAGCATATGTCCATTCTGCTATTTTGCAGAAAACCATCTCCCTCCAGTTGTTCCAGTTAGATTGAGTTCCTAATAGAGAGCTTGTGGAACAATAGGCTGCCAGACCTTAGGAAAATCAGAATACTTCTAGCATATAGTAGTGCTAGCTAAAGCGTGGTGTCCTAGTTAAAGGCCTGTTAATAGATGCACTGCTGATAGCATGCTGGCTTATCTGGTGTGTTGTGCATTTTCAGTGTCCTCCATTAGTAAAGTCTATATAACTGTGTTTTAACAGATTTGACCTACCCTGTAATTGCCCATGTAATTTAAAACATGATCTCAGTTGACTTGTGTGATCATGACAGATGTCAACACTGACTGATACTAAGTAACATTTTCTTTTAGGAGGAAATGCAAACTATTATTAGCATGTATTATAAGTTGCAATTTCTTCACAAAGGCTTGCAGTAATTTTTTCGCTCCTCAAGGTCTTAATTTACATTATTGCTATGTCCCCTCATGCCATTAATATTTTACTTCCTTTGCTTTAGCATGGATATAGTCATTGCTAATTAAAGAGATAAATATCAGTTTACTTTACTGAATATTCTCCTGACTTACACAAAGCCAGCATAATGTTCAGAATCAAGCACTTACAAGTTAGGCACACTTAAACTAAAATGAATGCATAACCACAATTATTTGAGGTACCTTGTAAAAACTGTTGATCTGTGATACAAATATAGACAGCATAAACAACTAAGAGATGATTCCAACAAGAAGTTAAAAGTCCAGAAGACAAAAAATATAGTCAAGTTTTTCCAGTTAGTGTAAAATTTACATTTCTGGCTTTAGAATCTTCTCAGATAATCACAGAGCATTTGCAGCTATCAGTCAGTCTGGTATGTCTAAACATTTAGCCGTATTTCTGAATGCACTGCTGAGGAGAAAAGAAAGTAAGGGTCAGTAAAACTCAGCAGAGTACTGAATGACAACAGACACAGTATGGGTTACTCTTTTTTCTTATAAGAAACTATTGCAAAACTACCAGCTCTGTGCAAGAAAAGCAGGATGAAGAAATGGGGAGAGGGAGATTAATCTAAAGTGTAGTTACAGGAAGCTGTCAGCAGTTCACCATACAGTTTTCAGTTCAGAGTGTAGGGGGAAGAGTGAAATACAATGTTACCAGTTAATTACTTTTTCAGTGGAAGGCTAGCAACATGCACCAAATTACTTCAAATGGATTTATACAGACAGTTAAAGCAGCAAGTAAAAACAACACTAAAATTATCTATGCATATTTGAAGGCATTCACTGAAATTCACAGAAAATATACAGAACACTTTTTAAAAAATCTTTATTTATGACTCCTCTTTTCTCACAGTTGTGTTCAAAGGTCACAATTCAATGCATGTTCCTCCTAGAGGAAACACGGCAGCAATGCTAACGTAAGTATGGAGGAAGAGGCAGCATTAAAATACAACAGACATTACAGAACAGTTGGGACTGTCCAGATTAGTCCAGCCAGAGCATGCCTGAAGTGTAACCAGTCCCCAGTTTTGCAACATACTGTCATAATGTGCCGATTCTCAAGACAGGTACTAATCTCTTTCACTTCCTTATGAAAGACACAAGGATTTTGATTCCGCAGAAAAGACATTTCCTAGAAAACCATGGGTAAAGTAAATGGGTTAGACAGCTGGATTAGTGTGTATATGTATATGCTTATACAAGAGTTCAAGTTCATTATATGACTAAAATGCAAATAAAGTAATTACTACCTGTTCACAGCAATGAAAGAAGTGCAGTAATGCTACAATAAGCCAGATACCTGATAAAGTAAAAGGACAACTGTTATTTTTTTTCTAAAACTGTGCCCAAGAATTAGCAGAGCAAATATAAAAAGGAAGAAGTTCTGTACAGCTGAGCTCATGAACTGAGGCTGACATTTGAAATAGTGGCTGATAGAGCTGCAAACACTGAGGACCACACAAAGTGAATAAAGAGGTAGAGAAGCATGCAGAAAGATGAACCAGATCATGCAACTATGCGCAAACAGCCTGGAATGTCAGAGATAGAATGTAATTTAACCAAGGCAAATGCCAAAAAAATTAAGATAAGAAATGCAAACATACTAGGAAGCAAGGAAAAATCAAACTAACAAAGATACCTGTGCAAGCAATGAAAAAACATGACATATAATAATAAAATCAAAAGGGAAAGTAAAAAAAGCATCTGGTTATGAGAACTGTTTGATTTGTAGGAAATATGTAAGGTCTGTGGGAGTTAACTAGTCAGATACACTTGCAGCTTCTGGTAGATTTGGCAGCTGATCACATCCTCCAGGTTCAGCTGGAGGACAAGATTTTACAGAACAAGATTCTCCTTTTCCTTTCACATCACATCACTGTTCTTCCTCTATAGAAAGCATCAACCATCCATTGCCCAGAGGCCAAAATAATCAATTCACAGGTGCTTCATTCTGACTTCTCATTTAGGCTTCTCATTTACTCTTTAGTTTTCTTTATCCTAGGGCATCACGAAGACACCAGCAAGGAGCAAGGCGGCTTTCTGCAGTCCTCTCAGATGTCATGGAGTGCTCTGTGCTCGCTCATTATAGCCAAATACCACAGCCACCATCAGACAGAGTGGGTCATAAGCCCCCCAGCCTCAGACACACCACCAGGCACCAGTGCCTGCATTGCCCTGAAACATATGCATGCGGCTTCTCAGGCTGCCTTGCCTGCCACATCCCAGGGTGTGGCTCTCAGAGAGGAACATCCCAATTGAGAGCATTCCGGACTCCTGCCAACTCTGAGGCTTCTGCCTTTCAAATAACTGTGAATTCGAGAAAAGGTTCAACACAAGCCTTTGGCAATTTTTCACAGTTGAGTTGCTGAGTGGGTGAAAGAATGGGTCAGAACAGAGGGCACTCACAACATCTTTGCTGTAGCCACTGAAAGCTAAATTCAGAAGATGCCTACTATAAAATCTGAAATATAATTTCTGTACTGTCAGAAAACAGGATAGATCATTTGGTATTTTTGTTGTTGTTATTAATATTGGCAAATGTCTACTTGTTGCAATGTTTTATTCAGGATCTCTGAAGAATCCTGCTGAAAATTGCAATCATGAACACCCCCAGAACTTCAGATTGACTAAAAGCTGCATCTAGATTTTTCATGTGGACAATCCATCTCCATACAGTCCCAAGTCACATTTTCCAAGCTATGGGAAGATGCTTGTATAGTAGACCTCTATTACATGCTTACTGACAACATGTTGCAGCCTTGCGCCACTCAGACAGAAGGAGCCTTCCCCATCCTAGGAACAGTCAGAGACAATATTGACCCTGATGGTTTCCCAAGGGCTGTGACTACATGTCTTTCCATAACAGGAGCACAACATTCAGCTCATCCCTGCCAGACATGCTGAAAGGAGGGAGACAATACTAAGAACTGCTTTATTTAAGCTGACTTAGATCTTCAAACACAAACCCAGCTGCGGTGCACTCTTCCTAAATTTTCAGTTCATAATCAACATGTGGATCCAGAAATCTATCCTGAAAAATCCCCATATGAGCAGCAAAAGAATGTACCTATTTTGCAGGAAGTTTGTGTGTGTACATTACATGGAGCCAGGACCTTAAAAGACAAACCCAGATGTGTCAGCTTGCTCTGGGACTAGTGAAACACATCCCTAAACTAGCCTGGAAGAAAACACTGCTTCTCCAGCTTATAGGTCTTCCTAAAGAAGACTCCCTTGCATGAAGAACCTTTCTTGATAAAATATTTTCACTTACATTGAAATCATTACAGAAATATGAGTAAAGTGCATTTTTGTTATCATCAAAGATTCACAGAACAGTTTGGGTTGAAGGGACCTTAAAGATCTTCTAGTTCCAACCCCCCTGCTGTGGACAGGGACACCTTCCAGCAGATCAGGGTGCTCAAAGCCCCACACAACTTGGCCTTGAACACTTCCAGGGATGGTGAATCTACAACTTCTCTGAACAACCAGTTCCAGTGCCTCACCATCCTCAAAATGAATAATTTCTTCATTATATCTAATCTAAACCTATCCTCTTTCAGTTTAAAGCAATTTCCCCTTGGCCTATCACTACCATGCCCTTAGAAAAAGTCCCTTTCCTGCTCTTCTGTAGGCCCCATTTAGGTACTGGAAGGTGCTATAAGGTATCCCCAGAGCCGTCTGTTCTCTCGGCATGCATTCATTGGAGAGGTGCTCCAACCCTCTGACCATCTTTGCAGCCTCCTCTGGACTCACTCCAATAGGTCATTAACCATTAACAGATATTAATGACATCATCTCCTGGTGCCATAAATACCCCATGTGATCCTGCTCACAGAGGATCAGTATCTGTAAGATTTTAATTTTCTTTTCCTGTGAGGTATGATATAGGTCATGCAACTCCTAAAGCAGGACCATGGTGTCACAAAAACTGCTTTCAGAACTGCTGGGACATCCATGTTACTCTAAAAGCCACAAGTCCTGCATGCTCCGAGAGCTGGCCAGGAGTCAAGTTGAAAAAATGTGCCATTTTTTCTAGTTTGAAACGTGCAATCCGTGCATGATACAACAATTCATGCATTATACAGCACCATACTCCTTCTCTATTCCATTTCTATTCTATTCTATTCTATTCTATTCTATTCTATTCTATTCTATTCTATTCTATTCTATTCTATTCCATTTCTATTCTATTCTATTCTATTCTATTCTATTCTATTCTATTCTATTCTATTCCACCATTGTTACACTCATAAATAAGCATAGTGACACCTGTTCTTGGTAAGTGTCAAACAGCTTTAATTGCATCACACTACCAGGTAGCACTTGTTCTGAAAAAACAGTACTGAAGAACACTGATGAAGTGCAGTACAGCCCACAGAATATTTGTATGAAACCTTCAATTTTCCAGCACTTCCTGATTATCTTCTGATTTGAGCTGTGTGACCCAGCTGAGCATTAACATTGATTTTCTGATTTAATTACAGACACTCTGGCTTGGAGAGCTGTGATATGCTGAAATTCAAATGAATAGGGCTTGCCCTGGCCTCCTCCTAATACATGCTGTGCTGATTAATCCAATCCTGTTCTGATTTTCTGCAGTGCAGGGCATATTTATCCATTCCCACTCCTTCACAATGAGTGCTGTTCACAATTTGCATCCCTGATTTACCACTGATTAACCATATGCCCCACATCAGCTTCGTGTACTTTACTGAAACTCTTATCACAGAAACCTGTTGCTGTAAAAGGAACAGGGGCAGTAAGAAAAAGGCAAAGGGAGGGCAGACAGGAACTCCACCTGTGTTTTGAGGAAGGATTTACAGACCTAGATTTGTATAAGCTGCAATAGGCATATATTCTTCACAATGTCTTTATTCTTACCCTTTTCTTTTGACAGCACATGTGGTTGTATTACAGCTCAATTGTTAAGAACCCTTATTTCATGAATAAAGTAAGTAGATTACATCCATCCAGTACCAACTCAAGGAAGGGGTAAGAAAGAGATGCTATTCTGAGCTAAAGAGTACTGACTCGTGCTTCTTACTGTAAAGTCATAACCAGACCCCAGCATACCAAACCTACTCTTAGTCAATATCGCAACAAAGTCATGTTCAGGAATATAGCTATAAAAATGACATCAGGAGATTATCATTGGTAGAATTTAACCATTTCTTAAAGTTGAGAGTCCATTTCTTCTCTACGGAACAATTAATGCATAAAAAAGCTGATGGCAAAATTTTGAAAAGTGATTCAGAACCTTTTTCAGAAGTCACCTGGGAATCTTCATTCAAAATGGAAATTGAGTTCCCAAATTACTTACGAGTTTTTGAGAGTTTTACCCTTAGGGTCTGAAACTATAATTACAAAAACATTCCTCTTTAAGCACCTAAACATTAGATCTTCCCAGATTCAATCTGTTAACTGGGCCATGACTCTTTTTCTCTGACCCTACAACACTGTCTTCAAATTCCTATTTACTAATCACCAAGTAATTAAGTCATAACTGTTTCCCTAGGCAGATGTTCCTTCCTTGTTTCTGCTTTATTCTCCCCATATATCAACCTTATAAAGAATTGGATTTTATATTTTCAGACAAGCTTTTAACTGATGAATTCCCACCTATGCTGTCTGTAGATCTATAGGGCTTTACTGCCTAACACTTTCTGTTGATGCAAAAAGAAGAAAAACCATTTCAAACAAGAATACACATGTCACACTGTTCACCTCCCTAATGTGCTTATAGGGATCACCTTGTCATTATTTTGGGACAAAATCTTTGCATTTTTCACTCTTTATTTCAGAAGTCCTTCTTGGGATCTTGACTCATACATAAAAAGCAGATTTGAAATATGTTAAATGATGCGTAAATTCAGCAGTTCCTCCTTTAAATTATAGCAGACTTTATATAGCAAGGAGGTGTGTTTGTGTGTATAAAAAACAAGCCTATCAATTCAGAAGGTGTTAGCAAAGTTACTATCAAAGATTTACCAGTCTTTTGCTGAAAGGATCTAATTATAAAGTCTTTCAATTTTGCTCTTTGAAAACACGCTTCCTTGTAGTTCACAGCCCACCTGTGAACTTCTGAAGAGCCTTCCTGTAGAAAATTACAGTGAAGGGGAAAAAAGAATAATATATCATAAATCTACACAGAAAACAATATTTATTATAACATATCACTATCACATATAGGCAGCAGCAATAGTTTATTCAAAAGCTCTCTCTTGTCAGCTGCATATTTAATTTGTGGACTTGGCATCAAATGATCATCAAATGATTACACAAGTGCTACATTACTGAATATACCACACATTCAAGACTGATTTGCTCATACAAACAGAAAATAAACATATTAATAGTGTAAACAAATTATATAAGACTTTTTTCCCTAAACAGTCTGCCTTGCTGAAACACTGAAGCTGGCCCCTCGACACAGTCCTGTTCATAGGAATCACTTCATATATTACATTTAATATTCAACTGCTCAGAAAACATTTTGTTCTTTCTCTATACAAAATTTTTAAAAAAACCTATGCTTTGTATCATGCCAACTTTCAGAAAAACTTCTACAAATAGAGAATCATAGCACATCCTGAGTTGGAAGAGACGCAAGAATCATTGACAAGAATCATTAAGTTCAACTCCTGGCCCTACACAGGACACGCCAAGAGTCACACCACGTGCCTGAGAGCATTGTCCAAACTCTTCATGAACTCTATCAGGTTTGGTGCTGTGACCACTTCCCTGGGGAGCCTGTTCCAGTGCCCAACCCCACTCTGGGTGAAGAATCTTTTCTTAATACACAGCTTAAACCTCCCCTGGCACAACTTCAGGCCACTGTCTTGGGTCCTGCCACTGGTCATGAGAGTGAAGAGATCAGTGCCTGCCCCTCCGCTTCCCCTCATAGGAGGATTTTGAAGCCGCAATGAGGTCTCCTCTCAGTCTCCTCTTCTCCAGACTGAACAAACCAAGTGACCTCAGCCACTCCTCATAAGGCTTCTCCAACTGAGTGAAAATGTTTCTTTGATTATTTTTTAAATATTCTCTCTTCAATGCTGTTCTTAAAGCCAAACTAAAATCTAGGGATTAATCTAGTTCTTATGAAATTCTCTTACTGGCACTCTAAATCCTACTTCTCAGAGCCTTCTACTCCCAACTGCTGTCAAGCAGCATGAATGGAGTCTTGAAGAGCACAAGTCAGTCTTATGTGGAGTGGCTGAGGGAGCTGGGGATTTTCACCTGGAGAAAAGGAGGCTCAGGGATGACCTCATCACTCTCTACAACTGCCTGAAAGGAGAGTGTAGCGTGGTGGGGGTTGGCCTCTTCTCCCCAGTAACAAGTGGCAGAATAAGAGGAAAAGGCCTCAAGTTGCACCTGGGAAGGTTTACACTGGATATTAGAAAAATTTCTGCACCAAGAGGGCTGTCAGACATTGGAACAAGACTACTCAGGGAAATGGCTGAGTCACCAGCCTTGGAGGTATTTAAAAGATGTGAAGATATGGCATTTAGGACATGGTTTACTGGTGGACTCGGCAGACTTAGGTTAATAGTTGGACTGTTGGTTGGATGATCTTAAAGGTCTTTTCCAACCTGAACAATTCTACTATTCTATGACTGAAGAGTATCTGAAGATGTGTATGTTAGACTTTAATCTCTATGGGGCAGACATGCTGACTGTGATCCGTTGTTCTTTTCCAAGCTGGAGTGCTTGGAAAAGACTCCTGCACAACTCCTGCACAACAGGTTGTGTACATCAATACCACTCACCTACTCGGCATTCTCTCAATTCAACAGCAAAAACCTAAATCAATTGAATTCTGAGTGATTTTTAGTTAACAGGTGATTTTTAAGTGTTTTCTATTACTAGATACATTTCAGAAATTAAAGCAAATGCTCAGTGAAGGTTGCTTTGACACTAATTAGTAAAATTCCTTGAAAATATGCAAAGCAAAACTTTTGTTTCAGTTCCAGTCATAGGACAAAAGTGGGCTTATTGGAACCATCTTGAGGGACAGTTGCAAAACTGTGAGATCAGATTGTGCACTGTACTCCTCAGGGGACCATTATTAAAACAAAAGAAAAACTTGCAGCCAGTGAGATTTAGATGGACTGTTTGTGCTAAGAATAAACACAGATGTCTTCCTGAGTCACTGCCTGAATCCAGGCACCCCAGATTAACAAAAATTAAATTCTCCTATCATCATAGACAAAACACAGATAAAGGACCTACTGCGTACTCTTGTAAGCCAAATATCATACACTTAAGAGAATATCTGTTGCATAACAACAGTAAATTTAATTAGTTTGTTTCAATAGTGAATTTAATTATATAGTTTATCTGTGAACATTTATGCAAAGACATATATCTTCACATTTGCATCTTGACATGACTAATGAAAGTACATTGTTTTGTCTGCAACTAATTCATTTTCACTTAATATGGCAATGACTGATTAATTTCATTTTCTGGTGTGGAGGCTGTCCTGGAACACAGTCAATGTTCCTTCAGAACCTCTGAACTTAATTATCTGCAAAAAGAAGGTGGAGAAATGGATACAATTTTTCTCTCTCTTTTTCTCTTTTCTTTATCTCTGAAATTACCAGCTGTGTATCAGAAGATTTTTCAAAGATTTATGGCAAAGCAAAGGCTACTCTTATTGGTACCAATTCTCATCAAAAACCTTGCATTAGTAAAGCAAGTAAAATTTGTTCTGGAAATGTCTGTTGGGATTACATTCAGTGTAATTTATTTAAACTAAATTGGAAAAAAAATCACCTACATTTATAGTTGTGGTCCTACTTTTTTTAACTGCATATAAAATTACTGTTGGCTTCTATGGAAGTTTCAAATGTGCAAGGAATACAAAATGATATTAAAGGATATGGGCCTTTCACTTAGGAGTTTGGCTTGATGATCCTTGTGGGTCCCTTCCAACTTAGAATATTCTGTGAATCTGTGAATCTGTGATATTAAGTTGCTCCTCTCACAAGAAATAGTATTATGAATACCAAATAACTACACTGGTGATGAAATCTCTTGAATTTTGAGAACACGAGTTTACAGATGTGTCCTCTCAGCATGGAGCAAAGGTAGGTCTTTTCATTCAATTTCTAATTGTTTCAGCTTTCCAAGACTTCTCACATCATTGCCAAAGTGTTTTTCCATTCCACATTTATGGAATGTAATCTCAAATTATGATACATTACTGAAAAATAGTAAGTCAGATATGATGGCTAAGTCACAAAAATCAAGATGAATGCATGAAATCCTGATCACTGACAGGAACTGCAAACTTTGCACTGACCTATACAAGGACAGACCTTCACCTGTGAATTAGAAGATTATTGTGTGGATATTCTGAAGCACTCCTTTCATACACACTACCATAATTTGGAAGCTACACAAATGTGAGGAACACCACATAGAAAATTAGAAAATGCAGCACGCAGAAGAAAATTTTTCTAACAGTGCTAGCTTTCCAAAATAAAATATTATTTCTAGACGATATCCAGCAACCTATGCACCAACTCAGCCTTCTGAATTTTTAGTTGCCCAGGCCCAGTACCCCATAATTGATTGCAAAAATGGAATAATACGGAGAATTGTTTAGATGTGACTATAAATAGCTTTTAGCTTTCTTAACAAAATCTTAAGCAAGCAAAACTAGTTCTGGGTCAAACAACATTTTTTTTCCTTGTGTCATTACCAGTTTAAAAAGTTACTTTTCAGAGCAAATTTTGACTAAATACATCCCTTCGTGAGGGCGGGGGGGGTGGAGGGAAGTTTCACTTTCCAAACTCTCAAAAAATATTTTGGTTGTTTCAACTTTCGTTTTCAATTTTTATTACTTTAGCCAAACCCAGCTGCTGAATGTGGTATGGATCGTGAGTTTTTTTAATCTGTACTGCATCTTCTGCAAACAGATTTAATTAGCAAAACTGCTGTTCTGAGATACCAGTAGTATATCCTCAATTTTAGCTCGACCCTATTTCGAATTTCCAACAATGATTAAATAAAAACCTGATGAAAAGAAACTTTACAGCAACTCGTCTTTCATGTTACTGTCAATACTGAGTTGGAATGAAATATTTCCCATGTAAAAGTGATTTCTTTAACCAAAATATTTCAGGTACAGGATGAGTCATAAATCACACATCATCTGTCAAAAGAAAGAAACTTCACATAGAACTGAAACTCATACGATTAAAAAAATATGTGTTTTTATAAAAGGTGATTCTGATCTCCACAAATTATGCTGCTTGTAACAAACTTTTGAACAATACTCAAACCATTTTTAGATTCATACATTACCAGCTGTCACAAACTGCAGCCAGGCTTGCCCCCTGAGGTTTTCCAAATTCTTGTCTTTGCTACAGAACATCCTACAAGCTTGCCAAGAGCTAAAAAGCTGCTGCCCAAACAGAGTAGATTTATTAGAAAAGCTGAAGATGTTTATTGCAATGACCAGTCTTTTTCCCTTAATGTATCCCATTGTTCTCTCACTGAAACATACTCTTGGTTGCCAAAACTTTTACATATTCCTGCTTGCTAGGTTTTATGAAGAATGGACTTTTAAACAGTAGCTGCAAAGCTATTTTAAATCAAGAAGCTCCACCAAATGGATATTCTCTAAGGGTGATGGAGTTTCTGAACTTTATTTTCACTACAGTATTTTGTCAGACAACACAGTACTTACTCTGTATAGAAGCTCAGTCAGGAAAACTTCCTTGCAGGATATTAATCACATTTTTAGTATCCTGTTGCATCCTCCTCTGTGCCAGGCAAAAGACCACACATATCCTTCCAATTGCTGCCTGGGGACTTCTGAGCAGCATTCATTTTACTTTCATTGAAGTGACCCCTCTGTCCCCTTTTTAGGGCTCCCTGCCTGGTATCACACATGGGAAGATAAGCAGAGAAACAGAACAGATGGTGGCAACAGATGCCATTGCTCATCATAGGTGAAAGGCCATGGCTAAATTCACCATCCCACAACTCCCACGTTTCCCTCAGTCCCCCCACCTCACATATTGTCACAAATACATCAGCAGGAGAGGAAGTTGGTTACACTGCATCCTCAGGCCTACGAATCTTCCAACTCACAGCAAGGCCAACACCTCGATGAAGCTTTGAATCCATGTTTAGAATTTAAATATAGCTAATTAAAATAAACTCAAACTTTCAAGTATTTTCTACTCCTTGTTTCACTTGTTGCAGGAACAACTGAGAGCAACTAGCAAAAGAACACATTTAATTTTTCTTAACTTTGTGTATTTGCCAACATTTTTGTACAACAGGTTTCTCTTTTTAATGTGGTCATTTAGACTGCTATTTGTAAGAGGTTTATTATAAAGCAGTATAGAAAATAGAAAAAAATGTGTTAACAAATTCAGGAGCACTCAGAAGCCTAGCATTTGAAACACATTAGGAACTGATTTCTACTGTACATAGTCTCCTTTACTACTCTTTAATACACAAATAATACATGTGCTAAATGCACTTTAAAACTATTTGCACTGTCCTAACAGCCAGCCATAAAACTGGCAATGAAAAATAAAATGTGTATGTCTTCTGGGAAAAATCTTCAAGAATACTGCATGATGCCACCAGCCACAAGGCAAATACCAAATTCCAGTTTCCAGTCAAACTGCCTAGGAAAGACTAAAAGCAAAGAACATGGCAAGCCTTAGCAGCCATAGGTCACCTGGTAAATTACTCATATCCTAAATCAGGGATTTTCAAAATTCTGATGTTTGTAGACACCTAAAAAATTTTCAATGCAACCTCCTGTAGAATTCATACAAACTTTTTTCCTCTTCTTCCGTAAGTGTCTTAGAAGTTGTTCACAGACCCACCCCCATTAATTTTCCATGAATTCCAAAGATCACATGCTGAAAGCCACAATTAGAAATTCAGCAGCCAAATGAACCATCTTTTAAGGCTGAAAATAATTAGATTTAGAAGACAAATTCGTCAGGAAAAATTAAAGGGGGGAAAAAAAGAAATCAAAATAAAAAACCACATAAATGAAATTTCTTTATTGCATGTCAGAATGATTTCATAGAGGTGCCCAGACATTGCAGCAAACTTCTTAATTTCTCAAGGCCAAATGCAATTGTCCTCACCCCACAGTAAGGTCAGATCTCCAAATCTCTTGCAGCTTTAATGGACTGCTACTGAAAGTCAGCAGCAAGTCTCATGTCAACTCCAGAAGGCAGAACTGGGAGTGATCAAATCTCTTCCACCACCACCATGTCTCCATCAACTAACTCCTTAAATCTCCATGTCTAACTGTTATTTTAACAGCCAGATGTTTTAAACAGGAACACTTGAGCTATGAAGATCTTCCACAACTGGGTCCAGGTCCTCCATGCTGACTCTGACTGAATCCTGCACTCCCTACACTCCCTGCTAGGAAACCTTTGGCAGTTCCCAAGATAGCTGACTTCCTTCAGCCAGAAGCTGTTTCATACACATGTAACTGTGGGAAGTGCTATGACAAATTAGGATCTCTGCAGTGTAACAGTAAGTATACCTGATCAGATAAAAAAATTAGAAAAAAATCAAAATAAACAAAAAGCTCAGTATGAAGCTTTTACTCATAGGAAGTATCCATACAATAATCTTGGATTAGCCCTAAAACCTAGAAATAAATGAGATGTCTGTCTCTGAAAACATTCATTTTCCTAGTGTTTATTGAACTTTTGAAATTATACAGTTACTTTTGCACAAATCTTCATACTGTTCACTTATTCAATTCATCTGTGTTGGTGATAAAGCCACCACAACTTATCATTTTCTATAGCCTCAGAATCCAACATTCCACTCCATAAATGCCAAATTGGAAAACACTTAGGCAAAAGTGTAACAAGTCCCCGAATACTGTTTATCAAAATAGTAGTATCTGAAAATGAATTCAAATACAGAACACCTGCTTCTGTGCTGTCATAAAAATTCACAGCTGCATTACCAGACCTGTGGTCTACACTCTCTCAGGATATCTGCTGAGATGGAGAAAAAGAACCCCAGCCCAACAAAGGAAGACAGGCTAAAAAAACTTCCCCCTGTAATAAAGAAATTAAGACAGACATGGCATCAACCTCGAGTTGAAATGCTGCCTTGCTCTTTAACACAGGACAGAGATTTGCTGCCTGTAGTTGCAGCCATTCTTGCCAGAATCAGTACTTTGCTGGCTGGACTAGATGCTGTTGCTGTGACTCATCTGGGATATCACCACGCTGCAGGAGAAATCCTGCTGTGAACTACAGTCTGTTCAATGTGGGAGTATTACAGTAGCTCACAGAAATTGTTCTGGGGCACTTACAGATGCCAAGATGCATTACTTCTTCTATTACAAACAGTTCAAGTGGAATAGACTGGAGCTACTCATTTGAGTAAGATTTTATTTACTGTTGGTACACATGAAAGAGTTGGGTTTTAGCATCTCTTACGAAAAATGCAATTTCTAACACACAGTACACTGCAGATTATAAAATCCTTGAGGAGGCTTGAGAACAAGTCATACACTACTGCAAGCCCCACTAACTCTCTCTGCACTTGGGTCTGTGTGCCTCTAGCTCTTCTGCATCCTATCTCCACTACATGCTTTCTTCATACACTTTCCTCAACCTTTCTCACTTTTTTCCTATTTAGGAAACAATTTAGGATTTCAGTTTTACTGGAAGGATTGTAAGATCTGAGATAGAGATCTGTTATGTCAAAAATTCTATGAGCTGGCACCAACCAGCTCTTCAGTCTAGTGCAATGTTTCCCACATTGATCCCTGTACAAAAGGCAACTGAAAATCCAGGACACAAAACAAAAACATTAAAAAACACACCAAAATCTCTAATGAAGATTAAGAAACATACAGATAAGTTATGTTTACAAAGCTATTAAAACAGTGACTGGAGCTCTTATCAATTAAGATGTTCCAGCTCCAGCTCAGCAGGGTTGAGTGTTCTTTCCAAGGGAAGTGCGCTTTGCCCTGCTGCATCCAACTCCAAAACTTCTCAGTCCAGTCTTGCAGTGCCCTTGCAGAGCAGCAGAATCAGATGTGCCAGGGCCAAAGTTACTGCAAGTTGCAATGGAACATGGCAAACACTTTGTTAATTTTCATCAGCGATTTATGCTTATATGCGAAAATATGACCTGTAGCAACCGAGGAGGTGTCCTGCTGCTCAGAAATGGAGGGAAGCCTTTGGCAAGTACAGATGGAAAGCTGCAGGACTAATATTTTAGACCATCACTGCAAAACCTGCCATTGAACTGAGGTCAGAGACCTGGAACACTGTCTAACCAGACAGATACCCGCCCAGCTTTTGGGTAGGCTGAGTACAGAGTACGCAGCTCAAGCTGTCACCCTTACCAATACCACAGCCTGTTTGTGTAGGGGATGTGGAAAGTATCAGCTTCATTAACTTTATCCAATCAAGGACCTCTTCAATACAAATGGGAATAGTAATCTAAGAGGGGAAGTGATAAAGCACAGGGACACAAACTCTTACACAAAGGATAAACAGAGACAACGCCAAAAACCTCCAGATACTAATTGACGGGCCACTAAGAAACTGAAGGGTATGCATGAGGTATGCCTGTGTATTCACTCAATTCTCAAGATGAACCAGCCAGTGAGTGGCTCTGGGACCTGGCAGGGGTATCATGTGGGTATTTGGGGGGAACCACAAGTGTGGAGTACCTGTGGAACAAGTGTGTGAGCGCACGTCTCTTTGCAACAAGCACCTAGCTGGACCAGCTGGTGAGCAGAGAACCATGGGGTGGGTAAGGGGATCCAGGCAGGAGGGCAGGGCAGAGAGGGGGGCCACAGCAGTGCTTGGGTGATTGACAAAAGTGCGTGTACTTTCACTATTGAATGTCAATCCTTACCAGTGGAAGAGGAGGATGGGAACATGGCTATAACACCACTCCTGGAAGCGCTGTGTGTGGATGCTGCTGAAGACAGTACCTCGTCTCGGGCAGCCTGAGTAGCCAGCCATGCAAAACGTCCTCTGTGTGTGTATGGTGTCTCTGGGGTACCTGTTCAGCTTTGCTACTGGTCAAACCTGTAAATGGGAAAGCAGCTGCCGCATCCATCGTCTGGGAAGGAGACTTCTAGGTTTTAGGGCACCTCAGACTGGGCTCCAGCAGCCAGGAAAAACTGTCAGGCTCTGGAGCTGCTGGATGGAACAGCTGCTTGTAACATCCTGTAACTGCTTGCTTAAAGCTGATGTATAGATGGCCTGCAATACTATAGTCATATGAACATTGGCTGAGTAACAGCCCTTCTTTTCGTGACCCATACTACCAGCTTCCCATTAGGAAAAAAAATTTAATTCACATTGATAGTCTTAGCTCACTGCTCCTGGAAGACTGCTGAGGATTTTGGAATAAAATACAAAAGCAATCCATCTTATCCCTGCCAGCAGAAAGAGAGTGGTAAGTAAAAGTATGCCATAAAAATGAAGATAATCACATACTTTGTTTAGTCACCTAGTTATAGGAGGGTTACATGAACTAATCTTCAGCTGAGAAAAAAGATTGGAAAGGAAAAAGTATGGAAGCCATCAAATTCTTGGGTTAACTTTCTTCTCCATGTTTTCTGTCTATGCTTCACCTCCATGTCCCCATGCTCTGCACAATTTTCAACTCATTTGTCTTATCAATTAGACATGTGAATGTCTACATGTGCTTCGAAAGCATATAACAAGACAAAAGGTTAAATCTTAAGTTCAAGCAACAGGAGGTTGCCATCAGTTTAAATGGGATCAGAATGTTACATGTAATTCAGAATTATTATTTTTCCGTAATTCTTGATGTGTGCCTTGCTGCTTTTCAAAATAATTGCTGCTAAGGTTTATTATTTATATGCTTAGGAGTCTTTGGAGGTGTTCTCAAATCTTAAGAGATTGGATCTTGTTTTTCATTCTTAAACATTCATGCTTCAGCATTAAATTGGCTTATTAAACAATATGATCATCATTATTGTGCAATTTGAAAAGGCTGATCTTTTTATAACCTTAGAAAGTAAAAGAATCATTTTAATGTAACCACAGGAATTATGGGAACTGAAATTGTCATTTCTATAGTGATAAAAGTATGCTTTATGTTTATAAATTTAGCATAAACTTCTACAGAGACCCTGATTTGTAAACATCTGCTTATCTGCACTTTCTTCTTAATTTAAGAATCACAAAAATTTTACAGCAAATTCATCAGAGTTATTGCATCTTGTATTCAAAATAATATTATAATCTCACAAGTTGGATGCAGAATTTGTTCAAAGTAAAATGCCTTTATTTCACCTAAATCTGGAACTCCCTCCATTAAAATCAGTGTGATTTTTTATGTGACAAACGGCTGCTAAAACTGGCAAAAATCTGCAGAGCTGAGGCCAGAGTACCATAGTTTTTCATTTTGCTGCTTGGCATTTAGGGAAAACTTGTCATTCCACAGAAACTGGCAGATCTAATCATATGTGCAATTTCATATGGTTTTCCTTATCAAAGAAACACGTAAGCTGTATGATTTTCTAAGCTTGTATTTTAGTTTATTTGTAGGATTGACACTTTGACTAACCATAAGGAATTAATAGGAGACACGTGGCCAAAAAGTGGAAAAATTATTTTTATTAGTCCTACTGTGTAAAATTGCTTCCATTTTTAGTTTATGAAAATAGTTCAGCTCTTAAGTTTTTAGCAGCAGTAACAGACACAGTAAAAAAGGAGCACCTATGAGCTCCTTTCAGCATCACAGACTATAAAAATAAAACACAATAGTCCACATCTCAAAAGAGAATCATACAATACCCTGAGCTGGAAGGGACCCATCACGATCATAGAGTCCAGCCCCTGCACAGCACCATCCCCAAGAGTCACACCATGTGCCTGAGGGCATTGTCCAAACGCTTCTTGAACTCTGTCAGGCTGGTGCTGTGACCACTTCCCTGGGGAGCCTGTTCCAGTGCCCAGCCTCCCTCTGGGTGAGGAACCTTTTCCTAACATCCAACCTAAACTTCCCCTGACACAGCTTCATGCCATTCCCTTGGATCCTGTCACTGATCACTGCAGGGAAGAGATCAGTACTTTCCCTGTTACACCTTTAGTGTATAAATTTTCATTGCCTCTTTACACTTCTTATTTTCCCAGAAAGTTCAATAAAAAGTTTGCCTTTGCCTCACCTAACTGGTGGCTGTAGAGAACAAGCCTCTTCTTTCCTGCAGGCACAAATGCATATATGCTTCCAGCAAGTGCAATATCACCTTTGCTCCCCTGAACTCCCCCTAGAATTTAATTTTCTATTACGGTGCATCAATTATCCTGAGGAGTTCTTCATATCAAAATTAATTGAAAGGTGCATTTAGCGGTTTCTTTTCATGCTCAGCAAGCTGACTGCAGCTACGCATGGTACGACCACAGAGAAAAATATTTTCTCTGAATATCTTTTTAATCTAGGCCTGTCATATGCTTCTGTACTCTAAAAGCCTTATTTTGGCTTGCTCCCAGTGTTCTCTTGAAACAAAGCCTGCTCTGTCTGTAGTAGATGACTTGTCATATGTTACCATATGTGTTCACATCCGAGAAATAGGGTTGGTTACTTCCTCACTTCCACAGAGGAACCAGAAAAACTCATGTCAAAGTCACTCCAAAATGTTGACTATCAGAATGATATTCTGACATTTATAGATAAGGCCTACCATTGCCTCATCTTCCTTCAAAAACTGTTTCAGAGTGACAATAAAGGCTTTATCCAAAGCAACCTTATGACAAAGCAAGGACTGAAGTCCACTAGGTGTGTTGAGTATAAAGTAGACCACATGAAAAAAAATATGCAAACAAGTAAAACAAGACTACATTACAGGGAGAATAAGGATTGTATGAAAATACTAACTCACTTTAGATTCTCACTGATGTCCTTAGCTCTCTGTACTTCTCTTCATCTTTTATTTCATACATCACTCATTTGTTCCAAGACCTTAAGAGTTTTACTCAGCACATCACTGGACAGATTTTTGGAAAAGATAAATCATAATAATTAGTATCCTTAAATCATCAAGAAGCTGAACTGAATTAATGTATGGTATAACTGCCATACAGTGTATAGGTTTTACAGAAGTAGAAAGAAAATGGATTTTTTGTTCAGTATCCATGTACTAATGGATAGTGTACATGTATATTAATACAGATGTACTAATATTCAGTGAATGTGGAGTTTTCAGCAAATAAAAAATGACTAAGTTACTACCTCCAGATAAAACAAGAGGCTTTACAGATAAATCTAACATGTATTATTAAATATTTGCTTTTACAACATTAATAGCACTTTTACAACAATTGTTAGATACTCTTTGTTGTCCAGCCTTTGAACAGACACTCGGGATCTTTTGTGCAGACCATAAAGAGTCTTTTCCCCTTTTATTATCAGCCAGAAGTGCAGCCACTGGGCATATTAACACCATGCAACCAAGTGCGGTAAACTGAACTCTGAGCTACAGATAACAAAATCCAAAACAAAGCACCGTGCAATGGTGCTTGCTTGGGCCTTGAAAGCACAAAAGCACATCCTGCTGCCTTGGATGCAATACCACTTTTCTATTTCTTTCTGCAGAGGTGCTGTTTTCCCCAGATGGCCAGGTGCTGGTTAAGCAGGTCACAAAATCTCTGCCACAGCAATGTGCAGATACAGTCAACTTTGTGTTGAACAGCTCGTTATTAGCTGAAGGGCTCTCCTGAAAACTAACAGCCCTGCCCTTCAGGCACTGGTACCAAGGATTGCCATTTGTGTGAGGAAGCTGTCTCCTAGAGAAAGTACAAGAGAAAATTAGTCCTCAGGTCTGTCCTGGCATTTTGAGAGCCAGTGCTTCTTTTTCTCCACATTCATCCAAACAGTTATCTTTTAGCATAACTCTGCGTTTGGCTGACAGAGCCCAATTTCTAATGAACACATATGATTAACTGGAATATGAGATGCACAGTTCTAGGGGAAGATCTTTATGAAAGCTCCACTGCAGACCACTTACTATTTTGTAATGATTTGACATTAAATCATTCCCATTAGATTTTGGGGAAGTGTATTGAGTCTAAGTATCTCTGGCTGCAAAGACTTGTCATTCACTAGCAGATACATGATGGACTAGAGTATACAACTGTCAAAATATTTGAATCATGTGCTATAATATAAATTCTTAGATTTTCAGGAAACCTACAGAAAAACAGACCATGAATATATATATTTTTAATCATTATGAAAAATGTGTATGTCTGCATAGTAAGGCTGCTTGATGTCCTCTCTGTAAAATCTCCCACTTTCTCTGCCATCAGCATCTCAACTTAAAATGTAAACACTGTTAACAATCACTACAGTCTGATACACTCCAGATGAAGAGCTTTCACAGTTAAAATCAAACTGAGCATAATGAAACCTCCCATAGCTCACTGAAAAAAAAAAATGCATCCAGAGTATGACTCACCTTTCTTTCCCTAAGCATTACAATGAAGAAATGGTTATGAAAATATGTCATTCTTTGCTAATTCTTGTATTTTCCCTACTGATGTTTTTTGAGATTATCCACCAGTGATACTGAGCTTCCTCAGTATTTTCTTTGAACCTCACTCTGCACTGACACCTTTGGTTTGCAGGAAGGATGAAATTTAGAACTAACTAGATAGCTGTAGATCTAAGTTATTTCCAAATATTTTGCTTTAAAAGATAATCTGAGCCTGCAATTTGTAATGCTTAAAACTGAATACAAGAACGAACCATGACGGCTTGACAGAATCTAGACAAGCAGTTCCAGCTGATTCTGTCACAGACCACAAGAATTTTTAAGATGACTATTCTAAATGGCCCTGCCTTTCTCCTTTCCTGTGATACATTGTATTCTGTATCACTGCAAGGAAATAGTTTCCTTTTCCAAAGTCCATTTAAAATGCCAAGTTAACCAGTTACCTGGTAAATTTTTTTGGTAAATTCTTCTTTGTAATTTTGCCAGAATTTAATAGCTTAGGCCTCTTATGAAACTGCATCTGATGTTTTTGTGAAAACTTCACCAAAAACTGGTTGCTTGACTGCTAAATGAGATTGGGGGAAAAAACATAGCAACAGTGACATTCATATTTTTAACTGCTTATTTGAAAATCTAAAACTTCTTACATACATATAAATTCTATGCTGATTGTTGGTATAACTGGGACATGAGTTCTGTGATCTCTTCAGGCTCTACAATAACATGAAAGAACAGGACACATACACACAAAGAATAATGATCTATTCTGCATAAAATTGTAAAATACCATTTAAAGAAAAATGTATCACAAAACCTTTCTTTATGCAACACAGATTTTGCAGGCTAGCACCTCAGTTCTCCATTATTAACCAAGACACCATATTTAAGAATGGGGATAACTCTGAATATTTCACATACTATTCTGTTAATCTTTCTCATATAAATGATTTTTCTTGTAAAAAAGAGTAAGTCAGAAAGAACTGCACAATCATATTAAGTTATGAATCTGGACATTAAGTTTACTTATAATAAATCATGAAAATCAGACTCTGAGCCCAGTTCTAGACTCTGCAAACTCAAAGGATTTGCTGAAGTCCAAGAGTTTTGGGTAACAAATGAGAATTTTAGAACAAGCAAGATATTGATGTTATTTAATTATGCATATAAAATCCTGGTTCCACTGAAATTAACAGACAAACTCTCAATGATTCTTTGAGACCACCACATCACGGGTTGCTTTGTGACATGAAGTGAGAAATCTTACCCACATTTTGGTCTAACCTTGCAAACATACAAGCAACACAGTAATGATCTATAACATTCTCAGTAGGTGCTATTGCAAACGTTTTCAACTTGTTAATTATCCCATAAACAAGCCAAACCAATTTCTTCATAAACAGTGTGTTTGGTAATTTTTACCTTCTTTGTTAAAATAGCCAAAGCATTATTTTGCTTATGAAAATATGGATTCCTCCTTACACTGTTTGAGATAGCATTTGCATGAGATACTAGAGGGATTAAGTATGTTTAAAAAACATATTTCATTCATAGTTAGCCGGACCACGTTGTCATCTATTTTATTCCTGCTTGGGAAAAACTGGCATGTCTAACCTTCCTTCTCTCAGGTGTACCAGTGGGGCAGTCCAACACCTCACCAAGAACAAAACACAAATGTCATAATGCCCTTCTTTCAGAAGTATGATCTATCCTCATCAATTCCTTGGACAGACTCTCCAAATTCCACACTTGAGGCTTAACGTAAAAGCAGTCATACAGTGACACTTCTTCCTTTTGGGTGTCCTTCCAAGAACAAAGATATCAAAGGTACTATCTGGCAAAAAGGGCAATTTTCCCAGGGAAAGAAAGAGCATCCTTGCTGACTGTCCTGCATGTGCCATCCTCCCCTCCAGGGCAAACTTCTCATCTAGCCCCATAGTATACAGGGTGTCTCCCTGTCTTCCCAGTCAGACTTGTCCCCAGTATCTCATGGAAATGCAGGACCTTGTCACCCAAATGCTCTGTCACTAAATACTGTGATGATAAAATATACCCTTAAATATTTAGTCAAAGATTTATTCCATTCAAAGCTAGCCTGGCAATTAGTCATACAACGGCTCCAGCACTAGCAAGCAACTGGTTTTCTGACCAGTACCGTTTTCTAAACAACACAAGCAGTTAATCGTTGCCTTTTACTGGCAGATGTCTGGAGATAGTCAGAAGTCAGGCCAGGACACAGAATTAATACAAAGATCACACGTGATGCTCCATCTGTCAAAAATCTATTGGAAAGGTAGCCCTGATGAACTTCTTGCAATATTAGGCAACACTGGTCATGAAAAAAATTATATTCCACTAACAAGATATTTTAAGACAAAAATCAGAATGTCAACCTTTCAGCTATTGTTCCTCCAATTCCCAGAAGTAAGGCTTGGGCATTCCTAATAAACTGCTGAGCCAATGCACAACCAGGAATTCAGGCAGGGAATTTCACAGGGCAGAAGTCACAACCTTCACACGATATAGACAGTGAACCTCATCTCCAGTCAGTAAAGGTGTCTACAGACTTCTTCACATCTAGAAGGGCTCAAACTCTCTCTCTCTCTATCTCTGTCCAACTACCTGGCCCCTAAGTGTGCACACTCATTCTCACATGAATATAAACCAAAATCATACATTCTTAAATCACAGAACTACTGAATAATGCAGGCTGAGAAAACCCCCACAACTAGCTCTAAAGTTAGATCACATACGCAATTCACATTGATTTTCCTATAAACTGCAAAGAAAGACAAAAGACAGTTATTTCAACTGAGAAACAGTTCAGAAAATGCTGAAATGATTTAGTTGTGTATGTCATATAAGACACATTATTCAAGTCTTTGTTCAAATGATGAAGAATATTACAAAATTGCTTGTATGCCACATTGCACATTAAATCTTGCTCCTTACAACTCGTGGCATGACATCTGCCCCTGAACTTACAGGGTTTGTCTCAATTACCCCATCGTACATGGAAATATCTGAAACACACATCCAATAGACAACCCATGTCCAGTGCCGTATTAGCTCACGCATCACCAAAGGTACTGAATTTTGTCTGACAGGCTTACCAACACCAACCCTACTTCTGCCAAACACAAATAATGCATTAAAGGCATGATGTGTCTGCAGAATTTTGCTTCTACTTAGACACATTTGTTTCATTCACTATGCTGAGCATGTGCAATATAAACTTTATCCAAGGAGGTGCACGCTGGAGATTCACAGTATCTTCAACATGTGTTTATCCACACAGTTGGAGAGAGTTGCCTAAAATAAACAGCTGGGCCATTATGTTTGTCTACATAACAAGCTTACATTATACAGTTCAAAATAATAGCTTTGATGGAATTTAAATCCCTCTGGAGAAAAGCACTATTTAGCCACAAACTTACAACCGATTGTTCAGCCAAAAAAAAAATGTATATGCATGGATATTTTAGGCCAGAAAAGATCATCTTCTTGTGCATACATAAGCAAAGAAATTCAGTTCTAATTTCTGTATCAAGTCTATAACTCCTCTATGAATTACTTATTTCGGAAAGATAGTCGTGGTTTTAATAGAGACAACTCAGCTCTGAGGAAATACTTAAATTCATTCTTTTCATGGTTAGAAATGTTTGCAATTTCAATTGTTATTTTATTTGCAGTTTCAATATTTTGATTTCCAATACATTTTGGTGCATGATGTCTTCTAGGATTAATGACTCTGCTCAGGTGCCAACATTCACAAAGCTCTTTCCACTCATGGTATATAATACTGATTTGATTTTGCATAGCACCCATCATTCAAATGTCTCAAAAAATCCTCATGGGTGTGTAAGAACGGCAAACTTCCTACAGAAATATCCCCATTTTGCAACCAGGCAAACTGAAGGAAAAGACACTAAAGATAATATTCTCCAAAGAAATGAAAATAACATGGGAACAAGGTGTCTATGCATTTCTGGGAAGGCAGGGTCAGACAAGCTCTCCAAAGTCACAGGCCAACTCTGGCAAAGCCAGGAACACACCCCTCATTGTCAAGGTTCTTACGCCTGTGCTTCCACAACAAGACAACTGCGATCTGAATGTATTACTTCTAGATACTGTTGTATAAAGTTCAGGTGTACAACTCTGCATTTGAAACCACTCAGAAATATACTACAGATTTAATACTGATGTTTCAATTACAGCAACAGTAGAAACTGTCCAGCACAGGAATGCAACAGCTTTTACACCACTTAAGCAACTGGCTGCTCTTAGCACTTCTCATACGATGAGACACTTTAAGCCTAATGAATCACAAGCACCAATATTCACAGCAAGCCCAAATCTGCCTTGGCAGCTGCTGAAACTCTGACCTGTGGCAGAGAAAATGAAGACCTCAGCCTGGCAGTTCAGTCCCCAGTGACTGTGTGTCAATGGAAGCGTGCACACTTAGTCTCTTCTTTTCACATCTGAACCCGGGAGGAAGGTTTTCTTCTGGATCAATGAATACTGCTGAGTAGATGAAAGAACTTAATAGGTTTTCTCCAAAATGCAGCCAATAGCTATCAGAGAGTATTCTGAGAGGAGCTTTATTAGGTGTACACCTCTTACAGCCTTCTGTCATACAAAGCAGCAGGTCAGATCACGGAAAACTAGTGTTTCCAACCCCAGGAAATAGGGTTGCAGAAGCCTAAGGAAGAAAGTAAATTCTCAACACATCTATATAACCCTTCCTACAACTCCAATCTTAACTGCTCAAGTACACTGGGATGTAAAGGTTACTGAAATTTTACTGCTATTTTTGAAATGGGGTATATGGGCTTTCATGAATGGTCATTTTTTTTAGCAGAACGAACATGTGACCTCCTGAAATGTACTGGCCAGAGAAAGTATTCAGAACCTGTGTTAGGGCATTTCTAAAAGTTCTCTAAAAAGTGTTTCTCCTGGACTAGAAGAGACATCTTCTCCATTATGTTGCCATTAAGAATTTGAATATCACTGAATAAGAAAACTAAACATCTTCTTAATATCTTGATTAACTGAATTAACCTATCATATGGTTCATAATATTCTATTATAATAAAAGAAATTAGATGGAAAAAAATTTCTCCTTCCAAATCTGAACTTGCAAAGTTCATTCTACTTCAGACATGTTACACATATCATTCAGAAATTTAGAACACAGACATTTTAAAATCCAGCTGATAAAAGCATATGTTCAGGGACATTAAGACAACAACAACAAAAAAATACCACCTTAACATGGCTTAGATAAACTAGAGTGTCATCTTCGCAGAAAGCACATTCTGGAAGGCTTTGGGGATTTCCCAGGATGGCAGCTTATTAGCAGAAACTGATTGTCATGGCTTTGAACTAAAACACTTCTAGCTGCTGAGAGCTGTTTTGGCTTGTTTGGGTAATAAAGGCATAATTCACAGAAAACATTTTTGACATTTTTGGGCCATCCAAGAACCAGCACTAGGCCCACAACTACCTTACATACTGAATGAAATCCTAACCTTGTTGAAATACACAAGAAATCTGCCTGCAACTTCACACAGCCAGGATTGCAAGACACTACCAGAGCAACAGTAACCAAACAAGAATAATTCAATCTTTTTACAGTGTTCCTGAGCTCACAGTAGGAAAAGAAAATTTTTGACTTGCATCATCCAATACTCAATCTGTAACATCTAACCCTCCACCAGTTTTGTGACATATATTAAAACTTTCATTAAAATTGAGGATTTATACTGATGCAAAATATAACAATAGCAGAGAATCCAAATTCTTGTATCTTTGCTGACCTGTTTAATATATACAACTCTAAAAATGGAAAGAGTCGTTCAGTGGTCCAGTATGCAGCTCCTCCCTGTGTGCACCCTAGATATACGCAAATCTAAATTACCATTTGATTCCTAAAGCATTTTCTGCTCTAATGTAGGAAGAAGCACAACAGGAGAAGTGAAGCAAAGGAGGATAGGATGGGTCTCCTACACTACAAAGAGAAGAGAGAACATTGCATAGACACAAAAAACTTGAAGGATTTAAAGGACTATTTCATAGAGGAACAGAGTAAGTCAGCAATTATCACACCTTATATATAGCATCACGTCCATGAGATTGTTACATGTTTTACTGCACTCTGGTATCTTGTCTACATCTATACAATACAGGAGCAACTTGGGTTCACATCATAGAGTAGGGCTACAGCATTAAGGTGCTTCTGCAGCTATTCTTTGAAGCAAACAACAAAAGTAGGGCCTACAAGCTTCCACATGAACCAAATCCACTACCTGATTTTTTTTTTTTTTAACAAAGAGAGGAGCAACAATTGCACAAACTCCCCACTCTTGTTCCAAGATTTTTATACGCGCGCACACACACACACACACACACACACACTCTCTCTCTCTCTCTCTCTCTCATATATGGAAAAGGCAGGTTTGCTTGCTAAAAACAGAAATTACTGTCATATCAGCCAGAAGAGCCACATTAGATTCAGACGAATATCCAAATAATGCAATACTAGCTTGTCTACATAGCCATGCTTTTTCCATGCTCCTTCTTCAAGAGCTATCCAGACAGAATGTGGAGAGCTGCTGCACTAAAAATATGCAGTCTGTCTCTGTAAAAACAAACAACATCCATACCAAGAATGAGCAATAAAAAAGGTTTACAATAAAGTATCCTGAAAACTAAAACACAAGCCAAATATAAAATTATTAACAGAAGCCATTCATCAACTTCAATTTTTTCATTCTCCCAAAGCTGTAACATGAAGTTACATAATCTTTTGGATTTTGATGGAATCCAGGATCATTTCTCTGCCTGTTTTTCAGGTCTCTGCTGCAGCTCATATTTTCTGTTTTTACAGTTTGATTATCATGACTGATAATCCTTCTGAAAAATCTGTTTAAAGCAAGTTATGCTCAGCAACAGTCATCCTCTAGCTTTGCACACAATGAGCTTGTTTAATCACAGCCACATGGTTTTACACGTGATGTACGTGAAAGTGATTTTAAATGCTTTTTCAACCACGTCTATTGTTTTGTCCAAATCTCAAATTCTATTTTTTAAGGAAAACCTCACTGCATCTAAAACAGTAAGAAATGTGTAAAGTAGGATCTGTAGACATTTTCTGTCTCATTCTCTCCTTGATGTTTCTGTCTGAGAAGGTAATTTCCTATCAAGATGAGATTTTAGGCAAAGGAATTGTAGAAACCTGCTCAGCACCTTAACTTCAAGGTCCATGTGATTACATGCTCAAAATCTCAGCTTTTGAAAAAACAAACTCCCTAAACATCTAGATAAAAGATCTTGAGAACCTGAACCTCATGCTTATCTTAGCAACCTCTGTGAATACCCGTTCCTGCAGACCCTCTGTCTACCTTCCATATTGTGAACTGGCATATGTCGGCTAGACTGTGGCTGGAACATCCCCCCAGGATACATCCCACAGCACATCACTCAGTACATCACAGTGTAAAAGGCAGAAGTACAGTGAAAAAGGAGACAACAAGCAGTACAAACACACATATGACCATGCTAAGGACAATATTTCAGAGCAATGCAGCTGTTGAACAAGAGCTTTTGAATTGAGTGTTTGCAGAGAGTTCCAAAGCTACAAACCTCTGGAGAACGGCAGGCACAACAGATCAGATCCCTTTTCTAGTGCCCTTTAACTGCTCTATGTCAAAGCCTCTGCTGTCACTGCTGGAGGCCTGAGTGTTATTCCTACCAAGTTTTTTCTCTTCTAAATTGCTAACCTTGGCAAATGCCAACACCTGGCCTCATAATTCCTTGTGGATTTACTGAAAAACATGAAGAAAAACAGTGTTATGATATTAATGCCACACATACTTCTAGCCACACTACAAAAGACCCACTTCTTTCAGTTATTCAGGTAAGAGCCTCCCTACTACTTGACTAAGATATTATCTGCAAAAATTATAGTCTTGTCACTACAGAATAATTGATGTTTTGTTGCTGTACTATTGACCAATCTATCTATCTACACTCTGCCTTCATAATATCATTATATTCACAGTCCTGCAATTGTCAAGGAGCGAGAATTTACATACAGTTGTTTACCTACAATTTTTTACCAAAGTATAATAAACTGTGTCAGTTTGTGTGAGTTTCCTGCTACAGCACACAGCTACTGAATGCCTGTAACTGAATCAAATGTAGGTGATTAAGCACAATATTGAAAGTATTAATATAAAGCTATAGAAGAACCCACATAATAAACATTACCCCAACCTCCAAGCTTCAGGTCTAACCTGAGAAGGCACAAGTCTCTGAGTCCTAGAAGAGTTTCAGCCATGTACTTTTGGAAATATGGGTACTCCCAAGCACAGTCTCACTGCTGGAAGGGCAACATTCTCAACTAATTCCAGAGCACATGACTCATCAGAAAAAAATCTTCCAATTCATTTTTCCATAACATCAGCATCCTCTCGAAGGGCCTTCTCGATTGCAGACTGGTTTAACTAGACTCTCATTTTCCCCATCTGAATTCATAGTCTGCTGTAGCAGACCTTCCATATTTTCCTTTTTCCTCCCCATTTCCCCAGTAAATGCTTCTTCAACTGTGAGAATAGCTAGATTAGGAAAGAAAGCTCCAAACTGAATTCCAAAGCCCATCTATTCAGTCACAAAGTTTAACAAAGCCATATTTAACCTGAGGGTGATGCTAGTCTTGGCTTCTTAAGGAGTCTTAAGCAATGTGTTAGGCCCATTTCCAAAGCACTCAATATTCTCAGCTGAAAATTACCTCGTAAGCGCAAACCTGGAAACCAAGATTGACAAACCTTACTCAGATTTAAATTTTGTCTAGTAATAATGAGAATATTCTATAAAAGAGATAAAGAGTTTTCCCTGAGCCTAGGTCTAAACTCTGGAAGGAAGCACTGCAGAAACTAAGGGTCACACAGACCACTTTCTGCTCCATATTCTCCCTTTGGAGTCTGCTTTCCCTAACACAGGGTAGATACTTGGTAACATGCACACTGACAAAAATGTTTGTAAAAGCAAAGATTAAGTACTCTCGAAATTCTTTGGAAAAATTAGGAAAACCCACGACCATCACACATCATGAAGTCATAGAATCCTTTAGATTGGAAAACACCGCAGAGATCATGAGTCTAACCATTACCTTAGCACTGATTTCCAAGTCCACCACTAAACCATGTCTCTACATGCCACATTTACATGCTTTTTAAGTACCTCCAGGGATGGTGACTCAACCACTTCCCTTGGCAGCCTGTTACAATGCTTGACAACCCTTTCAGCGGAGAATTTTTTCCTAACCTATAATCATGCACTTGCATGCTACAAAAGCTGCACAACAAAATATTAACAGAAAGCTATACTACTTCATCTGGGCCCAGCTTCTCGTAGTCTAAATCTGATTCTGTGATAATCTTACGTCTTTTACAGGAATTATACAGTGTACGAAATGCCATCTAGTCATAATCTCTGATTTCACAGGGAAAAACCAACCAACCAAACAGCACTCTAACTGAATTTAAAAGTTCACAAGATTAAAAATTTCAGAAAAAAAGAACTACAGTCTGAGCTATAACCTCTTTTCATTACCGTTTCAACTGTACAGCCAGTAGGACAATAAAAAAATTACAAAATGGCATTCTGCAAAACACAACATTGCTTGTCCTTAATCAGTAAACACTTCTGTGTGTAATTTAATTGGTATGCATACTGGTTGCAAGCTTGGATTGGACTCGTGTCTTTCTGATATAATACAGTCTATTGAACTATGTTTCAGCAATGTATGCAGATATTCCACCATGGGCACCAGTTAATGAGGCCGCGTCCTAGGAGAATAATATTGAATTAGCAAAAGAATGGCAATAAATTCAGAATAGGCGTCTGCAAAGTAATTTTAGAAGAAATGTCTTCCTGGCAAAGAGCAAAGCAAACACTTTGTAGGGGTCATAGGAAGGTTTGGGGAAAGCACTTTGGCATTGAATTAATGCAAAATGATTCTACTGCTCTGAAGTCTATAAACTGTATTAGTAGGCAAGACAGGACTTCCCAGGAAGAGTCTGTTAGGCCTCGGGATGTTTATTATTAATATCTGCTAGCCATTTTTGTACAGGCTACCATTACCAGGCAAATAATTGTGACATCAAGGAATTGTAAGCTAGAGGTTTATTTTGTGTGCAAGTTTTGTGCTTGTTTGGTAAATCTCTTGTAGTCCACTTGGGAGTATGATCATACTATCAGTCAGGTTGGAAGAGCCCATAGTAGGTCATCTGGTCCGACCTCCTTTCTTAAGCAGGACTATCCTAGAGAGCATGGCACAGGATTGTGTCCAGACAGTTCTTCAATATCTCCAGTGAGGGAGATGCCACACCCTCTGGGCAAATCTGTTCCACTGAACAGTCAAGAAGTTCTTCCTCATATTCAGGTGGACCTTCCCGTGCATCAGTTTCTGTCCATTGCCTCTTGTCCTAGTGGTTTGCACCACCAAGCAGAATCTGGCTCCATCCTCTTGGCACTTCGTTTTAGGTATTCATACACTTTGTTGAAGTCCCCTCTCAGTCGTCTTTTCTCGAGGCTGACCAGGCCCAGATCCCTTAGACCTTCCTCATAAGAGAGGTGCTCCAGTCCCCCAGCCATCCNAGATTTAAATTTTGTCTAGTAATAATGAGAATATTCTATAAAAGAGATAAAGAGTTTTCCCTGAGCCTAGGTCTAAACTCTGGAAGGAAGCACTGCAGAAACTAAGGGTCACACAGACCACTTTCTGCTCCATATTCTCCCTTTGGAGTCTGCTTTCCCTAACACAGGGTAGATACTTGGTAACATGCACACTGACAAAAATGTTTGTAAAAGCAAAGATTAAGTACTCTCGAAATTCTTTGGAAAAATTAGGAAAACCCACGACCATCACACATCATGAAGTCATAGAATCCTTTAGATTGGAAAACACCGCAGAGATCATGAGTCTAACCATTACCTTAGCACTGATTTCCAAGTCCACCACTAAACCATGTCTCTACATGCCACATTTACATGCTTTTTAAGTACCTCCAGGGATGGTGACTCAACCACTTCCCTTGGCAGCCTGTTACAATGCTTGACAACCCTTTCAGCGGAGAATTTTTTCCTAACCTATAATCATGCACTTGCATGCTACAAAAGCTGCACAACAAAATATTAACAGAAAGCTATACTACTTCATCTGGGCCCAGCTTCTCGTAGTCTAAATCTGATTCTGTGATAATCTTACGTCTTTTACAGGAATTATACAGTGTACGAAATGCCATCTAGTCATAATCTCTGATTTCACAGGGAAAAACCAACCAACCAAACAGCACTCTAACTGAATTTAAAAGTTCACAAGATTAAAAATTTCAGAAAAAAAGAACTACAGTCTGAGCTATAACCTCTTTTCATTACCGTTTCAACTGTACAGCCAGTAGGACAATAAAAAAATTACAAAATGGCATTCTGCAAAACACAACATTGCTTGTCCTTAATCAGTAAACACTTCTGTGTGTAATTTAATTGGTATGCATACTGGTTGCAAGCTTGGATTGGACTCGTGTCTTTCTGATATAATACAGTCTATTGAACTATGTTTCAGCAATGTATGCAGATATTCCACCATGGGCACCAGTTAATGAGGCCGCGTCCTAGGAGAATAATATTGAATTAGCAAAAGAATGGCAATAAATTCAGAATAGGCGTCTGCAAAGTAATTTTAGAAGAAATGTCTTCCTGGCAAAGAGCAAAGCAAACACTTTGTAGGGGTCATAGGAAGGTTTGGGGAAAGCACTTTGGCATTGAATTAATGCAAAATGATTCTACTGCTCTGAAGTCTATAAACTGTATTAGTAGGCAAGACAGGACTTCCCAGGAAGAGTCTGTTAGGCCTCGGGATGTTTATTATTAATATCTGCTAGCCATTTTTGTACAGGCTACCATTACCAGGCAAATAATTGTGACATCAAGGAATTGTAAGCTAGAGGTTTATTTTGTGTGCAAGTTTTGTGCTTGTTTGGTAAATCTCTTGTAGTCCACTTGGGAGTATGATCATACTATCAGTCAGGTTGGAAGAGCCCATAGTAGGTCATCTGGTCCGACCTCCTTTCTTAAGCAGGACTATCCTAGAGAGCATGGCACAGGATTGTGTCCAGACAGTTCTTCAATATCTCCAGTGAGGGAGATGCCACACCCTCTGGGCAAATCTGTTCCACTGAACAGTCAAGAAGTTCTTCCTCATATTCAGGTGGACCTTCCCGTGCATCAGTTTCTGTCCATTGCCTCTTGTCCTAGTGGTTTGCACCACCAAGCAGAATCTGGCTCCATCCTCTTGGCACTTCGTTTTAGGTATTCATACACTTTGTTGAAGTCCCCTCTCAGTCGTCTTTTCTCGAGGCTGACCAGGCCCAGATCCCTTAGACCTTCCTCATAAGAGAGGTGCTCCAGTCCCCCAGCCATCCTCATAGCTCTCCAGTGGAGCTGCTCCAGGAGCTCTATGTCTCTCTTGTCCTGAGGAGCCCAGAACTGGACACACCACTCAAAATGTGGCCTCACTAAGGCTGAATAGAGGGGCAGGATCACCTCCCTCATCCTGCTGGCAATGCTCTTCCTAATGCACCCCAGGTTTCTGTTGGCCTTCCTTGCCACAGGGTGGTCACTTTCTTGGTGACCTAGTATGTTGTTCCACCAATTCCACAAATTTTGTGTATCCAAATATAATGTTCCATCTTCCATATTAATATGATAGTAAACTGACATCACATTTCTTATAACATAATTAGAGCAGACAATATCTTCCAAATATAGCTTTTAACATACTACTTCTATTTAAAATCTGTGTATATTGGGATCATTGTAGGTAAGATAGTTTTGTTTGAGATGGAAAAACATTCTAACAAGTCACAGATCTCGTGCTCAGTACTGGCTGGTGTCCCCAGGCACAGGCCCAAGTAGTCGGACCCACAATGTCTCTTTCACACTACCGCAAGGATGCCAGGGACATTTGTGGTCAAGGTCAGCTAGCACCCTCTCAGGCACTTAGCTGGTTCAGTCCAGAAGCTCCTTCCAAACAGTCAATTTGGATATGACCATCTGAAAGACAGTTTAACACCCACACAGAGCCAGACCACTCTGGCTGACCTCATGGCCAGAAAACAGGTCCTGGCTTCATCAGTTTCTTAACACAGATATAGCAAAAACAAACCAGAAAGAAAAATCTGTCTAAGTATGGTAGCTAAGTATTCACGATAAATACCGGTTAATTATCCAGTGTTTGAAGGATGTCCCTGTTATTCTTATTGTGCTCACTGGTCTTCTGTGAGACAATGACAAATTACATAGAACAACATGGTGGGGTTTAGAGTATTAGTCTGCTTGCAAATGAAAACAACAGTTCACCTAACTTTCAAGTACTTCAAAACGCAGTTTCTATCTTGGTAAACAAACTATCCTTCACAGCTCCCTTTCCTTTCATGTGTCTGTTTGAACTGATTTACTTACAGTATATCTTCTGGAAGAAGTGTTTAACATCATTTTTGCAGAACTTACTACACAACAAAGACAGTTCATTTAAAATGCATCTCAGGAAGACAAGAATTAATCTCTTCATTTTCCAGCCTGATTTTCCATGAGATGCTTCAAAAAAGAAATACCACCACATCTTTTATTCTTACTATTATCTCCATTATTCAAGTTTCTTTTCATTTATAACACTAAATGTAGCATAATTTATCTTTAGAAATGCAACTTAGTATATCTCATTCTTTTTCTGCCTTCATATTTTTTCTATCTTCAATATTTCCATTTTGTGTTTTGCTCTTTTTTCCCCCCTTCCCTTCTCCCTCTTCTGCTTTCTTCCTTGCTCTTTTTTTTTGTCTGTTTTTTATCATTTAACTTCTCCTTTCTACAAAAGTTATAGTCACACCTCAGGTGAGACAAGCCAACTGTTAAATACACAATAATTTATAGCAAGAAGCAGACCTCTGCCAAATCTCAGACACTGTATCAGGTTTATTCAGTTGACCCCATCCTGACATCCATGTCTCTAGAAAGCATAGTTGCGAGACGTGTCCCTTTTTCCAAGCAGAGGGTTGCCTCATACCCTACGCACAGAGTTTGTCTAGCACAAGATCGTGCAAAAGACAGAAGCTATAGCAGCTGTTATGTACACCCCGTGTGCTCCAAGGAACGGTCCTTGGGAAAACTTGTTTGCTGCAGCAAAATGCTGCCCCAACACACAAGGCTGCTTTCATCCCTCTTTATGAAGGAATACGTCAGTTGTACATCTCACATGTACATCACATATGTGATATGCCTTTGTTACTTTGAAGTACCCAAGGAAAAAGAAAACTCCGGGATTTTGAGCAACAATTTTACACCAGATGGATTGACAAATAATAGCACTTTTTTTTCATCTAATACATAGCAAAATGGAAGGAATAATATTAACTAGATAAAAATTCATTCTTCAACAATGTGCAACTGATTACAGACAAGCAGAGCAATTTATTCAGACACATTCAGATGGAGAATGTGAAAAAACCCTTATATTACTGTTACCACTATGATACCGAATTCAACATATGTGACATTTATAACAGGCTTCTAATTAATGTGCTTTTATGGTGGTTTAAAGTGACAGAAATTAAAATTACTTTTGGAATTTCACCTTTATTAGAAAAAAGTAGTGTGACTACTATTGAAAAGGTCTGAAAAACTTGGTTTGATATCACATCCACTCTCTGAGCTAATGCTACAGATTCACAGGTACCAAAGCACAAACCTCTACTACTTAAAGAATTTAGTGAAACTAACCAATTGTCAGAACTCGTAAGCTATTAGCACCCAACTGTATCAGTGCTTTGTGGAAAATGTCCTTCCCATTTCACAGCCAGCATGAATGTAGTTTCAACTGACTCAAATTTTAGCACTTTTTATCAGTGGGTTTTAAAACCACAACACCGGGATGCTCAGTCCAACTGTATCTGTGAGAGAGCAATTAGAAAAAAGTAAATTCATATAAAAAGGGATTCTTCCTCTTTCCTTCTACTTGCCTTTAAACTAGTTCCTATGAAAAGCAACCTATGCTATATTTTACATCTCACATGATTTTTAAAATCCGATTTATTATTGTGTGTATCTAAAGCATTCTTCATTGAAGTGGCAAATCCTGGTTTTTCTGATTCATTAAGAGCTTCATCATTCAGCTTAGTGGGGACAAATTACAAGACAATTTAGAGAAATATCTCCTTTGTTTCTACTTATTTCAGTTGGAGGAAAATGGTCACGCTTTCAATAAAAGGAAAAATTCCAGGGGTATATAAATGATAACAAGATGTTGATATAGACAGACACAAGAGAGTAAAGTGAAAATCATTTACATTTCACACAAGACTTTTCAGGATCTTTATACACACACACAAAAAGGTAGTTTATTGCGTTATTTTCCACAAGTCTGTTTTTCCTGAAAAGCTCTGCTGTATCATTACATCTCATTTGCAATTTTCCTCAGATGCCTAGTTTTGGTTAGGTGACCTTGCACCACCCTGTCACACTTTTTTAGATACTAAAACATGCAGAAAAAAGAACAATAACTTTCCCCAACTAGAAATACAGATGGACAGAAGAAATTACTGGGGATAAACATCTTTCTTTCTCAGGTCTTCTGGACACAGAATCATTTTAAAACAATCAGGTGCTCTTTTTAATATTTGTCAGCAGAAGACTAAAGAAAACTGAGTGATACAAACATGTTTTGCTACTGCTGCAGATAAAAGGCTTCAAGTACCTCTGTACTACAGGTTATCCACTCCATTTGACTAGCTATGCGAGTAAAGGAAAACTTGATTTTTAAGAAAAGGCATCTCTGAATCATGTAATTTAAAATCATTCATCCTGTAAGAAAGTTCAGGAAGGAAAATGTAATTTCACTTATACTAAGAGACCAATATAATGTCAGTATTTCAGTACTAAGTTCTGTCATCACATCACTTGGGCTGCCTCTGGCAAGATTCACCTATTTGAAGAGCAGTTACATACACAGATACACCTGGTACTGAATTGTCTGATGAGGAAATGGTTAATGATGGAATAGAGTAACAACATCTTGCTTTAGAGTTAGGCTGAAGCCTCAGCATGAAAGTTTAGAACAGTGCTTATTCTCACACACTCCACAAATAACGGACACTGAGGAGCTCGTAAAACTAGTGGGCAAAGCAACAGCTGTGTAGAACATCTGCTCAGTAGTTTAATTCACTGATGTTGTCAGCACTCCACTCTTCCATGCAACCAACAGTCCACTCAACCCACACAATCTCTGGGTAAGTAGGTTCTTATGTTTTACCCAGTAAAGAAGAAACCCAGAAACTTTTCCTCATAGGGTATTTACTGTATAACTAAAGTACTAACTAAAACTAGAGCACTAACTCAAGCACTGCCTGCAATTCCTATTTCTCCACTTCTAGTAGGCTTGGAGAGTGTACACAACTTCTCTAAAAAGATTTTTTAACTCCTCAACTATTTATTAGTACCTTTGAATTACTCAAAGGCAGTTAGCAGCACAGGAAGCAATACAAAGATTCTGCTGACAAATGGGCATCAAGAATGGACCCCCCTAAAGCCTGACAGTAAGGGATTTCTTCCCACATCCATCATAATGCAGCATCACAATTTTTAACAGCATTTCAGAGAATAGATTGAAGTCTTCTTAGAGGCTTCTACACAGAACTGTAGTACAAATAAGAGTATTCTACCTGGTTTTCAGCTGCCTTTCCAGAAGTGCTCTCCTTAGACTCTGTTTACCAGCCTCAGACAAAGAGGTCTGAAGCACCTTAAAATGTTTGAATTGGCACGATATGCCTGTGTTTTCATGTTTCACATGTCCTCCTACGTTTTACTCTCCCATCCTGCATACCAGAAAATGATTTGCAACTGCCCCTTTGTTCCAGTATCATGAGATCAAACATGTAGATTACAAATAACCGATCTGTTTATAAAGCATAATGGCACCAAATCAAATTGAGGCATCATCACTAGCTAGGACACACAGTTCCCCTTCTACTACATTCTCTACCACTATTACAGACAAGACTGTCAGGATTCTATTGTCAATTTAAAAAAATAGGAAGCTATTCATGACAATAGGTTTCATGTATTTTATATTATAACTTTGTCTGGTTTCAGTAATTTTAGTGGGAGTTTTCACTGATTTTCAGCATTTCTGATTTCTGGCTCCTAAAATATACTGAACAAAACACAAAAAGTAGCAGTCTCCTCCTGCTGTTCCACTGATGTACTTTACTCCTTAACCAATTTTCACTTTGCATTCTCCCCTTTTGCCCCTGAGAGGCGAGAGGCAACAGAGAATATACAACCCATGAGATGTGGCTGAGGTGAGCACCTGCACAAAGCACAGGTATTTTGTGTCAGGTATTTTATGTCATAGGCCCAGCATTCAAGAAAGTGGAGGTAGAACACAGAGAGGGCTTGGTCCAGGGAAGGTCTAGTAGTACACTTAAGACAGTGAAGAGTTTCACTTAAGTTATCAGGACCTATTGCCATGTGCAATAAACTCACGACATTGGATGATCATTAGGGATGAAGCTGGAACTGCATACCTGCTTGAGAGTGAGCAAACATTTCAGTCCTTTGTCAGAGCAGGGCTTGCTTAGTCCATACTTCATAGGATTAGATTCAAACAGCCCACTTTTTATAATCTGATTACAGAGCTTCCATAAAAATGAATTCTGGTGAGGTTATACTGGACCAAACCATCTCTGTACATAGAATAAAATAATTCTAACATGCTGAATGCTTGCATCAGTAGTCCAACTTTCATTTGGATCATTGTTGCAATCCCACCAAGGAGCAACAAACAAAATGTTTCTATGCCAACAAAATATAAATTATATATGATTTTATTTCCCAAATTACTAGTTAAGTACCTTATATCTTTCTCCATGATGTTGTTTCTCTGTTCTCAGGACAAAACATCTAATTGCAACTCATGTTTTGAATTACTAAAAATTATCTTACAATTATCTTCTAACAAGTATTTAGCTAGACGTACATTTCCTGGTAACAAAAGTACACTCAACCATTCCAAACTTGAATGACCCTTTAGCTTCATCACTAAGGAACTTCAGTTACATTCAATGGAAATATAATTTTCTGTTTTAAATGTTGGGGTTGTTTTCACACTTTCTACAAAGTGGCACCAAAACTACTAAAAGAAAAAAAAAATGCACTGTTTCTTCATATCTGGACACTTGGTTTCTATCATATGGATTGTATGCACCATCTACTTAGAGAAAAATAACAGAATAGTTGCTAGTGTATTGATCTAGCATGAAGGTAAGGCAGAGAAGACAAAACCTTTGCTGACAGAATTTTATTGAACAATATAGTCCTCATGTCCTAAAAGCATTATGAAGTTCAAGTCCACTACACCGCTACAGGTTATTTTGTATTTCATGTTACACAGAACGCTACACCAAAGGAATACTTTTGTCTGGATACTTTTGCCTTTGAACAATAAAACCAGTTTTATTTTTCATAACTAGTGCATACAATAGACTATTAAGTGCCAAGCAGATACAGCTACAGCAATTTCAGATCTGCACAACAGCTGCACACGTACTGAATTCAAGCGCAAACACTACCAATGTTTATGTTAATAGGGTATCAGGAGTATCTGCCATGCACTCGAGCTGTTCGCAGTACTTTTGTTTCAAAGTCTGCCTCACTAGTAAGCCTATGTCTACCCGGTGAGCGATTTATTTAGCTGAGTTATGTTCGCACGCAAGGGAATAGAGCAACCCCCTTGTCATCCCCATCTGTCTCTCATCCTTCCAGATAACCAGCGCACCACCATTTTCCCCGCAAACAAAGGTTAAGGAAAGCCCTTTCCTGTGAAAATAACGGCAAAGGGGCAACTCGCCGGGACGGGAACGGCACGGGGGGCGCAGCCCGGGGGCAGCCCCCGGCGGGGCAAGGCCGAGCCGGGATCCCGACCGGCGGGGCAGGCGACGGCAGCACTAAAGTATTTCGGACCCGAGTGCAGACAAAAGAGGGTGTGTAGCAGCTGCGCGGAGCGCGGCAGCCGCCGGCACGCCAGCCCGCTCCGTTCGGGAGGCAGAAAGTCCATTTCTGGCAAGGAAAAACCCACCCACCCGTGCCGCTCCCCTACCTGCCCCTCGCCGCCGAGGGCAGGGGCGCGTCTCCCGGTGCCCCCAGCCACCGCCGGCAGGAACGGGCAAGGCGCAGCCCCTCCGCTCCCGAGGGGTGACGGCTGCGGGCGGGTTGAAGTTCAGGGACGGAGGGCGGACCTCGACCACACGCACCCCCACTCGCCTCTTACCTGTGGGGAGGTGCGCGGTGCCCGCAGCCCTCCCGGCGCAGCGAGCTGCGGAGATGCGCCGTGCCCGTCAGACACGGGGCTTCTCCGGTGAGGCGGCGGCTGGCTCAGGGAGTGACAGGGCGGCGGCTCCCCTCGCCCTTCCCCGGCACCGTGCTCGGCGAGAGGCGGGCGGGGGCAGGCATGGCGAGCAGGCAGGAGCGGGGCCGGGGCGGTCACTGCCGGCCGGAGGAGGACGCCCGNGCGCTCCGCGGGAGCCGCCGAGGGGGAACGGCCGCCAAGCAGCCGCCCAGGGGGGCGTGGGCGGGCGGCGGCTCCGCGGCGCAAAACTTTCCCGGCTCCTCAGCAGGGTGCCCGGGCGGCGCTCGCCCCCGGCGGCGCCGCGGGGGAGGTGGAAGGAGACGGACCCCTCTCTCCCAGCCGGCCCGACCGCTCCGCTCAGCGCCCCGCCGCCCGCCCGCGGCAAAGTTTCACTCCGAAACCTCGCGGCTGCGGTCCCATCTCCATGGAAACGACCCCCTGGTTTCCCTCTCCTCCCCACGGGACGAGGCGGAGGCTCGCAGCCAGTCGCGGCGATGGGAGGCAGCCGGGACGAGCCCGGCGGGCGCTAGGCAGGTCTGGCCGTAGGCAGCGCCCGGGACGGGACGGCGGCTTGGGAATGGGGGCAGGCTGAGCCGCGCGACCGGAACGCGGCTCTTTCTCTACCTCCCGGCCCCGGGGAAGTTTGCCTGCTCCCCCAGGGAGAGCGCGGGCAGCCGCTCCCGCCGGGATCAGCCGGCCGGAGCGCCTCCTCCGCGGGACCTCCCCGCGCTGCTCTGCCGGCAGCCCCGCCGGAGCGGCGGATTTGTAGCGCGCCCGGTTCCGCCCCGCCGGGCGCAGGGGCCGCGGCCGCGAGGGAGGAGTCACCGACGCGGGAGGGGAGCGCGGGGGTGTTGGTCACGGTGTCGCGGGCGCGCCTGAGGTGTCCCGGCGGGAATCGGCCTTTCCTGGCGGGGGTCGGTCTTTCCTGACGGTGCAGAGGAGAGCGGGGACCCTCCGGGTGTGGGGCCGGGTGCCCGCCCTTCCTGACCCACTGTGGGAGCCCGACGGGAACCGTGGGAGCGCAGAGTGATTCACCGCAATGTGGGGGCTCTTACTTCGGATGCAATTACATTTTATGATTCAGCTTTTCCTTTTTACGCTTATTTTGGGGAGTTTCTTTTGAGGCCTCCCGCCCACCCCTCGCGTCCGGCCAGGGACGGCAAAGTTGATCTGCCTGGTGCTCGCACCTTGCAGTCGGGCGAGGTAATACAGCAGATGGGCTTAGGAGAGGGGATGACTCCAGCTCTCCACATTTATAAGTCAAGCATGTCTTGTGGGGGGCAAAATACGAACAGCCCTGCACTTGGTTTGCACTGGTAGCAGGTTTTATTTCATATTTTAAAGCTGATTTAAGTGTTGCCGTTTCCTTTTATTCAGTTTACCATAATTCTACCTAATGCATCTCCCAAAAAAAAGAAAAATACTGAACTTGGTATAAGCATATCTAAATTTTTCTCGGGAAGTGCTTTCTTCAAGGCAGTGACTTAGGAGCTACCATCCATCCTGCAATAGTACTTCCAGTCCTAACTGCATACAATTGCTTTGTGATTGTACCGTGTGTTGTCAGTTCTTTATAAAGATTATAATCCTGGTGGCCGCAGTGGCTTCTGCATTAAATACATCTTCCATTATCACTTTATTGTAGCAAGGAGATACACATGCCAGCAATTCTGGACTAGCAAAGAGACAGGTACTATTCCTCAGAAGTTTGAAACATTGCATTTCCAGCTGTTCAGCATGTTTTGATTCAAGGAGTGAAGAATCACTTTCTAGTGTCACATTTCTGTCTGTTCATTCAGCTATTGCTGGATCTGTAATTTGGTTTATGTGTGGTGTAACATGTATTTCATGTCAGCTGGTGAGAGGACAGGTCTGCAGGCAGCTGTCTACTTCAGAAATGTCAAATTTTGAAAGACTCAGCTGTGTATCACAGAGGCAATGGATGAAAGGATGGTATATGCCCACCAAATCCCAAGTAGATGTAGTATCTCTACAAGTGAAAAATCAAGAAATTTCTTTAGAATTTATGGAAAATGTCGATGTGGAAGAGATAAGGAAATTTCACCCTCCTGTGCTGTCAGTAGATGATGAAATGTTGACCAGGGATGTGACATGAACCACTGCTGGTTTCACCACTGCTCTTGTACTGACTCTGGAAAGGCTGGGGCTTTTAAATCTACAAGGCAAAAAATTTGTTCAGTTCTTGCTAGTGACCTTTCTTTTCCCTCCAACAGTGGACTAGGCAGAGTATCACCATACCTTTTTTCTTGCCATGGTTTAACCCCAGCTGACAACTGAACACCACACAGCCACCTGCTTGCTCTTCCCTGGTGAGCAGGATGGCAGAGAGAATCCAAAGAGCAAAAGTGAGAAAACTCGTGGGCTGAGATAAAGACATTTAATAGGCAAAGCAAAAGCCACATATGCAAGCAAGGCAGAGCAAGGAATTCATATACCACTTCCCATGGGCAGGCAGGTGTTCAGCCATCTCCAGGAGAGCGGGGCTCCATCATGTGTAACAGTGACTTGGCAAGACAAATGCCATCACTCCCAACGTGCCCCTCTTCCTCCTTCCTCCAGCTCTTTATGCTGAGCATGATACCATACACTATGGAATATTAATGTGGATAGTTGGGGTCAGCTATCCCAGCTATCCAGTCCTCTCCCAGCTCCTTGTGCATGACCAGCCTCCTCACTGGTGGATTGGAATGAGAGGCAGAAAAGGCCTTGACTCTTATGTAAGCACTGCTTGGCAGTAATTAATGCATCCCCATTTTATCAACAGCACAAATCCCAACAGTTAGCCCCATAGTAGCTGCTGTGAAGAAACCATCCTCATAAATCCTCAGATGATTTATGGTCTCAAACAGTGCCCATCCTGAAAAAAACCCTAGGCAAGTGACAGAAAGAACCAGTGTGGTTTTGTGGACAGAGTGAATAGGCTGGAGGATAATTTCAGTATTGTTACTAGGTGAGAAGCATCTCTAGGGTGCACTTGCCGTTGCATTTGCTGTATGTGCAAAACCCACTGAGAGTGAACCACATCACTGTTGTTTTATACATGATCCATAATTTATATGTAGAAAAAAGTGATAATTTAAATTATTGTGGGCAACATATTCTGTGGGAGATTGCTGTGGATTATAGTACAAGAGCTGCCCACTCTAGTGACAGACATATGGAAGATGTGTTTTGCAAGCAGATGAAATTCAGTTTTGCTACTTTCCTGTATTGCCTGGAGCCTTCTAAAATTCTACCAGTGCATTCTTAAAGATGGGTAGTGTCTGCTCCTTTTCCTAAATACAACAATTTTATACTGACCTTAAAACCATTGATTTAAGGAATTTGCTCCTGATCTGCAGTAGAAAGGAGAGAATAATGCCCCGAGGCTCTTCAGATCTCAGTCATCTGCACATCTCTGGAGAGTCAAACAACGTCAAGACCAATATTTCAGGCATTAAATGTCAGCACTGCTATTGCTAACACTCAGTAAAACAAACATTTTAGTACATTAATTATGAAAGTGGTTACTTCTGAGATTATAGCAAGGATCAGTAATTTAGCCTTATGAGTGAGATTCTCCCTTTGAATACTTCTGGAATACTTCTATTTGAAAGTTGGGATGTCAGCAGTATTATACTAATTTCCCTTCCAACCTACACCTTTCAGTTTATGCTATGAAAAGCCATTCATTTACTGTAATAAGCAAGGCAGTAGGTGGATTAAATTGTGTGTCTTCCATAAATTTAATCTAATTAAAGAGAAAGCTGACATTCTTTTAGTTTTAGACAGAATATTTTTCTAAGATCCAGATTCATTTCTACTTCGAATTTGGCTAAAAATTGTGACACTTGACTGTCCTGTGTAATAACAAGTTAAATGTGAAATATCCTGAATTTGGAACACGAATTAAACTGAAGATTGAAAGGATCCCCACTAGAGCTAAACAGCTGTAGTCAGGTCCAGACCATTACAGTGAGAATATATGACACCATAAGTTTTTATTTTAGCTAAGACTTACTGTGAATTGTACTGTGATACTGTTATCTTATATACCTTATTTTCCATATTCTATTACATTTTTTAAAATTGGTCTAAATCTGTTATCCCTTTAATTCTGATTAAGACATAAAAGAAATCTTCAAACCATCATTTGTTCATACTGATTTGTTCATACTCAATTTTTTTTACAGTGTAATTGGTGAGAATATGGTCTCTGTAAGCAGTGAATGAGTGTCAGAAATTTCTCGGTGATAATAAATTATTTGTTAGTCAATAAATAATAAACACATAGCTCCAAACAAAACCCTGCCGTAATGACTGATTTCTGCCTCTAAAAGTACAAAATCTAATCTCTTTAATCTGTACATGAGAAAATGCTTAAGCAATCACTGACCGAAATAGTGTCTAAGTATTAAATAACAAGCCTGTTCCATGTACTCAGGAGGTACAAGCTAGTAACCAAAATGCAGTCATAAATTATCTGAATAATCCCACAGTCTCTCTTGTAACAAACCCCACCCTTCCTCACCGTGAGAGGTCTAGAAGACGTGTCCTTACCTCTTTTTCTTATCCTATGCTATACAGGCTACATACATGCTACAAACTGGCTTACGCATGCTCCACTGACAGGTTAGCTCCTTGCCCCTTAGGCCAGTATCTATTACCAAACAGCAAGATGGTTAACAGGTAATTAATTTTTTTTTCTTCTCTGGTGCCACTAGTCCTACCAGGAGCTCATCATCAATACCAGCAGAGCTACTTCGCTGGTATTCCAGTGTGAAACTCATTTCTCTGTTGCCTAGAAAAAACTTGAAAACAACTCGGCTGCTGCAGTGCTGAAACCACTGATTCCCAAGCTGACCAGTTCAATTCCTGGTACTCATCTGTTACACACCGTCTTTACTCAGCTGGAAGCTTTTCATGGCAGATAGCATCTCCTCCGTTTGCAGCTGTATGCCACCAAGGGAAATCAGTGAGATCGTGTTTAGCAGAAGTATGGTGCAGATATTTGGTAACAGCAAAGAAAGCCAAGAAACACAGGGCCAAGAAAATGTCAGAATCATACAGAAAAATCTTGGCATGTGTCACTATTTATCTTAACAATAGTTACACAGCATGCAGTACTATGTAATTTGCCATTTATTGGCTTGAGCTTTACCTCAACCAGTTTCTGAAACTAGTGAGAATACAGACAGAAATGTCTGCTTCCAAATGATTTGTGAGCTGTCAACAGCACTTAAAACGCTGATTTGACTTAATCCTTTCATCCTTTCCTACAGTCTAACTTTTTAAAAAAAGATAGAAACTCAGTGCTCCAAGTATGATGAAAGCCTATATATAAAAAATAAAGCTTTGGAAATCGTGTTGGTAGTTTCTTTCAGTAGAAAGTGAAGGCTTTCTCTCTGCTAGCATTGAGAGTATATATGGCTTTTTGTATACAAAAAAGAATTTGCTGGAGTATCTATTCTCTTATTAACAGCTGAAGTATGAAACAAGTGTTTGAGTTAAGTGGGTTTTAATCTGTCTTGAAGTGGTTTAAGAAATCAGGTTTTCTTAAACATGTTCAACTGGCGTAATAAAAATTTATTTCGGCTTTATTTGCAATGTTCATCTGAAGAATGCATTATTATGTATTATGAATACCTGGATATGTTAGAATGTACAATGTTGGTGTCTAATAAAAACCACAGAAAAAGAACTGTTATTTATTATGCGCATGTAGGTGAAAAGACTCTGAACAATACACTGAATAAAGAAAGTAAAATAGATACGAAGTGAAACTCTCCTTTAATGCATAGAATAGTGAGGGGAAAAAAATTCCCATAAGGTGTTTCTTTCTTCTCAGTTTATTATTAAAGTCAGTGCAGTTTAAGAACCTTGGCCTATGTCTGGGAGACTTTCTCCTTCTGGCATCTTTAAATAGCAGCACCATCTTGAAAGAAAGTTGGAAAGTAACACAGCTTTTATGTCCATCGTAGCAGAAGCACTCAATAAATAAAGTACTAGTGGAATAATTTGGGTTTTTTAAAGAACAAATATGCAGAAAATATAGTCTTTTCTCAGATTACTGAATTGTTTGAAGCAGACACTTTATCTTCTCTGCGTGTAAGATTTCCTGATACTGAATAAAAAACCACAGCTCTTCTGTTTGAACTCTTTCAAGTCAAGGCAAGAAGGTGGGATGCTGGGACTGTAGGTAGAGTGTTCCTTTGTTTTCATAAGGATTTGTCTCTGCATTTCAAATGCCAGAAGCAGTGCCAGCAAAAGAGAAGATGGCTTACAGGATTGCCAACTTTTCACCATTTATTTCTGGGAAGATAACAAAAAGAACAATAATGTGCAAGTTAACTTATTAGTTTCATGAGAAACTTCCCATGCGAGTGCTGTCATGAACATCAGTCATGCTATCTCCAGATAAAATTCCACTGGGGACTTAGAGGAAATTAGAAGCAAGTGAAGCAGGACCATCTTTGAGAAAAGTATTGCTGCTCTTCTGAATGAAAATCTAAATAATGGAGAAAGAATAATTTCTTCACAATTTTGAATGGTGTCACTGAAGTATTTTACATGTCACATAGTAATTATCTATGATCATTTCAGTTGTGGCGATAGTGAGTTCAGTCTTTGTGCCATTCCATGCCATCTCAATTTTTTCTCACTGTTGCTGGGGTGGAGAGACCTACGAAGCACCAGAAGTGAATAGATGACTCTTGTTTGAAAACATATATCCCTACCAAAATGCATCATTAAGAGAAGTATCAATTATTCCTCTGTCACATACTTCCATAGAAAGAAAGCCATATCCATGTAATAAATTCAGTCTTATGTAAAATGTGTAAATAATTACCTACAACTGCTACCAGTGAGATTCCTAAATATTATTGTTTCTAGACAAAATAGAAACTGGAACTGAACAACAGCTTGCTTTGTTAAGAAAGCATGAGAGTGTTAAAAGCTTTCTGTTGTGAGGGCCTTCCTGTATGACACGATTATGCAAGTCTCCCGAAAAAATGAGTCCCATTGAGAACCTAGACGGAAGCTGGCTTTTATTTTAAAAGGTTGAGAAGGTGCACAAAACCTTAAACATCAGGTCTTCTTGAAAATGTACTGTAAAACATCAGTCATCATTTCCAAGCTTTATGAAAAAGAGATTGTGGTTTGTTGTTTTGTTACTTTTTATGCTTATTTCTAAAACACAAATGCTGAATAATTCTGTAACAAAGACTACCAAATATGACAGTTAAAGCAGGCTACTTAATGGCACCAGGAAACTAACATTTCCTATGAGAATAATTATGAAAATGGTGTTTATGCCCAATCCAAATTTTGGTTCCAACAAAACACAAATCTATAGTCTATGTTACCTGGTTATTTCAAGGATGTTATCCTGTGTAAGAGATTAGTCCCTGTAAATTTTTTTCTCACCAGTCCTCTCAGGATCTGGTTTTAGCCACCACTCTTTTTTTTTTTTAAAAATCTAGTGAAGATTTAAGGAGGGACGGGCAGTTTACTGCTTAAATCCTGAGACAGATTTTTGGAGAAGAAGGATTGCTCTGGTTTTGGTTTTTACCTTTCAGTGGTGTTAGAAGCTAGATTATGGACTCAGGGAGCAATGTTCTCTGACTAAAACTGAGGGAATAGAGTAAAACTAAGAGTAAATACAGTAGAATTAAGGGAAGTATCCCATTTTTGTTGACATTACTCCCTTTAAATTCAGTACCCAAAATATTTCTCTTAGTGGAGTGTGGCTTGAGCCTCCTCAAGATGCAGACACCATAAAATAAACATTTCAAGACATACTTAACTTTAAACATGAATAAACGTGTTTAAACAACTGAAAACCCCATGGGTTTGGACAGTGTTCTGAGTGTCCTGCTAAACTGACTCAGTGATGACTTTGTGCTATAAAAATAATAAGATTTGAGTCTTAATTCTTATTAAAGTTTTTCTAAAATATGAGTATTAGATATAACTTACTATTTTGTAATTTTCAGAGTACAGTTTAGCCCAGCAGTAAGGTCTTCAGATACTCTGCTTGTCCTCCTCAGGAGGTGTTCTGAAACAGTGGAGAAATATTCTAATCCCTGAAGGAAAGAAGACAGAGTAACTTCGTGCCTTTTTGATTTGGGTCTGCATGAGAGCTATTTCTGTAGTCATATGCCCCATCAACATATGCATGGTAATATGTTGCAATAACTTACATTTTTTCCGATCACCTTAGAAAATATTTTCGGTGTTTTTTCTGGCATGGAACTTGTACTTATAAATAGTGAATGTTCAATACTTACATACAAAAAAATATTATAATTACTGCTTGAAAGAATACATATTTCCCTCCTTCTTGAGAAATATTCTATTGCATAGGGATTTAAGTTTTCCCAAAAGAATCAAGCAAGATATACTGGAAAGTACATTACTTTTAGAGGATTGTATGCTAAAGCAATCAAGCTGAAAGATATGTCCCAGCTACAAAAAACAAAAAACAGCTGGAAAGAAATCCTTGACATTTTTACCCTAGTTTAAAAGGGCATTCTGCTGTCTATCATTTATGTAGGCATGAGTTAGAAACCTGTAAACAACATTTTCATTTATGAACCAGTAATCCAGAACACAGCAGATTCTCAGCATAGTTTATATCAGGAAATTGTCTTAGAAGGACTGTGGATGTAGCTACTATGCAAAAATGCAAAAGGGAAAATTGGGTTATAGGGAAAACCTCTGTTCAAAGATACCATTGAAGGCTTTTATTTATGTTTTTAATGTTCTCTGTACTGCTTAAAGGATTCTAAATGACTGTAAGGGATGATTTAGATATGAGCATGTAATCTGCTGCCTATTTACAGTAAATTATTGACATAAAATGCTTAAGAGAGCAAGAAAAATAACAGGAGCCATTCATTAATGTGTTAAATTTCCTTTATTAATAATTCTATGACAATCATATCAATCTACATTTCAGCCTGTTTTATCACAATATTGTCTCAAATCTCATTTATGAATGGGTTATAACTGAATAGTTATTTGTGAAAATTAGATTTGTTTAAAGGGTAATTAACATAAAAGCTTGATAAAGGCAAGCCTTTATCTTTATTTCCATACATCTCCCAGGATTTATTATACCAAAATCCTAAGTACAGCACTATTCTCTTCAGAGAAATATTGATACCTTCGCTGAAGTGCAAAAGGTGGAAAGGGATCACGCCAAAATGTAATAACCTGATAAAAGAAGAACTTTCTTTTTAAGATATTTTTAAGCAATTTTCCAAATGTATTTAAATTAAAGGAGATACTCTGGAACAAAAAGCTCTGCTTGACTACCTGAGCATATTGCTAATTGTTTCAGCACATCTGCTGATGAGCACATAGCAGGCTGACTGGAGCCTCTGTTAATGAAGTTTTCCAAAATATCAATTTATTCTTTGTGTTGAGATGGAGCACATGGAATTTTGTCAGAGTCTAGTTTGTTTATTTTACTGTCTCTTCTGAAAATATCTTCTTTCTTCACAGCTTGACCAAAGCTGGATAACGTCTTCCTCAGGAGAGCAGTTCTGTTACAGTTATTTATACATAAGCAGACAGTTTGTTATGTACCCATCTGCTCTCAAATTGTCATTGACTTTAATGTGAAATTAGTGCCCTGGATATGGCAGAGGAAGGTATTGCCTAGTTCTTACTTCCATTTTATCTGTTAATGGAAGCCATCATGTCAATGACAGGGTAATGATGTTAACCTTGGTCTCCCAATTATATTCCAATGTGAATACTTACCACTTTGGGTTTTTTTGTTTTTTTTTTTTGAGTAAAATTCCCTCTAGAGTTTCCAATTGTCACAGCACTCCTGTTCTCATCAGAGCTATTACACAGCATGTCTGTACTCTACTGACTGAAACATAAGAGCTTCCATTTTTCATTTAGTCATCAGCTGTGTTTCAACTCTACTGTTTATTTACCATGGGACCTGAAGCATCTTAGTATTAGCATAGAGGGAATCTTAAATCCATATCTTTAGGGGGAAAAAATACTTTTGATTTGCAATACATTTAAAAGTATATTTTATTTGAACTTTGCTGCTAACCAGTTTAATTTAACTAAAATTCTGTGATTTATCTGTGATGTTGATGCCTTTAAAAGCACTTGACAAGCTGAGGTTGATGACAGGCATGCTGACCAGACAGGTCTCATATTGTTTCCTACTGCACTGTTTTTCCCTCTGGAGTCAGGGACTGTCATGGATGGAAGAACATGAGAGAATATGATTTCTTGAGGATGCCTTGATGTTTATTGCCAGAGCCCATGTTTCCCTACCTTAGCATATTCAGACTCATGACAGAGGAAGAGTTCAAGAATGCTGGCTGAGAACCATGTGGAGTAATGAACTTTCATTATCAAAGTGTGGGAGCTTTTTAGTCCAAGTGTAAGTTCTTCACACAAACTGTTAATTAGAGGGGTTTGGGTGGAAAATTAGCTTTCTGGAATCAAAATAATGAAAAGGCAATGCTCAAAAATGGAGGTATGAAACATAAAAACGTTACAATTGCAACGACACCAGGTGCAGCTGAGTGATATTTGCCCTCAGTTGTACAGAGAACCCATCTGTTGCATGACAGAGAACAGCAAAGCTTATTAGAAGTTGGCCAGCATAGGAAATATCCCAATTTTTTGAAGTGTTTTGAAAGTGCATTGGAGTAAAAAATTACTATGTAAATATAGGAACTCATTTATTTGAGGGCAATGAGCATCCCATGACATTCTCAGTGCAAATTTGAGATAAGTAATGGCTGTGCAGTACGTAAAAAGGATTCATGGGAGCACAAGCTCCACAGAAGAGTAGCTCTGCAGTCTGTACAGCATGATGTCACAGGCAACAGAGGTTTGATGTGCCACGACACTCAGCCTTATTCTCTAACACCTGTGTCGTTTCGATTTGACCCTGCTCTTATAGCACGTTTCCGACAAAAATTGTAGAGAAAATGACAAAACTATTCTTTACAGATGTCTTTTTACAGATTCTTTTCAAGCTCGTGATGAGTCAAAAGAGGATGTTAAAAATACTGGCAAAGTACCTACCTTTAGTCTTGTGACGATGCCTATGAAGTCTGCAGATCTGTGAATTCTGGAAATAGGAAAGCCTTGCAGTGAAAAATGTTCAGAAAGACTTTTGAAACACTAGACTCCTTTCAAATGGCTCTGGTGTGTTGACCCTCCATAACATGAAAGTAAGTGGCCAAGAATCCAGTCTCAGAGCACATGTGCATAGAAAAGCTGTTGTGAGGCAAGCTAGGGCATAAATTTAAACTTCATTTGCTGTTTTTCACAGTCTCCACATAGATAATTCATTTGGATTTAGGTCCTCTATAGCATTCACCTTAGCCCTCTTCTAAGGGAAGGATATTCTGCCTTCACTGGAGTGTGACAACACGTAGAGCTACTTCAAAGCGTGTATTGATTGCGGTGTCCCTTATTGATTGTATCACTTATTGGCAATGTGCCATCTATTGATCTCAGTGGTGCTCAGTGACAGGAAAGGAGGCAATGGGCATAAAGTGAAGCCCCTCTGAACATCAGAAAATGCTGTTTTACTGTGAGTACTGGCACAGGTTGCCCAGGGAGGTTGTGGAGTCTCCATCCTTGGAGAAGCTCAAAAGCCATTGCCTTGGGCAAATGGTTCGAGGTAACCCTACTTGAGCAAGGAGCAGATTATCTCTGGAGGTCACTTCAGACCTCAACTGTTCTGTGACTCTATAGCTATAACTTTTAGAAAATTTAAGTTTACTCATTCCAGGAGGATTTATCAGATGTGGGAGGATAGAACTGAATTTTGTCCACATTATGTAATAAGTCTGATGTTTTTCTTGTCTTAGATATTAGCTAACAACTTTCATCTCGAGTTAGCAAGCCAGGGTTTATCCTTTGCAGTAGCTACAAAAAAAGTGAAGATAAATTGAATTTAATCTTGATCTGTTCTCAAGCAGTCTGGCCTACACACATTTTTATACCAATTGAAGTTAATTGCAACTACTCAGCATGGATCCACCACGTTCCCTAAGTGAACTTTATCAATATATAATGCAATTACAACAATGCAGCTGCAGCCACCTTACTAATACACCCATTTGCCTTTCCATTGGGTTCTAAACTTCAATATCATACTCCTTTTCTATTATCTCTGCCCTTATTGTTTTCTCAGGTTCCTTCAAAACCCATACACCATTTTCACTGTGGTGGTACCACAGTGTGGTAGCCAGGCTTATTGAAATACTGTTCAGCACCTTCCACACCACTGATGATTTTGCAGAGACTTCTGCAGGAAAATTCTACATTTCTTTAAATATACGTTTCAAAGATTTAAATACAGCACACGATCGCAATGGCTTTGCATATAACAATAGAGAACCTAACACATGATCAAGGACTCTTATTTATGCAGATTATTCCCTTGACTTCAGAAATATTACTGGAATTGGGATGTGTTGCCAGGATCACAATGTTGTGTTTGAAGTACAAGTCAAATATTAACATGTGTTTATACTGTTAAATGGCTCATTGATTTTCTAGCCTGTTCATTGTTTTCTAAAGATACACCTGATAGTTTCCTCATCTGAATGTCTGAATTCATTATTCTGTTTTTCCTAATCTTCAGGACTTTTAAATTACAGATTGATTCCAATCAAGCCTGCAGTACTTTACCTGTAACTGAATATCTTCTAAAATCAAGTCTCACTTCAAATACTCTTGTTCAGTGATTATTTTTCATTGATGTCTAAATAATGTAAGTACTTTAAACAAGGATTTGTCTGTCATTCACATTTTGAGTTTGCTTTCCAATGAAACTCAAAGTTGCATGTATTTAACAATAAAACAGAATAATACATTTTCTGGCTTTCAATATTTGGGAGCAGATTGTTCCTGATTTCTAGTTTGCTTGTATTTTAAAGCTCAGTGATTGTATGTAGAATTATTTGAGAAAAACCTTCAGCTTATAGGCCAAAAAGAGAAGACAAAGAAGGGAATCATTTAATATTATTTATAGCTGTTGTCCAGTGGTAATCAATGATGTATATTTGAAATAATAGGACGATAAATGGGTAAAGGCAACAGGAAAGTTAAGAGCACAAAAATAAGTTTATAATTTCCAAGCAGATGTTTACTGAAAAAGATCTGCTTTTCTTCAAATAGGTGACATTTTTTGGAGATATAGATTCAAAACATGAAAGCAGGTGTGAACGTGTTTAATGTTGCTTAATCCAAATTGTTTATACAGCTTTTGAGCTGTTCCTGTTGCAAGGTGGGGTTTATCTGCTTTAACAACAGCTGATAGAGGAATCACGTTTCCTTGCCTCTCTCTTCTCCAAAGCCAAAAATCTAGCCAATGGCTTGTGAGATGCAAAAGGCAAGGCTATGTCTAAGTCCTGATGGCTGAGAAGAGACTCAAAGAAACTGCAGAAACTTCATGCTAGTGCAGCAGCAGCAACAGCAGCAAGATTTTCATGCTCTTCAGTGAGATTGTCATCAAGGCTTAAAATTTTGACAACTGGTCCTCTAGCCCATACTCAGGAAAAGAAAGGTTGAAGATAGTATCAATTTTCCTTGAGAAAATGGATTTGAACAAATAAGCAGAGGTTTATATTTTACATACCTATATGTATACTTTCTAAAAATAGATACACATATTTAGGTGGTTTATTTTATCTTTGGTCTACTGGTCTTCAGAAATAATGATTCTAGTTAGTTGGCTGTGTTACGCTTAATTTGAACTAAAGTTGCCAGAGTTTTGCTAAATGCACTTTTTTTCTGTTACTCCTATTTAAAATGTATCCAAGCACTATAAAAATGCAAAATCTGTTCCATTTAATCGTGAACAGCAACATCTCTGACTTATCTCCAACATATTATATGTAATTTCAGAGGTATAGGTCTTCTGCCTGTCAGTCTAAAAGCATGCTTCAGTCCAGATTGAACACAACTGTAATTTTATCAGGGGATGATGCTGGGATCCTAAACTGCAAGTGCACAGCTCAAGTAGTTTGTGAATGGCAGCCAATCCTTGTGATTAAATACCAGAACTGGGATTTAGCTCAGGACTGTGTCACTATCTTTCATCCCCCAGCCTTGTCCCTTCTCTAGGAAAAAGTAAATTGCCAAAGGCACAAGAAACAGCCTCAAACTACACTGCAAAGTTACTTTGGAGAAGCTGGTAAGAAAAGATGCTTGACTTAGCAGGGCAGGGATTAGTCCTAAAGTTTGGGATATAAAGTGACTGATCTCACAGTGGTTAATGAGGGGAAATTACACAAAGAAAAGGTTTCCTAACTACTGCATGGCTGGCTTGACCATGAGCTTATGGCAGCAGCGGCACCGCAGTCATGTTAAGAGTAAGTGGCTGAGAGCAGCATTGCAGAACTGAGATTATTGGATAATTATGTTGATCTGTATCAGGAAAGAGCTTCCTTACAGAATATTTTAGTAGGTCATCATTATCCATTCTGATTTTATGAATGTTTATTGTAAAGTGTGTACAGAGGTGAGAAGGGTCAATTGGTTCATCTGAATCTTTGAAGCTGAGAAGACTGAATTATTTCAGTCCAATTAAAAATGTATTTTCATATCCATTTTCCCTACTGAGAAGGTTTTAAGCCATTTTTTTCCTCTAAAGAGAAGGGGGGAAAGCTGTAATTTACAATATAACCATGAAATCAGAGAAAATCTTGTAAATTGGTAAGATCCATTTTCGGTCTCACACAATACCAGATGACTTTGGCTTTGAGTCCACAGCATTAGTATAGCTTGGAAAATGGTCAGACTCAGAGGTAAGTTTCTTTCTCCACTCACTTTGTTCTTTCATTTGTCACCACACTCTTTGCCCTATACCTATTGGTTCTGGAGACTACAGGGAGCACTTATACCGTGGTTATACCTCTGCAATTTTTACTAAATTTCTCCCTTGCTTAGGACCAACTCAAATTACTTCTAATACCTTTTAACAGCTGCATATTACCTTTTTTTTCTTTTAAGCATTCTGAAGCTGAAATTCATAGATAATCTTCTGTAGACTTGACTAAAATCTGTGCTTGAACCTTTTTTTAGGAATTTCTTTTTTTCCTGTTTTATTCTAGATTTTTACCACACCATAATATATGTATGTAATTTATCACAGATACAGAGCATAGCGTTAAATCAATACATGTTCTGAAAGAATGACTTATTATAATAAGTTTATTTTATTAATATTGGCTTCCTAATAGGCTATTTTTCTGTCTGTTTTTATATCCAGCTTGGCCAAAAACCACCTAAAACATACATGGACTGTGAGGTAGATTTTTCAGAAAATTGCTAGCTATACTGCCACCTAGTGAAGCTGTACCATCTCTGATAATACTTTTGTTCAGAAGGAGATTTAACTCCTCTTTCTTGAAGGGAGAAGAGTCTTTTTTTTAAGAATGATTTCAATAAAATAACAGGCTAGAAATGTATAAGATGCACTACAATTTTGTTTAAAATCTGGTTTGAAATAGCCAGATACAAGTATTGTAAAACACTAGTGCTTTGAGCTTGGGCACTGTAGTTAATCATTAAATACCTTTTTCCTGTGGGATTGTCCTACAGAAATGAAAAAAAAAAATAATAATCATAAGGCCACTGTACATGTAAGTATCTGTTTCCAATCTTTATGTTCTCTCTAATGGCCAAAACATCACCATATTACCAGCCATCCTGGGTTTGTTCCTTCTCAACTAAAATCAAGGCACTTGCCACTTTGTTTAAGTGAACTGGGTTCTGCTGTAGCTGCAAGACTGAATCCATGTGTTTGACAAACTGTTTTATCTAGAAATCATCTGCTCAACAAGCATATCAGCCCCTGTTTGCAAACACTCTTTTAAGGAAGAAAGACTGCTTGGATTTCATCTAAGAAAATCACAAATTCAGTGGGCTTGAATTTTTATTTTTTTTTTGGTCTGCTGTGCATCTTAGTGAAGTAAAATGCTGAGTAAAGTTATTATTACTGGGAATCAACAACAGCTGATCCACAATGAAATTTATTCTTGCTAACAGCAGTTAGCATTCCATAAGAACAACCGTGACACAACCCTTGTCACCTAACATTCAGAGTCTTTTCCATATAAGTGAATGATTATATAACACCTTTGCAATCTTAATGCTCTATTCAAATCCTAGAAATATGTCCCGAAAATCCTCGTCCTATACACTTATTATCCCTGTAATATATAAAAATAAACCTAGAAAAATAAAGACAATTGATCATAGCACTGTATAATATATATTTCTTTCAGGGTAAATTTTCTTGTTTGCAGCCTGCAGTTAGGGTTGCCTCTTGTTTATTCTTGGTGTCCATAAAACTGTGTTCCACTTTTTCAAAGGGGAGTCTGCTCTGGCTGCTGAAGCTGGAGCTGATGTGTCCTGAAAGAGTTTCATATCAGACTGTTCTGCAGTCTGTTAGTCCAACCACCCTCAGATTAAAGATGGTCTAAATCCAGGTAATCTCTTTCCTAGGTGAGTCATTGCGCACTGTCAATGTGTGGTTTTTATGCAATAAAGGACAATCAGAATAACTAAGGAATAGGCTGAGCAGATTTAGAATGCTGGGAGTTTTAACATTTTAGAATGCTAGGGGGTCAATCCAAGTTTGGATATCATCAATTCATTTCATAATCCTCTACTATATGGAGGATATAAATATATATAAATACTTCTGTAGCTCCCCAGACCAAGTTTCATTAAAGTGTGCACAGACACATCTGTGGCTCACAATAAAAGCATTTCGTATAGTAGATAAATTTATCATCTGTAAGTATTTTAAGGCTGATTTTAAACGTCTACAGTAAGTTAGCACTCAGGAAGCAGGGAGTGTAAGCCAGCATGAGATTTAACAGTCTGAATCTTGAGTAAGATTGGAGTTTATGTGAAATTTAGATTGAGAGAAGCTGAACCCTTGTGTTTTATTTCCTTGGTAAGCTATCACCATACTAATGTATGTACTTCTAAATAACCAGAGAAGTTTGTTTAGTCTTATTGGCTGTATTATATACAGGTAGCCCTACTGGACCCAACTCTGAGTGCTTCAAACTTTCTCTAGGACCAGATTTTTAGGGAAGCAGACTATTTTGAGCATTGAAGTTTCTGGAATGTTTGGCTGGCAGGGGTCATAGCAGGAGTTAAACTAAATAGTCAGCCTTACTTTAGGTTGATCATAGCAGTTGTGCAGCTCAGTGAAAAGTGTCATCAGCTGCAAAAGCACATATTCATGGTTACCAAATCCAGCAGCCCAGCAGCAGCAGGGCTCCATGTCCCCAGGGCTGACCAGTCCAGTGGCACATGTCCCCAGTAGTCACAGGAATGCATGTGACCCCCATAGGTGAGCACACACACGCATACAGACACACACACACAGAGACACACTCTGCCAGCCATACAGAGCAACACAGAAACTACAGCACTCACATCCTGTTCCCTCTCTGGCTCATCTCTATGTAGTTCTGCTAGCGGGAAATGCGTAAGTAGATATGCAGTGGGAATCTCTCTGGTTGCTGGACTTAGTTAGGCACAGTCCACCCAGTATATGGTCTTGGATTCTCAGTCTCCCCAGCTGGTGGCACCTGGAACCCCCTTAAACAAACCCCCCTGCAGCCCACAGCACACNCTAATGTATGTACTTCTAAATAACCAGAGAAGTTTGTTTAGTCTTATTGGCTGTATTATATACAGGTAGCCCTACTGGACCCAACTCTGAGTGCTTCAAACTTTCTCTAGGACCAGATTTTTAGGGAAGCAGACTATTTTGAGCATTGAAGTTTCTGGAATGTTTGGCTGGCAGGGGTCATAGCAGGAGTTAAACTAAATAGTCAGCCTTACTTTAGGTTGATCATAGCAGTTGTGCAGCTCAGTGAAAAGTGTCATCAGCTGCAAAAGCACATATTCATGGTTACCAAATCCAGCAGCCCAGCAGCAGCAGGGCTCCATGTCCCCAGGGCTGACCAGTCCAGTGGCACATGTCCCCAGTAGTCACAGGAATGCATGTGACCCCCATAGGTGAGCACACACACGCATACAGACACACACACACAGAGACACACTCTGCCAGCCATACAGAGCAACACAGAAACTACAGCACTCACATCCTGTTCCCTCTCTGGCTCATCTCTATGTAGTTCTGCTAGCGGGAAATGCGTAAGTAGATATGCAGTGGGAATCTCTCTGGTTGCTGGACTTAGTTAGGCACAGTCCACCCAGTATATGGTCTTGGATTCTCAGTCTCCCCAGCTGGTGGCACCTGGAACTCCCTTAAACAAACACCCCTGCAGCCCACAGCACACACACACACCATCACATAACCACATTGTAGATGCCTCCAACAACGGAGTTTAGCTGGTGAGCCTCGCACCCAGATCACTGCTCTCCCTGTTTGTCTCGCAGACATGGACACCCACATCTTCTCCTTGGCTCCCAAGGCACTTGCCATGCTGACGTGCAGACACACAGCCCTGTGATCTATGGTCCTCCTCCAGCTGCTGGCCCTTGGACCCATTCACCCATCCACCCACTCTGGGTGGGTGTTTGTTGGGTGGGTGGATGAATGGGTCCAAGGGCCAGCAGCTGGAGCAGGGCCCAGACACACACAGAGTCAAAATTAATTAGAAATTAAACAGAACGAGAAGCCTGCACTGATGAGGCACATGGTATGGGCAAACAACATACCTCTGTCTCCCTAAGCCTGAAGAGCATTTGATTTTCCTGATCAGATATAAAGTGAGGTCTTGACCACTTGTAGTCTCTAAAGTACTTTACAGTTCAGTTTTTGTAAGAGTTGCTACTAATTGTTGTATCCTAGAATTTATTCTAACAAAAGTATCAACTGGTAGAGTTATTTTTCATCATATTCTCATTAAAAAGTGTCTGTGGTACTAAGAAATATTGAAGAAAGCTCTTGTGAGCAAAGGCTGCTCTTTTCCATTCAAGGTAGCTAAAAGTAGAATTAGGAGATAGAGAAATTCTTATGTAGTTTGTTAAACATTTGGGAACCTTCAATATATGATGCTCTTCTAGTTTTAGCTCTTCTAGACCTGCCACTTTTCAATAGGCAATTACCTGCTTTTATTTCTGGTAAATCAGTACAGAATGCAGGATGTAATCCTAAATGCATGATTGTGTGACATCCTGTGAACCAAAGACATGGTTTATAGCAATCTCATACAGTATGACATTCATTTCTCACTTTAGAGAGACACTTTATAACTACTTTTTTTTTCACTTTGAAAAGCTGCTAATTAGCAGCAGTAGCCAAGCAAGATACACAACATTCACCAATATCTCAGTTGACTATTATTTACTTCATAGTGCATCCTCAGTAATGTTATTAACAGTAATGCCTTACACAGATATTATCCCCGAGTTCAAGTTCTGCAGGTGCTTAACTCCTAAGCGTAGTGTGCACTTGGCCACATTATTACTATTTCTTTGAAATACAATGTTATATGTACTGATTTTGTTCTAACAGCATCCAGCCACACTGCTGCATAAAGCTGGTGTCATTTTTAGCCTTCCAAAAATAGGAACAAGAGCACTTCCAGAATCAACAACAACATTTGGGCAACATTTGGCAGCCAAACAGCAGGAGCAGGTGATTCTTGTCTCAGTGGGATGTCTCAGTCTTGCCTGGGTGAGATGTTTGGATTGGCAGTGGTAAACTTTCAGTGAGGATTGGAAGGAGATTCTTGTACAGTACTGTGATATGCTTGTCACCCCAAAGATGCCAGTCCTATATTTACCAAATGGTTGAATTCAGGTAATATTTCTGCAGATTTCTCTAAAGAAATGGAAAAATAAGATGGTCAATCATGTGAGACAACAGAATCAGTCAGACCCCACAGTGTAGAACAGAGTCAGTTCTACACTGAAAATGCACACAGGAGGCTGGAGGGCAGGTAAACTGAGGCAGAAAGAAGGCTACTACTTTGCTAGTGAAAGCATGTAATCTGAATCCAAGCCATATTACTATTACTACTAGTTCTGCCAGGGTCCCTAAAAACTTTCTTTGCCAGGACTGCCTGGTGATATAGTCCAATGCTACTATTCTGAGAGGAAAAGATGGAGAAGGTCATACTGCTCAGGGAGGTATTATTGCAAGTTTTCTCCCGATTACACTTGAAAGATGGAAAGACACAGCAGAAATCAGTGTTGGTGCAGCAGCTCAGAATGTGGCACTAATTGAAAATTCTGGGTAGGAGGATTTCTGGTTGCCAAAACTTGCATGAGTAAGAGATGTTCAGTGCCACATCACAAGAAGCCACATAAGGCAGGGGAACAGTTTCAGAGGAAAAAGATGGGGGAGCATTATATTCTTTCCAGAATGTTCTCAGAGTATTCATACTTTCCACATCACATTTCTTCATTCCTTAACTTTGAACTTTTCTGTCCAATCTCCTTGAGCATTGCAGACTGCCAGCAACATGGTTCTGATGCTCTTCTCCTCAAACTTGAGACTCTGCAGCCACTTCTGTGCTATGCAATCTTTTAGTAGCTCACTAAATATTCCTCCTTTTACACTCTGGTCCTGTCATTTGCCAGATGCTGAATGCCCAATAAGAGTCATGTTATCATCACAAAAGATAGGCAGTAAGGTGGGAGGGAGAAGCATTTGGCAGCCACAGTTTTTTGCCTTTTGTGAGAAGAGACATCGCTGATGAACAAATGCCTATTTCAAAAGTTCTAAATGGAGCACAGCAAAGTACACACTGACATCATTCACCAAAATGCTCCCGCTTGACATTCTTCGTGTTTGAAAGGCCAGAACTACCTATTCTGAAATGAAAAACATAGTGACTCTCCTGCTGGAGCTACAACAGAGTGCTTTGATGTGCAAAAGTTGCATTTTGTACCCCCTGCAGACATGCACAAAGTTTACATCCACGTGAACAGAGTTACAACAACTTTTGAAATTAGAAGTTGTAGTGACCTAAGCCTGTCACCTTTTCAGTGCCTTGTTATTTGTGCATGCTGAGGCATTCGATAAGCAGAACACCAGCTGGAATGGCTGGGTTTTGTATGAGACACCCACCCACCCACACACACATACAGAAAGCCATCCAGTTGTCCTGCTGAAGTGCAAGGCTTTTGTGCTATGAAACCCAAAGGGCCCCTCACCATACTACTCCACAGAGCTTTATAAGATACTCTGTAAATTTCTATACACTTTTAAAAGAGCATGGATCTAGTTTTGATATTTTTCTAAATATAATATGTTCATAATTTAAAGTCTGCACTGTACACAGGGCAGACAGGAAAAAGAGGCCACTGTTGTGAATCTGGAGCAACCATACATTCAGAACCCCCTAAGCAAGACTTAGTGTAGAACAAGGAAGTGGATTCTGTCTAGTGGCCTGGTTAGGTACAGGAAATCTTTAAATGCACAGGCATGAATGATCCCTCATAAGCAATATTCTAGTTAAGAGTGAAAAAGACTCCATATCTATCAAGAAAGTTGAACAAAATATTTATAACAAAACTCAAATGTGAACAGATTCCCATCACAAACCAGGAGTGTCATCCGGAAACCTGACAGATGAAGAAGTCTTGTCTGTATTCTTCTTAGAGAGCTTTGTATGACAAAGAGACAGGTTTTTAGGTGAATGTTACCAGGCTCCATTCTGATCCTGGCATCATTTCCATACTGCAGTATCTCAGTATCCTTTTCCAAACCACAGGCAGGAGTGTCACACAAGTAAAGCATTTTCCATCACCACATAATAATAAACAAAGAGCTAGAGTGCTATTTTTTCTCTTTTCCTTATTGGGAGACTGCATTACATTTTTTCCAGTGGTCCCACATCGCAGGGCAGACATGACTTTTCAAAGCAAACACTGTATTGAGAGCTTTGTAAAGATCATTGCTATGAAGTTTTTTCAAAAGAACAAATCCTCGCCTCTTACCAAAAGACAAGGACACAAGTGGCTTATTGCTCTATGTAAAACACATTTTGAGGGAGAGCAACCCGGCCTAGTGGAAGGTGTCCCTGCAAATGGCAGGGGGGTGAAACTAGATGATCTTTAAGATCTCTTTCAACACAAATCATTCTATGATTTTATGATTCTATTAAATTCAGAGTGCTTTCAACTGCAGAGAGAACTTTCCATCAGGAGATGGTGTCTAGTTGGGCCCAGAAGTGTAGAGGCTGCAGGAATGAGCTACCCAGCCTGTCATGTCAGGGTGCCCGTCTGCCAAAACAGCTGGCAATGCAAATGAACATGAGTGTGTATGAACTTAATGTGCTGTGGAGTTTGTACTCCTACAGACAAAGCTCACAAAGGTCTGTATTTCTTAGCAGGTGATCAGAAGTGAGTCATACACATGAGCAGAACCAGCACCCAGTGCGAGCAAGGAGACTTCCAGATCCATATAAACTGATCTATTTCCAGACTCTCATGGTCCTCCCTTCCCTGCATTGGTGTTGTCAGCTCCTCTTGTCATATCCAGTGGTAATCTTGATTGTACACAATGAGATCAAAAGTACACATTGGTAACTTCTGCTCTGCTAATTTAACTTCATGTGTTAAAACACATTTAAAACATGGAAATTGATTTTAAAAAAGAAAAACAAACAAATCCTTAGACTCTAATGATCTTTCCTCATCTATTTTTCCAAAACAGCTATTAAAGCTATAATACTAAATAGCAGAGATTTCTTCCATGATGCAAGACTAGAGGATATCTGCACCGCTTAATATTTTATAATCATTTTTCAGAATTTTAACAAGAGTTTTGTAGTAAATGCAGACAGCAAAACCTGATCATAAAGCTTAGAAGATTAGTGGTAAATTCAGAAACCTCTTTGTACTCAAGTGATGTAAAAGTGACATAGTTATGGTTGCCACCAGCAAAATAAAGTGTTTTACAAAGACAAAGCAAAGAAGGCAGGTGCTTTTCATTTACCTATCCTTGAAGTAGGTAAATATCAACTGGGTTTGGATTGAAAGAGTACACTACATGCAAACTGGAATGTCAAGTCTTAAAACAACTTATTGTCTGACTATTTTTGCTTTAAATTTAGTAATTATTTTGAAATGAATTCTAAATTAATTTTTTTTTAAAAAAAAAAAAAGCAGTTTAGGCAGTTTATAACTTTTAAGGCATTTTATTATTGAGAATGAAAAGGCTGGTCCTAAATACTAAGACTACCACCCTGCCAAATTTCAGATCATTTATTTTAATATCTTCTTTGCAAGCACTAAAACAAGCTCTCTAGTGAAATTATTTTGGCCTCAAGCTTTCAGTGTCCAAAAAGTGTTTGTACAACACTGGTTTAACATTTAGATTGCCCTGTTTGGAGTCAGTATTTGGACTTGATGACCCTCGTGTGTCCCTTCAACTCAGAATGCTCTGTGACTGTATGATCCAAGCCTATTTTCTGAAATTGACCTCAGGATTTTACAAAGTTGGGTTGGGTTTTTTTCTGTTTTACTTGGAATAAATATAATCCTGCTGCTGATTTTAACATATGTAATATTTAGGGGTAGACATTATATGTGTACATTTTTTCCAGATATAGAATTACTGGAAAAGTTTTGTGAAAAGTTAATTAAATATTATATCCTTGGACTAAAGGTGAATCACATTTTCTGATAAAACTAGTAACTTGAGACTGCAAAACCCCAGGAGCATTAGGAAGTCTGTGCTAATAATAAATTGTTTTGACTGCAGCTGATGTCTTAGTATGCATATAAATAAATTGATTAATAAGAGAGCCCACTGAGATTATAGCAAAACCAATTAATGCATAATTTTGCATGTAATTAGGAAAATGCCAGTCACTGAAAGAATAACTGGCAAGTGTTCTGCATCAGAGCTTTAGCAGTTAACACATGGCTTAGTTAACATTTACTTCTACCAGTCTACTGGGCCGGTTTCCATGACCCCCATATATGTTAAGAATAAATGTAAATAAAATGATAGCTTTAGCTATCACTGCTGATAAAGCTATAGAATTTAACTCCGTTCTTTCAAGCAACAGCTCATGTTCTTTTTATCGGAGAAGCATAACTTAAAGGAAAGATCTGCTCTGGGAATATTTAAAGCATCTGTACTTCAGAAGTTACATATCTCTTTCTTTACCAGTACTGTAATTATCAGGGCATCAGATACTGTTTATGCCACTGAAATATTAGATTTGTTCTGATAAAGATTATTTTGGTGTGGGTTGAACTTTTCAATAAAGGTAAGGGAGAAAATCTATCCCCACTGAAATGTTGTAATCAACTGTCATGATTTCTCGCCAAGGTAAATCAATTCACTACCTCTAGAAGGTGTTACACACTGAACTGGCAGTCACAGGGATTTGAGGAACACAGCAATGTGGACAAAATCTTTATCTGTGCCATGGAGAATACCCAGCTTTACTTCAGTGTTGCCACACTAGAGTCCAAAGTCTCAGGTGTAATCCAAAGTAGCTTTTGATTGTAGTACTTCATTAAGTACAAACCATCAATTACATGCAGTACAGGGGCTAGCACAATACTTCCAGGCTTTTGATCCCTTCCCTAACATGGCTTTGTCTGAAATTAGCACAGCAGAGCATGGCTTCATCCCTTGCTTCAAAAAGAGCTGAATATAAAACATTTTTGCTAATTAACAGTGTCAGTGACATGGAAAATGTCAGCAGAACAATTACACGTTGTGTTTTGAACAATATTTATAAAATAAGGCCTGGTTTTCTGCGGGAGAGGATCCAGCAGACAAGTACAAGGACATGGTTGGTTTTTTTTCTTGGAAGTCCATGAAACCCAACAGTTTATTATTGTTGACTCTTTCAAAAGACATAATGGCACCCTTCAACCACACAATATCAGAACTGGAGGAAAACAGCTAGGAAGAATTCATTGTCAATAAAACCTGCAGTAAAACCCCCGTTTTGTTACCACTCGCTTATGTCGAATAAGGCTGTTAGCTCCAACAGTGCTCTATGATACTTTTTACTGTGCCAAAATTCTATAGAGTTTAGCCACTCTTTGATTTAATCAAAACCAACAGTACAATTCTTTTACTTTATCCTTCCAAATAGGGAACAATAGCCAGTTATTTCCAAAAAAATCCTACTGTAAATAAGATGATACAACAACATTGCACACACACACACAAACACAGGCAGCTGGAGGTGTATTCAGGGGTTTATTTTCTGAAGTTTGCTGTCTGTACAGCAAAGAAGGATGAGGTGGTTGTGAAACAGTTCTTAAACTAACCCAGTTTATAGCTCAGTATTTTAAAGTAATGCCAAATTACCTGTGGCTTCTTTCCTAATTCGTTACCCTAGCAGAGACATGCATTATTGATGTATTGGTGAAAAGCTGTTAATCTCTTTGTAGCAGTTTGGGGTCAAAACTTTAATGTCAAGAGATCCTAGGAAATATAGCTCATTATTTCCCGTCAGTAAAACTAGATTTGCAGACTGCTCTGTGAAACAAAATTGACAATATAGTTGATAACATGTATCTGTAAAAACACTTGTTAAAATTATAGTCTAAGAGTGACAGAACTATTGTTACATGGTAGCATTTGAAACTTCATTTAGTAGTCACTATGCTACCTTTTGATTGACTTGATTAAATTTTTAATTATACAAGTAATAATTGCCCACACTGGTTATTTTTAGCCCTTTAAGATACAGATGAGTTTTAGATACTTCATAAACTTTAAGACTGTAAAGATACATTAAGCCATCTAATCTTAATATCTGTGTATCCCCGGCAATTAAGATTACAGACAACCCTTAGCTGACACAGGACAAGGCAACGTGACGGACAAAGCAATCCTGAGGTGGTCAGATTTTTCAATGGGAAAAAAAACCCCAGCTTTTCCTGTGCTGTGCTTTATATACAGCCTTGCATGGTACTGGACTGACATGAGCTCTGACAGGACATCTGAGCTCCAGCACTGCAGCAGCCCAGACCTCATGCTGTGACAAGAGGAGGACTAGAAATTCTGAGGGTGTTGTTAGAGATTCTAAACTCCCAAACATATTTAGGCAAGAAGATATGAAAAAAGAAACATCTGGCTGCACTTATAAGGAAGACAAGATTTGCAAGTGTAATGTGAGAAATTCTAAATGCCAGAGACTTAAATAATTCAGGTTGCCTAGTAATGCTGATTTCCCCCTTCACCCTTACCTATTGCTGAAGACTATCTCATCAACATCAAAATGGTAATGAAGCCTGTCTGCTCACTGGAGTCCAACAACTTAAGGTAAATGCTGCAGGAGGATTTCAGCCCTGACTTTATATTGAAGTGGCCATGAATACATTCTCTTCCATTGACTGTTTGAGACCAGGAGTAACAAGTTGTCAAGCAGCAGTAAGATGTGGCACTGACTGCCTAAGTGACTGTCCCAGCCATTTCCACAGCAAACCTGTAAATGGAGCCTCATGGGACTCATACCAAGCCGGTAGATTGAATCTGTTCTGCACTGAACTTGGATCTGACGAACACTCAGTTTTCAAAAGACTAAGTGTGAATGAACAGCAGCAGCAATATCACCCTCAGAAGAACTGAGAAACCACAGTATCAGCCATTGCCCAAGACTCTGGGATCAATAAGGCATGAATGAAATGAAATACCTGGAGGATCCCAGAGGCAAGTCTAACCTGCAGGAAATCCTACTTTCCCTCTTTCAGCCCTTACCAGACATTCCTACCAATATGATTTGTTAGAACAGGTGCAAATACAGCGATCAGTGCATCTCTAACGATGACAAAGACTCACTCACTCAGCATCTGAAGTTTCAGCCAGGCTCATTGTGAAAAACAGCCATGGTGACTGAAGGTATCCTGCCTGCGGTGCCAGTGATTGCCACCTGTGTACCTAAACTGGTGTACAGGAGTACACAAACAGCTGAGGTTTGACAGCTTTCCAGCTGAGAAACAATAAGTACCTGGAGATCATGCTTCACAACAGGGCAGCTCTTTCCAAAACAACTGTTTGTCTACATTCTTATTTAAGCTCGTCACTAGTGCAATAGATATTTTAAGCCAAATTCTTACCAAGCGAGTAAAAGCACTAAGTCATGCATGGAGATAAAATCCTAAAGTAGCTCTATGGGTGCTTTGTTACTTTGTAATTGTGCATTCTGTAAGGCCAAAGCCTGTAACCCTGTGTGTTTCCAGTCGAACCTGTTTGTATTATAACACTTTAGACCTGTTTGTATTATATACTGTATTTGCAATATTTAGCTACTGTAGAAGCAATAATTCTTATCATAATCATCCACATAGTCGCTGTCATACTTCTCACACCTGACTGAGTCTTGTCTCTACTGCTCTGCCACACCCTGACTGATGAACCAGGTATACCAAAGTGTTTTCTCTTGTTCAGCCAGTGTGTAACTAAATACAAATAACATACAATGTATATGGCTGTTGGGGGTGCATATTTGCTTAAAATTATTGGCTTTTTAACACCGAAATGATAGCACTCTGCTTTAGACACATGCAGAAGAATTTCTCACCTCTTTTGGTATTGTATTGCTTCAGTCTGACTGCCTGCAATGTAAACAAGACCTACTGTCAGAAGGAATTTATTTATAAAATGCGTAGGTTTAGGAGCCACAGAATGAGTGAAACAAAGCTAAATTGGCAAACTCTTACATTTTCCCACTTAAATTGTAACTGCTTAGACTGAATCACAAAGCTGATTTTTTTTTAGCTATTTTGGAAAAGAAATTTAATTTCATTGATGCACTATAGAAGCATAGCACAACCATGATGTGGCTGGTTTGATGCACAGTATCTACCCATCTTCAACCCATAGAAAGGTGTTTACCTGCCCCTGAGATCCTCACTCCAGCCCCTCTCCTGGAGAAGGTTTTTAAGCTGAGATCAGTCTTTTTCTCACTACTGACATGTCCTCCCTCCACACGACAATCCCGCCCCATTTTGTAATGCTTGGCAGTCTGAAGGTTTAAGGCATAGCCCCAAATCCCTGCTCTGCCTAGTCTGAAGCAGGGATTTGAGAGCAGTTTCCTGTGTTCTGTGTGCTAACTAAGTGGCTCTGAAGCTACCCACAGTAAAACTTGGACGTTCCTCTTCACATAAATAATGCAGAAGTCCTGAAAAGAACAGATTATAGCAATCAGCTAGAATGTAGGCTCACTGATTGAGACGCTGTCTAAGCATACAATCTCAGTAGATCCTTAGACCAAAAACTTACAGCCTTGTCACTAGAACAAATGCTAATGCATATATAGGTTCTTTGGGGTGAAGTTTTCTTCATGGCATCATAAATTTGCATAGTTGGAGAAGAGGCAAAAAGCAGGAGGAAGCAGTCCTCTGAAGTGGACTTGTGAATCCTTTTACTTATGTCATGATTATATACTACCCCAGCAAAATAGGAATTTTACAGATATTAAAACCTTCCCGTTTCCTATCTCCATTGTGTAGGTAGAGATTATTGGTTCTCTTTCCATTTGTGGTTTCAACTAACAATCTTATGAGATATGGAGTGGTTACATGACTTCTTCATCTGGATATGATGGGGACACAGCAGCACACATTTCTGCCCAGACACAGTGGGCAGAAATGACTGGTTTGATGTGGTAATGTTTTAGGAAATGGGCTGTGCACGCCCTAAATATCAATGAACTAAATAAATGCATTTACCATGTGGGGGCATCTATTTTGAATTAATACTGCATTTCTTAGTTCCTTGAGAACATCTTAAACATAAAGACTCTGAACCAATGGATGCCAAATTATTTAAACTGTTATTTCTAGTGTATAAAATAGGCCTATGAGACAAGCTGTTTAGGTTTTAACAACTAGCTCAATTACACCCACCTCATCTGGCTTCATACACCCACATAATTTCTTAACACAAAAATCTATGACTGACTGGAGCTGTCATTATTTAATGAATAATACAAACCAAAAAATGTGCATTGTGAAATGTGTTAAAACTTAATTATTCATCATATTCATATTTGTGTGATGACTAAACTGGAGGAGTACCATCAGTGGTTAGTAACATATGATTCAGCAGTTCTCAGTCTGCTAAAACAGCAATCCAGAAGTGCTGGGTGACAGCAGGCACTGCTCAGCAGTGGTGCTCCACTTCACAACTCAGTCATGCCTGGAAGAATTCAGTATCTCTTACCAGAAGGTGAATGACTCATCCTGCTGAAGGGTATCTTGCCCAGTTCACTGCAGGAGGAGGGAAGGGTGGGTGTAGGAGAGATGGCCATGCCCCCAGTCAGCTGGCAGCTGTTTGTCTCCAGCACAAGCCAAACAAAACCCAAAGGTGTCTTCGCCTGAGCAGGCCAGACCCCGTTCCTGTGCTTCAAACACATTCTCTTCCTGTACTTCAAACACATTCTCTTGTTTTACTCTTTCAAAACACTGATGAGCTGCCAGCAGTCTGCTAACAATTCATAAGGTGCAGCAAGTTCGTTTTCCCAGATTCACAGTGACCATATGAGAAGTGGCCTCTGGGCCAAAACTGATTGTACACAGGTGCTCATGTTTACCAACAAGGGCACTTTGATAGTGCTCTAGTTTCAGGGTTTGCTCTCATGTCTTCCAAGTAACTCTCACTCCTCTACCTGTCTGATTCATCCTACTGATACATCCAAATGGCAGGAGAATTCAAGAACTTTGTTGAGGTTCTTGTTTCTTTGCTTCTTGATAAACATTTCTGGATGTGGCTTGTAACTCTTTTTGAGGTTGGGCTGTCTCAGGCATGTGGCTATGCCTGATGATGGTATATTTCTCAGAGACTGGCCAAGATCCTTCTCAGCAAGAGGTATTATCCTGACTTTGGGCATGACTGAGTCACTGCTTGACAAAATCTAGCACTGATAAAACACGGCTGAAAAATCAAACTTTGAATGCAAGTTGTAATATATAGTAAGAGCAATTAGAGCATGTGAAAAAAATTCAAGTGATATTTTGTAACACCTTTTGTGTACTGAAGGTTTAAGAGCTGTATAGATCACTTATCATGGGAAAAACTTGTAAATGCTGTGTATCCACGTGGTTCCACATGGGAGCCCCAACTTACCTCGTAGTTCAACTATACAGACTCAGTTAAGGATATGCATCACTTTCTAGATGTTGCCCAGGCCAAAAAGGTTTCTATATCCATCCCTTGGGAACAACAGAAAGCAGCTTTGTCAAACATTAGCACCTTTGAGGATCTGCCAACTGAACCACTTATAAAATGTCACCAAGCATTTTCCATCAGAATAGATTTGGTAAGTTGTTATTTTCAGTTAGCATTAACCATCTTTCATAAGGTCACTACAACTGGCTGCTGGTTCAGCTCTCTGAAATGGTTTGTGGTTCTAAATCAAGAGCAGAGCAAGCAAATAATAGAACCTTGCATCCATCCTTCTCAGCAGTTAGTGGATCAGCCTTGGTTTTTTGAGTATTCCACATCTTACTAGTCTTATTTACCAGAAAGGCTTGGAGAGTAACCATTCAAGAAGCAGGGCCAGTATAATTCAAGCAAAATGATTTGAGGGAAAGGAGATAGGTACATCTCTCAAATTTTTTGAAGGTGGAATAGTTACTACTCACAGTTTGGGTTTCTGGCTCCGTTAAGATAGACATCTTCACTGTTACAATGCATTGAAACAAGGATCAATGTACACCGTGATAAATCTGCAGATATGATTCCACCATCTATTTTCACACAATTGGCCAGGGAGTTGGTTAAAGGCACTGATCCATCCAAAACCCACCATACAAAAAACTTGATGTTTTCGGTTTAGCTTGCACTCTCGATTGCATGACCACATGAATGGCTGCAGAGAAGAGGGCTGGATTATGGATGCCAGTTTAGGCTAGTGGGGAATTGCAGTGCAGGGCTACAGTGCCCAAGGTCTCTGTGTTGCCTGGTGACAAGAGCTGGAGTCCTCTGATAAGCCAGCAAACAGTGACATGATCGACAGTAGTGATGGTCCTGGTGGGAAATTTGTACTTTGGGGAGAAAAGAAAAGTCAGCGTGATATCAAGATGAAATTATTTTTTCTTTAGTCTTCTGAAGCAGTGTCTGTGTCATACTGAGCATCTTCAGTCTAATTGCTTTCTTTTTGGTACATGAAGTTTCATTTTTGTGATTCATTAATTTTTAACCTTTACTTGATTCTTTTCCTGTTCTTGCTATCCAGTAATGTTATACTTTAATTTGATACAATTTTCTTAAAGGATAATATAAAAAGCTTTGATTTTTCAGGGCACTCATTTCCAGAAGGTTTTCTAAAAAAGAAGGCATTTACAGTTAAGTGTATTATTTCATCACTTGTGCACTGTTGCCAGTAGCAGCAAGAATGGAGTCTCATTTGCATTACTATTAAAACACAGTCAAATTAACTTTCTTTTCTTCCTTTCAAGTTGCCAAATAACTTGAACATCTGTAATAGAGAGAAGTTGGTACTTATGTTTAATCTTGTTGTTGAAGTGGGACAGCTCATTTTTCCAGTAATACTGCAGATAGTACAGAGGAAAATATTTTTAAAGTTCATATAGTAAAAACTTGAATATTAGAAATGGCATATTTAATCAGAAGCCCATGTGTTAAGGAAAGAGTTGATTTTTTGTAATATTCTTCAGAGTTAATTCTTGCACCAGAGGGATTTGTCTGCTTGACAAGCTCAATAAATGGGCATGTTCATGTTATATATGAAATATTGGAATTCGTGCTAAAGTGTATAAAGTTATATTCTATGTTATAAAGTTAGAATAAGGACAAACCTGAACTAGCCTTTGACAAGACCAAGACCCCATACAAGGCCAAGTTTCACAGGAAAGCATTCTGATCATATCACCGTTATCTACATACTGCATAGAAGGTTTCCCGGCAGAGCTGATGGCCCATCTCGACAGAGTTGATGGCCCATCTCCGAGAACCTCCACCCAGCCCAGGTGTAAACAATCAAGATTAAGTATCCAGATATGGACCACAACGACTCATCAGATAACTTCCCCTGGTGATGGAAGATTAATCACGAAGCAGGATATGCTTTGTCCACCCCAACTCCTGAAAGCTACACTTCATGAATATGTGAAACAGTGAAAGAATGCTCATACCCGGACTTTATACACAAGAACTGTATAAAAGTGGACCCCGAAGGACAGGGATTTGTGAACACAGGGAGGTCTGATGCGATAGAGGTCAGATCCTTGTTCACCCAGTACCAATCCCGGGCTTGGTGCTGTTCTTTTTATTCGATCGTGGCATTGCGTGTTCGAATCTTTCGGACATTTAATAAATTTTATATCTTTTCATTTTAGATTGGGCGTACGTATTTATTACATTCAGAACCCTTGAAACTTGCCTAAGTCTGATCAAAGTTTAGAAGGTTTGTCTGGCTCGTTTCCCTTTATCTACAGCTGACTAATGGATGTGCATGTTTTCTTCCTGGATCTTCTTATATAGCCTTTCTCCTAGGTGATATGGATTTTCTCTTGCATCTGCTGTACTTTTGCATGTCTCCTGATCTTGCAGCTGCATGTGTCTTACTCTACAGTAGCATAGAAATGAGAACTGATATGTGGACTTTAACATTTGCTCCTTCACCGATATTGGAATTTTTTCCCCTTTCTTTCAGGCATCCCTGCACAATGGTTCATGCTAGCATAAATGCCTGATAAATGACAGCAATGTGTTGTTGGCATTTTCTTCGAGGGATGGGGAAGGTGACAGAAGTGCTGCCTCAGAGTCTTTCCCTATATGTTATTGAAAAGGTTTGTGGACAACCGATGTTCCTTTCATGATAACTCAGCACTGGATCTGAGATTACATATTCTGTCTTCAATAAATTTGCTTGAATGTATTTTTAATTGTTTTAAAAATAGGTTGGTAGTAAGTGGGAAGAAAATAAAAAGTCTCTGTAATGCATTTGAAGATGAAGCCAAATTAAGGGAGCATAAAATTGCACATGGGATACTTTGCTTATATCTCTGGTATGCACCAACTCCTACTCATCACACTTGCAACTTTGAGACCTGGCCTGTACAAAATGTGCCCCACAGCTGTGATGTATAGATGTGCACACAACACATACCTCACACATTCCTTTAGTACTAAAATGTACTAAAATTAACCATAACTCTGACCTCAGTGAAATCCTCATAGAGGCCTGTCAAAAGTTGCACTATTTGTAGTCTGTGGCTCTCTCACAGGTCAGCATGGGAGGTAAATATAATAACTCACTCATCATGTTTAAAGTGTTTTGATATATCAGCTTTTTCATTTAGAAGTGTCACGTCAAGATTATGGCAGCTAAATATATTTTCCTGTGGAATAAGCTGTGGGGTAGACTGGTGCACGTGCAGAATGGATCTGCCAGCATAGGCATGCTGGTCAGGAACCCCATCTCTCGCCATTGTGTAACCAACTACATGAGCTGAAATCTGTACCATGGATAGGTGTTTAGCCTGATCTGATTAAAACCCAAGATTTTTGTCCTTTAGTCTTGAAGAATCTAATAGTAAATAGAAGTGTTGTCCTGTTGGATCCTAGGGAAGGGTAATTTTCATTGATTTCATTACTTAATTTCATAAGCCAGGGCTAATTAAATCCTAATTATAGTTATTCACCCCAGGTATATGAAGAAATGGGTCCCACTGATTGGCTACATTTACTAACAAACAGAGATCACCCATACTTAGAACTGTTCTGAATTTGACTTGAAGTTACGTTGTAAATTGCTGTCTCTAAAACGTTACTGTTACTGGGTTTATGCTGTTCTGACTTATAAGACTTGATTGAGGAATATAAATATTCACAGATTTCACCACACTAAACACAGGCAACCCTTTGCTGGATAGTCTTTGATGCTACTGTAATAAATAAAATCGTTAATGAAGACAAATATCTGCATCTGTTCTCAGTCCTTGTTGTCTCCTTAATGCTGCTAGAAGACTGGTGTGCTCTTTTTCTGGTTGCTGTATCCATAGCACATGCAAGTAACTGAAATCACTTTTGAGAAGCATTTCGAAGTATTTATGTTTCATGACCCTTAATGCATATAATCAGATTTTTTTAAAAAAAAACAGCCTCTCAACTATCATCACTTCCCTCTATAAAGTGTTTAGCCTGCATTTCCATATGCAAGTGGCCATTTTGCTGCAGAATTAGCCACCCAGGGCTAAATGTGCATATGTTGTGCATGGCTAGAGTTCGCTTGACACTTTTTGAAGTGTTGGTGTCTGCCTGTCTGCTTTAGAAGAATTGTTCTAGGGTATTAGTCTTCTTATAGGATGAAGAATTGACCTTTCCAACATTTTAATGTATCTCTCTCGCTGCTTGGTTGATAAGGTAGTATCTTTCCGCTTTGCACCCGGTTTTATCTTTCAAGTTTCTGGAGACTTTTTTTTTCTGCCCTACTCTTTGCAAGGAACTAAGAAGTGTGACAGAAAGGTGTGATTTTTAATTTACACCAGAGTTCTCAACAAATAATGACTTTTCACACCCTGTTCTTGTTGCTTAGCCTGGGGGAGGAGTTGTATGGCTACTGTTGTCATATCAAATTAAATTCACTCATGTAATTCAGAAAGGCATTCCTCTTAAACTTAACCCTTCTAAGTTGCTGAAGTCGACAGGCATGAGAGTGTAGGCTGAAGTGTGTGTCTTTTGGAGGATCTCTGCTGTTGAAGGATGAAAAAGGAAATACTTTTTTTTCAAGGAGTTTTTTCCTTTTTTTTTTTCCTTTACTTTTGAGCACAGATGCTGATGAGGCTTGTGAGGGTGAATCCTCCTGTTCGTCTGGAGTTTGCTGCAGGCTCAGGGTATGGAAGGAAATGTTTGGCCAATGATGCCAGACACTTGTATACTTGTCTGAAAAACTGACTCCAATAATGTCATTTTGCTGTGGATTGCAAGCACGGTCATGGAGCACTTGGTGCTCCTTTAGGTAGTAGAGCTAAAGCACGTTAATAAGAAAATTCCCATCAGAGAGAGTTTTCTGCTGCTGAGAAGTTTGCAGTGTGGAACAAGCTGTGTCTTTATAAGTAATCTTCCTCTGAGGAGGTTGCTGTTGGTTTTGGGATGTGTTGCACCCCCCGGTCATCCAAGTGAGTCTTTCAGGCAGAGGGCACACGGTATGTGCAGGATTCATCCAGAGGGTGGATGCACTCGTCCCAGCTGCCCCAGAGATTCTGCCTTCCCAGGGTGCCCACTGCATCCTCCCAGGTACCACTGGAGCCTGGAGAAAGGAACCAGCAAATAACAGGATGAGCAGTCTCCTCCCTTCCACCTTTATTGTCCCTAGCTGTTGGTAATTCAGGGTTAAGTGTTTGCTGGGTACCTGCCCTGCGAGATGGTGCAGAGAGGGTTAAGGTGCATCGTTGACTATAAGCATGTATGTGACAGACTCTTATCTGATGGTGGGGTGGTTTGGCTTTTTTTTCCTTCTGTAAAATGTCAGCCATTTCCTGATGAGCCTGATGGTGGTGGTGAATTTCACACCTTTTTTCTTCTCTATGTGGAAACCTGGGTGTTAATGGTACTGGAGCAGGTCGTGTTTTATAAGGAATGAGGCTGCCTCAGAACAGAGGGAAACCAGGGACGGGAGAGGAGGTGAGGAAAGAGATCCAAGGAAACTGCCAGTTACAACAGGCATTAGCTGGATTATTTTGCACCATTTTTATTCAGAGCATGTAGATATATTATTTGCTGAGTGAATTTTTTTGCTATGAAATGTTGGAGTTCAGCTTAGAGTTCAGCATAAAAATAATCCTCTCTTTTCATTTCACAGGGAAATTCAGCATTGCAACAACTAAAGATGGAAAACTGGTCGGTTGAGCAAGTCTGCAACTGGTTGAAACAGAGAAATTTAGGAGAACTAGTTCCTAAATTCCGTGGTAAGCATTTTTGTTGTTTGGGGGTGGGAGTGGTGTTTGTTTAGTATTTCTTGCTATGCATTTAATTGGCACTGCCTACCTTGTTTTGGTTTGGGGCATGTGTGTATATGCTAACTTCAGACTTTTATAGAAATTTATTAGGGTGAGAACTGACATAGATCTGATAAATCAACACAAGTGTACAGATTTTTTACAAAGTCTCTGAGAAAACCTGGGGGATGAGATTAAGCCTGTGTATAAATAGAGACACCTCAAATCAGAGCTGGCAGTTTAAAAGTCTTGACAGGGCTTCTTTTATGTTGCATAAATCTTTTGAAATAATGCAAATGTAGTGTGTAAATGTTTTATGTCTGAGTATATAAACACTATACAGAGGAGTGCGCAAGAAACTGTTATGTGAACAGCCTATTTCTTTGTACTCTGTTAAAAAGCTTGATTTCCTTCATCAGCAAGTAACAGTGTCCTGTGGTTCAAGCAAGGCCTGATTTAAAGCATTAAAACAGTCACCAAATTGCTTCTGTATGTTTCAGACTTGGCTTTTTGTCAGGGAAGGTACCTGGCCAGTGATTAGGACTCCTGGCACTGCTTGGGAAAGGATGGTGGCAGCTGAAGATGACTGTCAGCAGTACAAAGCATCCTTACCTTTGGCCTGTCTTCCATCATCATGTTTTTAGGCATATAGAATGTTAACTATAAAGCTATTTTACAGTCATTTTTTTACCCCCTTCAATCTGCAGAAGAAGAAGTAAGTGGAGCAGCTCTTCTGGCTCTTAATGATCGTATGGTGCAGCAGCTGGTGAAGAAGATTGGACACCAGGCAGTGCTGATGGACCTGATTAAAAAATACCAGCAACAGAAGAGTGGGCTGGAATCCCTTACATACTGTTGTGAAACAGCTTCTCAAAAATTTCCAGAAGTAATCAGTGGGTGAGTTTGTTCATGGCACAGCAAATATGAGTCTGAGTATGGCTGTGTTCTTTTCATGGCATTTTTAAACTGGCATTTACTAGCTCTTCAGCTGGTTTTTATATTTTGAGTATCTAACAAATGTGAAATGTAAAATTAGATTATTATCTTGTGGTTTTCAATAGGGCATCAGTATTCCTGAACTACACCATTAATTAATTTAAACCTTTCTTCATATCCAGTTCTAGGACCTAGTTTTCATTTGGATGAAGCACTGTCAAATTTTCATTATAGCTAAAAGTTTTCCTGGTTACAATATTAAGCTTTTGAAGAACTTAATTTTAAATGGTTGCAAGTCTTGGAGTAAAATAGTGATTTAGTCAGAGATAGTATTTATGTCATAGGTGTATTGAAAGTCAGTCTATCAAAGGAAACTCTGGATTTGGTCCAGATAGATTTAATATCCCATATTTTACTCCCACAGTGGGATTATTGAAACTTACTGTGAAAATAGGTAGATTTTTAGAAAACAGATTCCAGGGAGATTGTCCTCAATGATTGCATGCTGGCTCTTGGTTAAGCAGGTTTTCTTTGTTTGTTTGGGGTTTCTTAGGGGCAGGAGGAGGGGGCAGAGTTTGTGGGGTGTTCATTGGGGGCATTTTGGTGAGGGGGTTGTTGATTCTCCCATCCTTTCCCTCCATTCTGATCTGCAGTAAGTCTTGCAGGGTTATTTTTTTCTGAATGTCTTGGCTGAGGAGAGAAATCCTGACCTTTGAGTGGTCCCTTCTAAACCCAAGAATCCTAGCAGTAGAGAACAGCTTGCCATGGATGCAAAATTGTTTTTTTTCAGAGAAAAGGACTCTAGCACTAAGGCTGCATTAGACATAGCAGGATTAATCCCAGAGGATTAGAACTACAGAGCATTTGGCTTCATCCAAAAGGAGCCCAGGTTGTGCACTCTGAGGTGGTTAACAGGGCAAACAAAAGTGTGATAAACAGCAATGAGTTATTTCCAAACAACTGTGCACATGAGCAGAACTACATTGCTCATGTAGATACATCCTCTTGTCCTTGTGGAAGTATTTGTGAAACTCCTTAGGTCAATGCTCCTGAACCTTTGGAGGGAAGGGGTTTGCAGGAAGACCATGTCACTGCATGTGTGATCTATCACAGGCCTGAAGTATGCAATCACAGCCAGTCTCAGTTCTCTGCACCAAGGGCCTGCCTATTTGATTTATAGGAAGCTCCTTCTTTAGGGGTAGAGTAGGTATCTGCTGTGGGGAAGACTCCTGTGTATAGGCCCTGTACTTCATCCAAAGTGTGGTGGATACACCATGATTTCAGCAGGGCGGCTCAGAAGAAGACATGTCCTTTTTTTTAGGGCAGGTAGAATGTTGCTTTGGATATTAAGCTTTCATCCTTGACTTTGTCAGTGGTGTTTGGATAGACTGTGTCTCGGATGTGACTGCTCCCCATGTGCTTCTCAGCTCTTGCAGGTCAAACCACGCTGTCCCACAAAGAGATGCAGTTCCAGTAGCATAAGGGCAACAGTTTTGCTGTGAAGTTCTGCAGACTCAAAAAAAAATTAAATGCATAAAATATCAAATGTTAGTGAATATAATTTACAGTAAAATCTTTCCCTACCTAGTCTCCTTCCTGGAAAATAAGATGCTGGTATCCTTCTATTTACAGGGAAGTTGTGTAAATAAGCTACTCTTCCCGAAATATTTTCTGTGTCATCAAGAATGACAAAATAAAATCCAAGCATGTTTAAGATGCATTCAGTCATGTATTTTAGGAGGAGTAAAAAGTCAATATATTCTGTGCAGTTTGGGGTATAAAATTATGGAAAAGCTCCTATAGTGAAAAGAGTATTCTGTTACAAAACTAGAAGTTGTATCCTCATTTGCAGATAGCTGTGACTCTCTTTTCTTAACACTGCAGTGCTTGTCTTGGTGATGTAGTTCAAAATTATTTTTGTCTGTTCGGTACATCTTGAAAAAAATCCTGTAAGAACAATTTCTTTTGATCTAGTTCAAAGACTCATGACTAAAGTGTACGAGACACTGTTTTGAACAAACACAAAATTCATAGTTCACAATATATGTGAGCTCACATTTCCTCCATCACTCAGTGACGTTAGGCTGAATTGCAGTGAGTAGAGTAACCATGCTAAGGTTTGCAGTTAGTAGCATCCACAGCTGGGTGTGTGGTCCCCCTGTAGTGCCAGGGAACAGTGGTGAAAACTGAGTTTGCATGTTCCTAGTTCCTGTTATGCAGTGCTTGAGCCCAGGTGAAAACCAATCATCTTTTCTGTTTTGCAGAATTATTTCTTGGTTGGAAAAATAGCTGACCCAGAACTAGCTCACCCTGCCAGGACCAGTGACATGGTGGAGAGGGCATTGCTCAGGGCAGGCAAGAAAGCATCATCATCACAGTCTCTTTCTGGATCAGCTGAAGTCACTGTGGAGCTTCCAAGAGCTGTCAGCAGTATTCCCCTGTTGTATTTCTCACATGAATGCTATCCCCAGTGCTTTTTGGTGCACTCCTGGCTGCCACCTCTTTATTCTGGTGTCCTTAGCTCATCCTCTGACTGTGGGTGAATTGTGCTGAGCTCACCTGCCTGCTAGAAACAGAAACAAAGTCCCTGCTTGGACATGGAATTTAGAGTGTGATAGGTGAACACTCTGTGTGGAGGTAGTAGATTTGTGAAAGGACACCAAGTGTGGCTTACATCTGCAGCAGTTTGGATTAGGACACAGAAACAGCATCTTGTGTCTGTCCCTGGTTCAGTAGAAAAGTGTTCTCAGTCACGCAGTAGAAACTGTGCTTATGTGTGTATGAGGAGCTCACACATAGACATCACCAGGCAAATATTAAGATGTTTTCACAATCAGTTGTTTCTAAGAGCCACACAGAGAACATACATGGGGGGTTTTTATTTGTTTGCTTCAACTGCATGGCTGAAAAATATTGATTCCTGGAAAGGGAGAACTCCTCTTATAAATTTGGCAAACTTTGATGTCACTTCCAATAACAACCTTTTGTGTGCTGAGCGCAGCTGAGGCTGGAACAGTTTCTAGAGCATCTTTAGAGTTTGGATGTTCTGAAGAGATGATGTTTATGAAAAAAAAAGAAGTGTTTTATGATTGCCTTGAATTCTTGGCAGCATGACAGTATCCCCTATTTTAGCTTTGCCTTTCCTCCAGTATGGGGTAAAACTGCTGATGTTATCTTCTACCAACACATCTACCAAAAGAAGAAATAACAGGAATAGGAGGAGGGAGAGAAGTGGACCAAAAGGTTAAATAGAAAAGAGTGATTTGGACTGACGCATAGCGAAGTGGGTACCTAGAGTTTTTGTTGCTAGTGATGAGCTAGAGTCGGAGCAAATAACCAGGAACAGTGGACTGTAACCAGGATGAGGTGGCATTCAGAAATCTTCTAGAGTGGCTGGAGTAATGCAAAGCTGACTTGAAGCTTTGGACTTCACCTCCAGAAAAAACAACTTTTCAAGGTTCTGTTTATATAGAAACTGTCTTGAAATGCTGTGTAATTAGTTCTTTCAGCCCACCCCTTGCATGTTGTAATGGTTAGTTTTTCCCAGAGATTAGGAGATGCCAGGTTATGAAGACAGAAGTTACCCTGCAACTCTGAGAAAGTTGATTTTCTTGGGGTTTGAAACTGTGTAGTAATTAGAATATCAGCAGGCAGTACTATTTACATTTGTCCTTTTAATATGTTGGTTTGGTAATTGAACTGAGAGATCGACCAGAGACATCAGCATCATGTAAAATCATGACTATTCAATATGTTAATTTTTCTCCTTTTCTATTTCTGCCATTTGTATTTTAGAAGCCTAAAGTTCCTTTTTTCTATAAGCTGCACAAGACCTGACTGAATTTTTTTTCTTTCTTCTTTCAGGGCTACTGACAGACAGATGTTAAATTCTTCTGGTCCTGTGGAGCAGAAGAAATACCTGTGTTCAGCTGAAAATGAAAAAGGACAAATTGATCATAGAGTGCTAAAGCAAAAGTGAGTTTATACTACATTTATTAAATATTCCTTACCTTTTGAAAATAACATAAACACTTCCTCTTGCTTCATTTATACTTTACAAAAAGTGATCTTAATTAGTGGAGGTCAAGTTCAGGTATATCCAGGTGTATTTAGAAAACAACAAGAAGAGAAATTTATTAGGATTTGACTGAATGAAATAGCCTGATGATGTGTTTCCATCCTCAGTCCTTGCTCACTGTTTCGTGTTGCCTCATGTAGAGGGCAAGGTACAGGTTTGTCTTTATGTATCTTATTTTTAAAAATCATCTTTCACAGATGAGTTTTCAACAGCAATCTGACAATTAGTCAGTACAGAGTGGAATATGGCTATTCAAAAAACTGTGTGCCTGAGGCATCTTAAATATAGCACTTGGGAAGGTAGGCATGCTGATTCCATTTGCACACTTATTTTCCTTGGTTATCAAAATAAGCCTCCCTAGAAACTGGAGGCAAGACAAGGTGATGGGTTTTTTCTTTTTTTTTTCTCCTACCCGTGATTTTCTTCTTTGAGATGGGTAGTCAGTGTTGAAAGAGGATTCTGTTGCTCTTTCAAGGCAATAATTTTCTTGTTTGCAAAGCTTTATCTGTTTATCATTATTCCCCTTTATTTCCACCTGCTACAACTTCTCTCCCTGCCATTCTCCTCCGCAGGTATGATTTAATGCTTTTAAAAGTCCCAGTACTTCTGTTTTTAAAAGAATATCCCAAAACCTCCAAAGATCCTGTCAGCATTGTTATCAAAGAAACAAATCACTTGAACCCTTGGAATAAACCGGTATTATGATTCTGCAATGTTTAGCCTGTGCTTCTAAAGGATGCTTATTTTTAATTAATGACGACTAATTTGCCTTGTGCTGCATAAAGAGTTTTAAATGGGTTGTGTGAATCAGAGTAAACATTACACAATGTACAGTTTAAATTATTGATATTTTGCCAGGATTACATTTATAGCCTCTGTCTCCTCATTCATTTCATCCAATCTGAAAAAGAAAAAACCTCTGTGGGTTAATTTTTTGGTTTGGTTTTGGTTTTTTCTGTTTGTTTTTGTGTTTGTTTGTTTGTTTTAATTTGTGTGTGGTGTTGGGGTTTTGTGGTTTGTTTTTGGCTTTGGTTTTGTTTTTCCAGAAGATCCATGGATCTCAGCTTCAGTAACCATGTGATTTTGCTGGAAGTGAATTAATGGGTGCATTTATGGATTATTAATGCTGGTGAATTGGCTCCAAGTTTTTCTGTGTTTCCTGTGTAGGTAGTCCTAAGAACTCTGTTAAATGCATTCTTCTATATTATTAAATAATACCAAAATATCAAAGAAGATTGTTTAAACAAAAAAAAAAAATAAAGAGTAAGTGGATGAAGCAATTGTATAATTTTTTTTTCTTGTATTGAAATTGGGCATACATAAAACCAGATGAGGTTTGCAGGCTACTCCAATGGAATAATATTTTACTAGCAATGGCAGAAGTAAAAACAGCCAATCTTTTGTTAATCTCCCAAGAAGATTAATCTTAAAGCAGTGCCTGTCTGTGAAGACAATAAAATAGCCACAGAGGACAATTCAATAAATACATTTCCCATATTCCTGCTTTTCTGTATTGGAGTACTAGCAGTTTTATGGCTCCTGACAGGCTCGGGTTTATCTTGTTGCTAAGACAGAGGCTTTTATTATTTGTAAATACCTGATACTGCTGTGGAAAAACAACCTTTTACTGGTTGGTTTATATGTTCTGTCTGCCTTTCCTCAGCAAATTTGCTTAGCAAAATTACATCCTTAATGTATCCCTTTTCCACTGTTTCCACTGTGATGGTCCAGCTGTTTCCCCTCAAGAGTGATGTCCTGGTACATGTTTATTTGTACATTTATTTTTTCTATAAAAACATGTTCTGTAGCTCTTGAGTGTTCTGTGCAACAGATTTACTGTCTGAACGCCTTGGAGTAATTTGCTCAGAGCACAAGCAGGATAACAGATCTTCCAGCCAGCCTCAACAGGTTTGAACTTCCCTGTTTGCAGTGAGTTTGGAAGATGTGGTCAGTGCTCAGCTAAACCTGGGCCTGCTAGGTTTTCATATACCAATAAAGTTATTGTCAGCATTGACAGAATATTGGTGCTGGCACCTGCATCAATTTGAGCTGATAAATGAATTGGAAGATTTACCTTCACCTTTACAAATTTGGCATCCATCTCCAAGATGCCCATGATGGCCTGCATGGGTCACTCATTTCCTCAGGGGAGGAAATGTCTTTTACTGGGTCAGTCCCACATCTATTTTGGTCAGGCTACAGCAGCTGCCCTGACTGCTGGGTAGCTGCATCTGAAGTGTCTTTTAGTTATGGTATGTCATTCTGCTAATGATCTTTAGAGAGCTCCTTCCTTTGCTTCCGCTAGTACCTATACATCAGTACTGTTTGATGTGTTTTGTCAGAAACACACATATGCTTGTGCTTTAAAAAAAAGAAAAAAATTAAAGGGAAAAGAGAAAAAGAGAAAAATTCTCACCTAATCAATGACTTCAAACAATTTTGCTCCATCTACACAAGAGAGCAAATATTACTTTTATATACATACATATACACACAAATGTAGCTATAATCCTACAGTGAAAACTCAGCAGGACTGTGCTTTTTAATGTATAGCTTAAGAGTTTCTTAGTTTCTGAGAAAATACTTTATTCTTGATATCATCAGAATTATTTCTGGTATATGTGATGATTTTTTTTTCAGTTAGCTCATAAGGACATGAAAAGCAGACTTAACAAAACCATGTTAAGTCTTTGACAATGGTCAACAGTAGGAGAGAAGCACTGCTTGTCTATTTTGTTCAGAAGTACAGATGTCAGATGCTTTGTTTGATTATACCTTTGGTATAACAACAGAAAAATAATTTCATTTTTATGATTTCTGATAATTTCACTTTAATTGTTATTCCATCTTCAGAAAACCTGTTTTATCTGTGAGTTTTGGCATGGTTTGTTTAGAGCCTGGGGGAGATGCTTTAAATTGAGGTTTTTAATTCATGTGGATGTGAGAATTTCTGCCACTTTTTTGTGGTTTAAGTCAGAATTTCATGTCTCTGTCATTGCAGCAGGACACTTAAGAATACTAACTTAAAAGTTAAAAGACCTAGAAGACTCATAGTAATAGATATTGTCTGTGCTTGTTGCCTCAATGTTTTGGAAGTCAAGACAATTGGACTCATGGTTTTGGAGCACTTCAGGTCATTGGAACCAAATTTATTGACGTAGTGCTGTGAGTCTTCCACAGAAGTTTGCAGGAAAAAGAAATAAATTGCTATATCTTCTTCCTTCCATATCAGAAATGAGCCAAGTCTTACAAATAACTTGCAGAAGACACTAACTGCCTTGCCTTATTAAGGTCTAGCAAAGTCATAACAGCAACACAAAAAAAAATCCAAAAACCTATAAAATTCTTTGCTTGCAGTATAACATATCTTACAGAGGTGAATACAAATAAACCCTGTTTCTTTTAAATGGCCTGATTTAGCTGGCAATTTTCTCAGTCAGATTCCCCAAGGAGCATTTTCTCTTCCTCTCTCTGTAACCCACTGCTGCTGCCCTTGCATGAGGTGAAAGTGCAAAGCCTTCCCTTATGTGATGCAGCTCCTCAGACTGTCAAAAAATCTGGATTCCTTCTAGGAGAAGGTTGTGTCTGCATCTTGCAAAATTTTTTGGAAGCAGATTAATTTTCTCTGTAGCTTCGTGCTCATACTGGATGTGATGTTTTCTACAGAAAGGGTACCACAGGGGAAGCTGAAGTGGGAGCTGCTCTGGGAAATGGGCACTTTTGGCTCATCTGACAGCTCCCACAACCCAGCCTTGCTGAAGTTAACACTGCTGTGGGTAACTCCGTTTTCAGTCTAAAAGATACCTGCCCTTGTGTTTAGTGGGAACTAAAAAATATAAGACATCATCAAGCGCTAGGCAGACTGCAAAGCCCAGGCTTTAGGAAATAACTAGGAAACCTTGCATTTGTGCTCAAAAGTTGGAAATGACAATGAAGCACTTAAAGAGAATGGCATGAAGATCTTTCAGGCACGGATCTCAGAACTGTGAATAGGAAAATAGAGTCCTTTTTATCTGACTATTGAGAGGGAGAAAAGTTTCATTTGATATTTCATCTTCTGTCATAATTTCTTCCTTTTGATGCAAATAGCCTTTGCAACCTTAAATGCTGTCATGAATTTGAAAGCATATTATACATGTGTTAGGGAAATGGAACATTCTTTTACAGCTGAAGACTTTTCCTTTCTTTCACATCTGCAAGTTCCTTGTTTTCTCCTGTTTCTTCCTTGGATTTGTTGACACGGACTTTCTTCCTGACTACAAACTTTCAGACCTAAGTCTCTTGCTGATGTGTGATGAAGACATGTGAAAGCTTAGACCTTCATTTATGAATAATGACAATCTATTGAGACTTCACCCATGTGCTGAGTTTTATGTGGATATACCAAAAATGGGAATAACCCATCGATGNAGCCTTCCCTTATGTGATGCAGCTCCTCAGACTGTCAAAAAATCTGGATTCCTTCTAGGAGAAGGTTGTGTCTGCATCTCGCAAAATTTTTTGGAAGCAGATTAATTTTCTCTGTAGCTTCGTGCTCATACTGGATGTGATGTTTTCTACAGAAAGGGTACCACAGGGGAAGCTGAAGTGGGAGCTGCTCTGGGAAATGGGCACTTTTGGCTCATCTGACAGCTCCCACAACCCAGCCTTGCTGAAGTTAACACTGCTGTGGGTAACTCCGTTTTCAGTCTAAAAGATACCTGCCCTTGTGTTTAGTGGGAACTAAAAAATATAAGACATCATCAAGCGCTAGGCAGACTGCAAAGCCCAGGCTTTAGGAAATAACTAGGAAACCTTGCATTTGTGCTCAAAAGTTGGAAATGACAATGAAGCACTTAAAGAGAATGGCATGAAGATCTTTCAGGCACGGATCTCAGAACTGTGAATAGGAAAATAGAGTCCTTTTTATCTGACTATTGAGAGGGAGAAAAGTTTCATTTGATATTTCATCTTCTGTCATAATTTCTTCCTTTTGATGCAAATAGCCTTTGAAACCTTAAATGCTGTCATGAATTTGAAAGCATATTATACATGTGTTAGGGAAACGGAACATTCTTTTACAGCTGAAGACTTTTCCTTTCTTTCACATCTGCAAGTTCCTTGTTTTCTCCTGTTTCTTCCTTGGATTTGTTGACATGGACTTTCTTCCTGACTACAAACTTTCAGACCTGAGTCTCTTGCTGATGTGTGATGAAGACATGTGAAAGCTTAGACCTTCATTTATGAATAATGACGATCTATTGAGACTTCACCCATGTGCTGAGTTTTATGTGGATATACCAAAAATGGGAATAACCCATCGATGTCAGCAAATTTCTTCTTGACTGCCATGTCCTCTGACTAAATGGGATCTGAGCTGATACAAGATATAGCAGTGGGTGCCTGATTCATGGACTTCAGCAGACAACAAGAAAAGCTTGTGGCACACAGCCCATTTATCTATGTGCTCAGTTGGTCTTTAAATCACATTTTTCCCTAAATGAACTAAATAATTGCAGGCAACTGATCCTTCTTACTAGTATGCTCAAGAAGCTTAAAAATAACAGTCTTATTATGATCTAGTATTTGATCTTGTTGCTCTCTATGGAACTTTACACAGCTATCTTGATTGAGTTGTCTGTATTGATACCAAGACTATTTTTACTGACTTTTTACAGCTAATTCAGGTAGCTCTGTGTGTCTGTGTGATGTTGCACAGGACATTGAGCTTGGAGAGATGATGCTGTGTTTACTCCCCACTCTTCTCTCCAGTGTAATCTAAAACTGTCACTGAATGGTCTGGGTGACACTGCAAGTGTGTGACTCTGTCTTTTTGTCAGTCAAACAAGGTATTCCCTGGGATTAGGGATGTCAGGGGTTATATGATTCAAATAGATGGGCCTTTGTGGGGCCTTTGTGGGTTCTTTGTGGGGTTTTTTGGTGTTTGTTTTTTGTTGGTTGGTTGGTTTGTGGGGTATTTTTCCATCTGAAGGAGACAAACGGCTCCTCCCAAAATAATGCTATTTTATAGCTTCATGTCTCAGTAAACATGCAGTGCATGACCAGTGTAAGGTTATAATGGAAGGAAATAGAAGAAGGAAATAGCTGTGTGAGACAGGTTTGTGACTGAGCACATTAAAGTGGCAATCTACAAAAGATGAGTGGTAAAAGCTCTGTGAATAATTGTCTCATTGCTGAGGAGATGCTTCTTAGGATGCAGTTCCATACTGCAGCTAAGCATAGAGAGACCTGCTTGCTTCATCTGAATTGGCATTTGTTTCACCTCCCTCATTTTGGGGACTTAAATTGTAAGAAAATTAAATGAAAAGAATAATTAAGAATTTTGTCACTGTAGCTCCTTGTAACTTGCTGCAGGATTAGAGGCTTCCTAGTACCAGTAAGAAAGGGATGCAAGTAAGTCAGACATGTGACAGCAGAGTAAGAAGGAGACTGAAATTTTGCTAGAGACAGCCATTGCATTGATTTAGCTGCGGAATCAGAAGTCTCAAGAACTGAGAGACAAGAAAAAACGTAACTTTGTGATTCTGAGATTTTTTTTTTTTTTCAGTTTTAAGATTTTGATCTTATTTCTGCCTCAGGTTAGCTAGAAGAGGTATGGCTAGAAACAGGCTACATATGTTTGTACCTAAAACTCAAAACTGTGTGCACACTGGGATTTATGTATAGAGCCAAAACCTCCCTTGATCGCGGAGAACAGCATTACAGCTGAACTGAACTGTTCTTTTAGTTAAACAAGTTTGCATGTGAGAATTTCTGAGGATAAAGTTTAGGTGGAGTTGTGTCTCCTTTCAAACAAACTTGTATTTCATTGTGAAATATTACAGCACATATTTAACATGACTTCCCAAAAGTGATGAGTCCAGCTAAAGCTAGTAAAATATGTAATCTCATGCACTGTGGAGACCAGAAGAATTTTTGGATCTCGTTTGGAGAGCAAGGAATTATTTTGTGTTAGGTAAGGTTGAAGATAAATGAAATTTGGAGTATTTTTGTTGCAGTGGCAAGTGTGGAGGGACTGGTGGATGGGAGAGTTGCCATGATTCCCTGGTTATTAGCTGTCCCAACTGCAAGAAAATTCTTTTTTCTCAGGTGACTGAGCCTAGTCTGGTGTGCCCAAATGGAATGTGCTAAACCCTGCTGCTATTTGAAGTGGCTTTTCGGCTTCACTGGTATTACCAACAAAAGGAATTTCAGTGCTGCTCAGATACAAAGTACAGTAAATTTTTAACTTTGGTCCATTTTTGAACTAGTTTAACTGCTAGCTTGTTGAAAACAGTATGTAGTAACTTGCAGCCTGTGTGCTATGTCACTTTAATCAGTAAAGTTGGTGAAAGTACAGGATGCAAACTTAAAGGCTGGGGAGCTGCTCTCTGATGCCACATTGAATATCTGCACTTTGTTTGTGTAGGAGGGATTTCCAAGTGATTTCAGTATCTAAGTTGGGTTTCATTTTCCTATTTGTATAATAATTTATCACCAAAAAAGGACATGAATGTGTCTATGTGGATATGTTGCCTCTTCTTGCACAACTTTTCCTTCTTTTGAGACTGCAAAGTACTAACAGAAGTTCACTGCACTTTGCCTCTACTGTTAACCAGCTGTGTCCCATGAAATCTGCTGAGCTTGGAAAGACAGCAGCCCTGACCATTTAGTGTCTGTTTTGCACGGGGAAATGGTAGTGCTGTGAGTACTTCTGCTGCTGTTAGGAGCAGATGACAGTACCTTAATTTTTTTTTTTTGCTCAGCACTTCATTGCCATTTGTGATAGGGCTGGGGTTGGTGCAGTTATATCATGGATGTAGAGCTTGTGATAGCCCACAAACTACATTAAAAGATGCCAAGGTGGTGTGGCAGCCTAACCAGGTCAGAAAGGTTGAGAGTTATAGGCCAACCCACTCATGAAGGTATGGAGACTGTAACTGGCTATTGGGACCCACTTTTCCCTGTGTTCTTCCAGAATTAGGGTTGGGGCAGCCAGTAGTGATCACCTGCCTCAGGCTCACCCCAGCTGCGGTCTGACATCTGTAAATAGTGGTCACGGTGCTCTTGTGAAGAGCTGCTGGGCTGTGTCTGTTTTGTTTCCAGACATGTGCTGATAATAACTGCCTTCATCCTTTCCTTGCCTTCCCCTGTGGGAGGACAGCCTTAACCAATGCCATGTATAATATTTTATTCAATTAAGCTGTTTGTTTTACTAGAGTAGGAAACATATTATAAATGAAGATAGATAAAGACATTTTGCAACAGTAGCAAGCCCCCAGTGACTTCTGCTCTGTTTTCTGTTTTCTATTAGAAATCACCTCCTGCTCTCTGCTAGTTACAACATTTCACATTTGACATCTAGTATTTAACTCTGTATGTATTGATTGCTGCTTCTGTATGTATTCTTCATGCAAAAACAAAGACAGCAGGCCTTGAATTTCTATAGCAATAACTTTCCCTTGTGTTGAGTTTTCCCATGTATTTCTCTTTCCCTCCTGCCCGCATTTCCATAGAAGAAAGATGTGATTGTGAACATCTAATTTTTTTCTTTTACAGAAAAAATCTGAAATCATTTTTTGCAAGATACAAGACGTTGCAGTGGACAAGTTTTTACACTTTGCCAGACTTCCCTTACGATGTCAAGTGCATATTAGCAGAAAAAAAATGCCCTGATCACAGTATGAGAATAAGGATTATTGAATTTTTACAAGCAGACATGACCAAATATCTAGAAGGATCATTGTAAGTAAACATCATTAAATTTATTTGGGAGAGTTACCTGCTGCCTGCAGACATAAATTTTCAAATGGATGTAAAGCCATTCTCTTTAATGTATTTGCTTAAATAAAGGAGGCTAAGGGCCTGAAACCTACTGAAACCAATAGAAAGATTTCATGCAAGCCTTTAAGCTGTGCCCTTTGTTATTTAGAAGTCAATTGATTGCCTGAGAAATAGTCAGTTTAATGTAGAGCAGAATAGACTCCAGTCTATTCTATTTTCTAGACAGTGTTTAATACTGTCTAGAAAACTAAATATTTCTTTTACATCTCCATCTTGTTTGCACAGGTATCCGAACAGTCAGCAATATAACATTGTTGTCAATGCTCTGCTCCAGGCATACCCATTCCTTAATGAAGATGGGAATGGCTTTGTAAGTATTGTGGGCTTTTTCCACATCATCAATCACGAGAAAATAATCTAGTTCAGAGGAAATCAATATCAATTTCTTATATGCTGCCTCTATTCAGAGCACACACACTTGGCTGTGTTTGGCAAATCACATTCTTATTTCATTATGTCAATTAAAGATTAATCCGGGTATAGCCATACCTCAAAGCTACCATGAGATCACGCAAACCTGTACATGAAGTCCCTGGTTGCTTCTTGGATACGTTTCTTTCTGCACTGATTTCTGCCCAGGGATAAAATTAAATCTGATTTATTTCAGTTTTTAAAAACAAAGAAGCCAGCTCTTTAGAAAATTGTCTGTACAAGGACTAATGTGACTGATGCTCTTGCAAGGTATTATAATTGTTTGTGTGTTAGATACGAAACTGCAACATGCAGTAATACTAGTGGTTTAAGGAATCTAGGTCTAATTTAAAAAAAAATTTAAGAACAATTTTTGGAACATCAGTAAGGGGATAACAGAAAGCAGTGGAAGGAGATGATTTAAATTTGAACTACATTTTTTTCACTTGTGACCCAGAATATCTGTCTGTGGTCTTGGAGGACAGTGGTCACCTTTTCACTTCACATCATTGCTTTGCCATGTGATACTTTTATAGCACCTTGTAAAAGCTTGTGAGCCTCAGTGGGGACTGTTAGCTTTGAACATAAATATATATCTCACGTGCCATTACTGTAGAAAGCAAAATAATTTTGGGAATAAAAAAAAGTTGAGGCTTAAGGAGAAACTATTCTAGTTCTCCCCTGAGCCCAGACACTGCTGAAGGGAAGGGACTAAGAAAAACAAACACGTCTCAAAGAGAAGAGAGGGAGCAAAAGCACCAGAGAGAAACAGTCTATCCTCATTTTCAATCAGGCTACTTCTCTGAATACCCCAGTGGTGGTCCTTGGGCAGGGTCCTGAGTAATGTTATGGCTTCATCTGTCTCCCTTTAGGAGGAGAGGCTGGAATGATATTCAGCTTGGTCCAAAGACAATTTTACAGCCTTTAATTTTTAAAAACTGTTTTTAAACAGAGATTCTTAAGCTAGGTTTTCAAAGGGCTTCAATTGCAGTAGGACCATAGACTGGGTGAAACTACTTATAACCCTGTTCTTTGGGAAATGGTCATTACTAGCCAGATGGATGGCAGAATTGGTGCTGGCAGAAATTATGTGATGGGGCAGAGATTTCAGAGTGGTTGTTCTTTATCTTTTCATCTTTCCCTCATGCTTACTAGAAAGCATATGTGGCAGTAAGTGCAATAAGTAAGAAAGAAAGCTGGAATCAGCAGTTTCCAATATTGCTATTCTAACACTTTCTGAGCCAGCCCCTCTCCATTGCCTGGGTTGAGACAGGAAAAACTGCACTAAAGGTGTATGCCTGCATACTTAACTTTGGAGGAGGGCGTGAGAATGAATTACTATTTTTATTGCCCTACCGTTAGACATTCTGTTCTTCCTTCATGATCATAAATGCTATAAATACTTATTTTTTGTTGGTCTGAGACAGTTGTGTGTTACAACAGCAACAGCTTAAAACAAACCCTACAACATGCGTAGCTACTTATCACAAGACTTGCAGTAAAATTGAATTCACATACCTTTAAGAAGCAAATGAACAACAAAAAAAATTGACAACAAGCATTCTTTCTTTCTTTTTTTTTTCTCAGAAAATATCTTCAGCAGGTCAAAAAAGCAAAATTTTTGTAGGCTTTTCTTTTAAAACTCCTTTGGCTATCAAGGGACTATAATTTCTGCTTGTTGTTTGTGATAATAATATTAAAATAAAAGAGTAAAATATTGATTACTGAGAGATTTTGAATACCTTAAAGTTGTTTAGCTATAGTAATTAAACTACTGTTGTTATTATTACAGTTTTTTAAATAGTACATTGAAAGTATTTAGGAAATCTACTATCAATAAAGTTCAGAGGTAAGGGAGACTGATAGGTAAATGTAGAAAAGGAAAACTAACATGAGAGTAGTATCTTAAGCAGAAATGCTAGTTACATTCCTTGTTAAATAGCATTTACATATAAACTTCTGGAGAGGCAGTTCATATAATGTAGTTTTGGCATCTACATTAGGAAGAGAGGAATAGCATTGTGTAAGTTCTGGTTTCTCTGTGGACTCCAGAGAGAGCCTCAGGTGGCCACCTGTGCACAGATGTCAGTGTCTGAGAGACAACCACCTCCTTTTTGTGTCTTGTCTTTCAAGGCTGAAGGACGGGACACACCAAACATGGCAATTCAGCTGGGCTGGCCTCTGAGAATAATGGTTTCCAGTAGTGGTAGTGTAATAAAGTTATTGGGGTCTATTTAGAATACCAACAAGTCTGTTTTCAATTATTGAATTTTTAATTTCTTGTCAAAGTTGCAGGAAAAATAAATTGTTGCATGCACTGTATAAACCAAAAGGGCTGAGCAGAATTTAGAGCACCAAGTTTTGCATTCCCTCTGGTGTGCTGGAGCTCACTTCTGCTGTCGAGTATTTTCCTTTCCGCCATGTAAAGTGCTCTATACCACAGTGTTGTTAATGACATTCATTTACTGCTCATTATTTATTGCTGTGCTATGTCTCAGTTCCTAGATTGATTTTAACTCTAAAGTTATTCTTAAAAGGAAAGCAGTTTCTTACCCTTTGGGGTGGAGGAGCAGCCACAGTATCTGCTGGGCTCTGCAGAAGGCTGCAGTAGTTCTTAAAGAGATGCCCTGGGAAGGTCTGTTGGTGATGTGATTTTGCTTTAACTCACAAGCCTTGCAGTTTAGAGCCCTTCACCAGAATTAGGTGTGTGTTGGCTGCTGGAAGGGTGCAGCAGAAACTGTTCTGGGTTCCTCCCTGGCCAGTGTGCATGTCTGTGTGGTGTGGCTGGGCAGGGGCAGGCAGCTGGGCTTCCTGGATTAGAAAAGGGAGAACTCATCCCATGAGAGATCTTGGAACTCCAGAATTAACATTTTCTTCTGGCCAAGCACAGAAAATAAGAATGTGAAGAACCTGATGTTCTTGATGTACATGGATGGACAAGCTTAGAACTGTAAATGTCAGCACTTCTGTTGCAACATTTTTGCGGAAATGAAATTAACAACTGGAAAAGAGAAAGATCTTCTGGCAAACACAGAGGAACAGCAATAAAAACCAAATATAAGACCTCCTAAAATAACACCAGTATTTTCATGGCAGGAAAAAAAATTACTTGCAAAACTTTCAATTTTTTTTGCTTGTTTGTGGGGCTTGTTTCCAAAATACTGGACATTTATTTACATCTCCAAATTATTTTAAACAAATAATTTAAAGAGTGTGTGTGTTATGTAGAAACATAGTCTAATATTTTCAATCTGATACTCTTGCAATGAGAGGTCATTAAAAGTTTGTGGTTTCAAGATTTATTAGTAGATTAATCACAATTATGTTTTGTCAGTTAAAAATTTTCCCATTTAATTTTGCAGTATTGAAAAAAATATGCTTCCGTGCCACCAGCCCTTTTTCAAAGGTTATCCAAAACAACATAGTCAGGACAACGATTATGATCCTAAATAGATTCATTTACAAATAAAGTCATGAATAAGCCACTTAATGATTAAGCCACTTATGTACTACGAATTTTAAAAGAATGTTATTTATGAGGTCAGTCTAGAAGCAGGGATTAAGAATTATCTGAAATTATAAATAATAATTTATAAAATAATTTTCTACTAATAGCAGAACTTATTTGAGAAGTCCATGGAGTATCTGGAATTAAATTAATTCAAAGATTAACTTTTGCTAAGAGTGCTTTAAAGTGACTACCTAAGGAAATTTTCCCATGGTGTTTCCTTCTACTTACAGAACAACGCTATCCTAAAGTAACATATGACATTTAAAAAAATAAAAATCTTCAATTAATCATGAAATAGCTTATTACATTTGTGATGTATATTGTAACCAATACAACATTTGTAAGTTACAGATAAATAGTTTATATAGAAAAAGCCAAGGTCAGAGGCACAGCAGTCAAAAGCAAATTGGCATGACACTGTTTCTTGATGACTTGCAAGATATTCTGTCTGTATTTGTCCATTTTACAAGCCTTAAGCCCAAGAATTTGGAAAGAATCATTTCTCTTATTCCATTTCATTTCGGCCAACCTTTTGAAAATCATATGATTTCAAGAAAATACGACATGAGGAAGGAAGAGAGAGGGGTCTCTCATCCATGCCACTTGCCAGTGGGCTTTGCATAAGCGGCTCGCTTGAGCTCGTGGCTGCGGAGCAGCGCCGTGGTGCCTGTGAAACCCAGGATGTCAGTGCTGACATGCCTGATTCGTGTAACTGCTGCACACAAAATGATTATTTGCTAGTAAATTACTGCTTTTAATCTGCATGTAATCCTTTCCCTCCTATGTCAGACAGACACGGGCTAATCATTCTACTCCTTTACCAGGAAGGTAAACCTCTCTGGGGCAGTGTTTGGGGGAAGCGGGGGAGGGCAGGGAAATTAATAGAAAGTAAAGTTGTTGGTTCAAAAATGGTAACAAAAGCATCCTTTTTAGAGGATGCATTTAGGGAAACTACATAAATGTATGTGCTTGCAGTCTCATTCTGGAAATAGGTATGTGAGAAGGGACCTGGCTAATTTTATGACAATCCTACTACAGAAATAGGTTTAGTTAAAATTCTTAATTTATTGGGGGACTGGAAGATGAAACAGCTGAAAGTTTTGAACTTTGAGGGATATTTAAAGCCTTGTATAGGTGTCAGCATATTCTTTCATGTGAAAGAATAAGCAAAAATATCTTCCAGTCAAATAAAGATTTTCAAAAGAAAGAAACTGTGTGGAGCTCAACTACAGGGATGCTTAAATTGTCGGCTGCTAATATATTCTGGGATGATCAAGTTTTAAAATATTATAACATCTGTTAAACACTTCAGAGAAGCATTAAACGAAGAATTTTGTTTGCTTCTTTCTTAGCAGCCTTAAAATAGCAAGTTAGGCATGAATTTTTCTTGGCATACAATGCTGGGGTATTTGCATCAAAATGCCGAAGGCCAGAACTGTAAATGTACTTAGGGACCTTCATGGTTCAGGTAAACAACAAGTGGGATTTTCAAGGCATGTGGTCACCTTACTGCTTCTAAAAATTGTGCTGTGGTGTAATACTCATATCGAGGCTGTGACTATGGCTTGTGAGAAGACTGGGTGAGCAATTGTACTCTATTTTTGTCATTATCTTTAGGTTGGTGGTGATGTGTCTTGTGTTCTGGCAGAACCCTAAGCCTGAATTTTGCATACTAGAAATGCAGATGGGCTTGTTTTATTTCCAGTTCTTGGATGTTCAACTGTGACTGGCAGTAAGAGGACACGTCAGTAAGGGCACATAGGTGGGTGGCAGAGAGTGTCCCCCTGGGAAGGGCACTCCTGCCCTGGTAGGCCCCGGGCGGCTCAAGAAGAGCTGAAGTAGACACCACAGGGATTGTAGTCTCATAGCTCTTCCACTGTAATTTTTCACCATTAATGGAGGTCTTGCTTTTAGGATTGAGGGCCTGTAGGTCAGCTAGAACCTAGGGAAGTGGGAACAACAAACTCAGCAGGAGAAATGCAAGGTCATGCTGCCTTCACCATCATCTCTTAAGAGACCCTCTCATCTGTTTCCTATGGGTGAGAAAGGCAGGCGTGTCAGACTCACTGCAAAGAGAGATACTGTACTACGTAGTCTACTTTTACTGAATTCTTGTTTACACCAAAGTTAACTTTACAAATCATGTGACCTTGACTAATAAATGACACCATTTTGGTAAGAAATTCAGGGCAATCATTCTTCTGTTTATATTGTGGTTTAGCATGTCAATGGGTACAGCCTTGAGTATAGTATTAAGTGAGTATAGTATTGGAGTCAATTTTGAAAGTTAAATAACAGATATTTGAATCTCTCTTTCCACATCCTGTCATTTACAGTCACTTTTCTGATTAATTTTTGTTCCCTCTGACTGTTGAATACCCCTCAATAACTGGAATAAGCAAATGATTTTGAGGAATGACAAACTATTCAAAACTGCAGGTTGTGCCTGCAGATGTGTTTAACAGCCTTTGCTTAGAAATTGCTTCCCAGGGTGTCAGTGGCATGGCAAGGCTAGTTCCTGCCCTGAGACATCCAGTTTGGGGCTACATGTAAATGGCTGTTGGTCCTTAAGGATGCATGAGGAAGTTGCTGCCCATACAATTTTCAGAAGTGACTTTTCAATAACTGAATAAAGAAATACACGAGGGTGACAAAAGCAGTGGGGCTACGTAAGCTCTGTCTTTGATTGCCAAGGAGTAATGAATGGCTGCATTAAACAGGAACTGCATCTGCTTGCAGTGCAGAAATGCCTTTAAGTTGCACTTTACATACCTTGAGGTGTCTTGCAAATGCTAGGACCTGCTTAAATGATCCTCTTAATTCAGCAGTTTTGGGCTCAGTTTAAAAATATACTTGATCCAGTATAACTGTAGGCTCCCAGCAAAAGGTAGTGCCACACTGTGTCTTTCTCGCTCCCTTCTGTTAGATGCAGTAATCATACAACTGTGCAACCAGATACTGCCAGAGGCAAAGGAAAAACAATACACTAAACTAGAAAAAAAACCAAAATGAGCCACCAACAAATCCCCCAAAACCCCACAGCACAGTTTCTGTGGCATCTGTGAGCTGATCTTCTTCACTATGTAATTTCACAACCCGATGTCATGAATGGAGCACAAAGTAAGAGCTGAGGAAGGGAAAACACACTGCAGTTTCTCTGGCAGCCTTGGATAGATCTAACCCTTAGATTCAATCACTGTTATCCTCATCAAGCCACAGCAGTGCCATTAGCCCAGCTGTTGGTTGCCATAGAGCCATTTACCACAGGTGCTTTTGTTTCCTTCCATCCTGAAGCCACCGGCGGTGCCGCCCTATGAGCCTTTTTCTGCCTAATGGCAAACACTTTTTTGTACAGTTAGATAAAAACAAAGTGACCTGCTTTAGGATGGGGTAAATTCTTGAAAGATACTTGTAATGACAGCTATTCTTTCCTCCCCATGTAGTTGCTGTGGAAACGGGCCCTTAAAGATCGTTTCAAATACGTGCGGAGACCCATTGAAGATGATGAGCAAGTCCTGAGGAACAAATGCAAGTTTGGCCACAGGAGAGGACAGACCAGAAAATCCTCATTTGCTGAAAATAAACTCAATGATGTCCAGGGGCAGGTAGAGGTAAGATTTTTGGTGCTTGTCTGAGTTCAGTCTTTCAGCTCCTCTCTTGGTAGTAAGGCCACCAGGTAGTGAAAGGGACAACGGATCTCATCCCATTCAAACTCATTTTGTATAGAGGTTGTCATATGGCCAGACCCTTGACTTTTTTTCATTTCTGGAAAACTAGGTATCAACAACAGAGCTAAGCCTGATACTGGATGCCTTGCACAATTGTTGTAATTTAGAATTGCAAATTGGACAGAAAATACTGTCTGTTTTTTTAAATGCAGTATTTCTATTCTGCTTTTGGTTATATACTTCCAATTAGAGTGAAAAACAATACAGGCTTATGTCTACTAGCTGAAGCCTCTGTACAAATAAGAATGCAAAGAGATATTTGAGCTGATAGAGAATGTCCATATCCTCCTGTCATCTTGCACTTCGTTATATAAAATGTTTGTGCTGATCTGTGATATACAAAGGGATGCTTACAAATCTACACATGCAGTTGCTGTGTATTCCTTTAGTTGGATAATTCAGAGAGTTAGTCTGTAATTAGTCTGAAGCAAACTAATTAATTTATACACTTTCATAAATACATTAAGGTTCCAGCTATGCTCTGCCAGTGCTCCACACACTTCTTCGTGCTGCAATTAAAACATGGTAAAATTTAAACAACTGTAAGAATGTGATAAAGAAGATATGTAAGTAGATATTTATCTTTAGTTTATCCATGTCCATCCCGCTGTTTACCAGACCCTGTACTTAAGGAAGCAAGAGTGGTTTACTGGATGCATTTCTGCATATATTGCCCTTGTGTTTGAAGGTAGCTGTAGTTTCCTATACAAAATGCAAAGACATGTTTAGTTTGGATTTTAGAAATTTCAGTAATTTCTGTTTATTTCCTTTAGGTTAATGTGTTCAGGAATGAACACTTCTCTTCTTGCCTGCTTTAGTTGAAGGGTTTGCAGAACATGTGAAGTAAGAAACATGTAGCTTGGGTGCAAAACAATAAACAGTCTCTCACCCAGTAAAGAAGGAATTATAGGCTCCTGGATTTGTGTGCACATTAAGAGTTAGCCATCCTCTATCTGCTAAAGTTTGGAAAGGGCACATGTGGATCTTTTCTGTCTTATGAGCTTATTGAGAAGGGCTTTGGAGTGATCCTGTAGGGACTGCATGCTAAACTTCATTTATCCGTACACTGTGCTGGGTGTCTGCAGACCAGGAATCACCACTCTCTTTAACTGCATTACCCATCACTGGTCACCCTTGCTTGCTTTAGAATTTGAGGAAGAATGTTACATGTCTTCTAAAGGCCTAGAGCTTTTTTGCTAGCCTGAATGTCATAAGCAAATTAAGGGTTAAACTTAAAGGAAGTGAGAGGACGCTGAGTATCCCTAAGGAACTTTTCCTTTCTTTCTTTCATTTTCCCTGTATCCTGAACATATATATAAATAAAATACAAATATAAATGCAAGAATCAACACTTATGAGCCCTATTAAGGCTTAAGAATGAGTTCCATAAAACTGAGGGAATCATAACTTCCTTAATTTTAAATGTGTTTCTACATTGAAAGCAGTGATGTCTGACTCTGAGATCCTAAATTATGTCACTACATATGTGCAAAACTGAACAAAATGTTTAATACTATTTTTAACAAAAGCAGTGTGAGTTTTTTCATTCTTTCTATTTAGGAACACACATAAAGGCACTTCCCTGCCAATCCTTGGCACCAATTGCTCTATGAAAATATAAACTGTTAAACAAAGTGTTTTAGTCTCAAAAAATAAATATTTGATCTAGAAGCCAATACTACAGTCCAAATGATATTCAAATTACCATTAGCCAGATCCCCTTGTCTTCATCCCTTTTCCAAGACTGGAATAATGAATCAGTCTTGGGTGAACTAGAAGCCAACACATCAGAATTAATTAAGGTAAAATGGGGGGAAATGAATTCCAGGTTAAGGACACCTTTGGAGAATAGTTAGTGAAGGATTCCTAGCCCCTTTGGGCTACCACACTCTCCTTTAGATAGGCAGAGTAGGACATTTAGGGCATTACAGGTCAAAGCCGACTGGCAGAGCTATGCAGATGAGAGAGCGCATCTGTTCCCAACAGATGACCTACTTAGCAGTCACACAGCTGACTTCTATATCGAGCTTTAGTTTCTGAGCAGTCATAAGCTGTAACTCTCTCATGTGTGCTTTGTGTCAGTATAGACTTGGATTGTTAATGGTATGAAACTGATAGAAAGATTATTCACTGACAGGAAATGTCTCACTGTCATACCTGGCATTTATTTTTATATTAAAAGAGTAATAAAGTTATTACTACTAATAAAACCCTTAACCAATCTTTCTACTTCTTCATGTGAAAATCCAGCTGCTTACCAGGACAAGCTTCCTGTAATGTTTTGAGCCAAATGATGTCTGCCTCTTGGTCTGCCCAAGCTCCACTACCTTCCAAGCAGGCATTCTTCCTTCAAAAGCAGCTCGAGCGTACTTGGCCTCCCATGCAGGGCATTGCTTCCAGGTGCAACATCTGTCATTCTCCTCCAGTTTCTTTAAAACATCTGCTGATGTGTTCCTCATTACAGAGCAGTATACTCAAACAAGACTGAAGGGTAGCTTTTCTTTTTCTAGTGACTGGCATCACATGAAAGGTCTTGAGCAAGTGCAGGGCAGTAGGATGATGGTAAATAAGCACATAAACCCATGCTGGAAGTGTCTGTCACTAAAGGATATCTTTATTTAAATGATGCTCCCTACAAATATCTGTCAGGTTGCACCACCAGGGAAAGAAGCTTGGACTCTGCCTGACAGACAAATTTGAGCCTCTGTGTCTTAGGGATATTCAGAATTTTATCAGGAAAGCCTCCATAAACAACAAATTTTATGGCTGTGATGTGAGAATCCTCCTCAGTCATTTTCCACAGTCAGGCAAATATCCCGGAGATGCAGTAATCCAGGGGAGAGCGCTTTGTAGTGATAATGAACTTCATCTGCTGCAAATGGAAGGTACTTTCCATGAGAAGGGTGATCACACTGTGAAAATACATAAGAAAAGCAAGCCAGTCTTCCCTCTGTGGCCCGGGTGGGATTACTGCTAAACCAGCCATCCAGTGGCCTGTTCTGACTCATCTCCTTATTCTTTTTTTAGCATCAAAACCCCCTTTCTCTGCCCTAAGGACTTGTTTGGTTTACGGTCCTTCAGGCTATGAGAAAAACCACCTCCTGCCTGTTGTAATAGGAAGTGCCCTAGGCTTGGGGGAGCCTGAAGAAAAAGAAAGATAGGACCTTCCTGGTCCTTGGCCAAAGGATTGTCAGAAGACAAAAGGTGATGGAGAGGGAAACGGCGTTAGAGCTGATGATTGGCTTGCATACCTTGAGAGATTGTGGCGCAAACACTATCTTAGTCTTCCCAGGGGTAGTGACCGAAGAGCAACTTGTCGCTTTCAGAACTTTAAGCTTGGAAATCTTGTCAGTCTTGAGCAGTGCTGTTCATGGAATGTGTGACTTCACAATCATTTCAGTTAGCTGCATACAGAAATGAAAAAGCCCACAGATACCCTGCCTGGCTCCACCTGCCAATTCAGAAAGGCATGTGTTTCCCATAGGTCCTGTACCATATTCTGCTACTTCCAGAGGATTCTGGAATACCCTTATGATATCTCAAATGCCACTAAATAGCTATATCTATGAAGCTGGATTAAGGTCCTTCAATCCATCCCAGACATTAAATAAGAAAATATCTCAGCAAAGGGACTACCCAAAGGTTATCTTAAGCTACCTGAACTGTAAGGGAATAAAATAGGCTAGAAGACTGCTAGTAGTTCTTGATCTTAAATAAAAATGGAGAGAGAGTACAGTCCCTCTCTTAAAGCCTCTTGTTTCTTACTTCCTATGACAGCCTGTTTGTGAGGTCATCAGGGTTTCTCTGAAGCTGTCACACAAATAAATTTGGAGTTAGGTGTGAAAATGAAAGATAGGCTCTGACAAGAGGTCAGCTAAGATAGTTGTAGATATCTGCAGATAAATTGGGAGTATTTGCCACACCCAGCAGAGCTGGGAATAACATAATGTAAACAATTTATAAAGGGGGCACCAGTGGGCCATCTTCTTTCTGTGTCAATGGGATAGACACAAGAAATGTTTTGATGAGTACTTAGACTGGGAGAAGCAGAAGGATTCTGCAGAGATTTTAACTCACAAAGTTGGACAGCTATTGATATTATTCCTTTATAGGAAAGACAAGCAGGAATTTTGAAATTGGTGAATGTGCAAATCCTGTGCCAAGAGGACTAGATGAAAAGCAGAGAAGACCCCTGGCCCAGGAGGAACACCACATGTTTTTGCTTCAGTGGCATCATGCAGTGCAAGAATGGTGAAATTTACCCTGTTGGTTCTAGCTGGAAATTATCTTTTCTGAAGAAAGGAGGAATCAGGATTGAGTGAAGTCTACCCTGTGAGACAGTCTCTTTTACCTCAGATTAGGTAAATTTGGCAAGTTAGACATTTCCTAGGGATATGCCTTTCTTTGAGGTGATAAATATGTTTGTCAATGTTCTTATGCCACTGCAGGAGTTAGAAACTTGAAACAGGATTTCAAGGAGTCTGGAAAGAATAGGATTTGGAAACTGATGGCTGGAGAAAAAGGGAGCAATGAGAAAAATAAGGCAACAGTAAGGGAAAAAGAGAACCAAATGTCCATAAAATTCTCAGAGGATGAACAGCTTGTGCATGAGATGCCGAAATTCTCTTGGCTCAATCTCATGGCACTGTTGGCAGGTACAGGGTTAGGTGCCATCTATACTGAGAATGCCATACACAGATGAAACAGGGGTGATAGCACCTTTCCCTCTAAGATTAATGGTCTCCAAATCAAGTGTTTGAATACTTGCATAGCCAGAATGTGAGCATGCATATATAAATGATCATTCAGTGGCTGTACTGAACTGCTGTAATGTGATTTTTCCACTAAAACTTTGATGTGCATATATCAAACTTTGAGTGTGTAGTGTTGCTTAGTTAATATTTTAAAATGCTTTTAAGTCAAAGCAAAAGCTTTAAACACAGATCCCTGGCATATATCCTGCACTTCACCATCTTATGTGAGTTAAATTTTCAAGTACAGGTTGTCCCTTCGTAGAGAAAAACAGATTTCTCTCATTTTGCTTATGCAGCTTACAGAATCAGAAGGCAGTTGCTGTGATCAGAAATAGACAGACTTACATGGCTTTGAAAGGTTTTGGTTAGCACTGACACGTAAATCTAGCCCTGAAGTTGCCTGCCTGGCTCAAAACGGTAATTATGTGTAATTAAAGCAAAGCCTGCTTTAATTAAACATCTCATTGGAGTACAAGTCAGTGTGGATCCTGCTGATAGGTACACGCTCATTTTGCTCGGAAGCAGCCTGTCCATGCTGTTTCACCTGTCTTTGTGTTCAGTGCTTGTACACAAGAGGTGGGGCACGGTTGTGGTGCCTTCTCAATTCTCTCCCCACAGTCCAGGATGAGAAGATGGCCCTTGACCAGTATCCAGTTTACAGCCTGCCTTTCAGATTCATACTTGTTCCAGATCAGACTCCAGGGTTTTGGGGGGTTTTTTTTGAGCAGATCTTCACTTTCTAATTGTCATAGCTGGTTTTCATCACTCCTCCTGATATAAAACACACCAATGTTCATTATAGTAAAGGTCATTCCAATCAACCTGATTGTCACCACAGAAAAAAGGGCTGTCCCTTACAATAGTAGTGGTAAAAACAGCTCTGTACATTGTGCTTTTATGATGCCTTGTGTCTGTATGTGTTCCAAAATAGCAAGACCCACTTCTTAGTATTAAAAAATCAAGACAGAAGTTTCAGATTATGCTCACTTAAGTAACTGTGAAAGCTGTTTCTCACCCTGAAGAAGTTATAAAAGCCAATTAATGGAAAAGATTATTCCAAACAAGGGTCCTAACTACTGTCAGGCTTTCTTCTGTAAGTACCTTGAGCACTGATGCTAACTGATGCAGGTAGACTCAGCAATCAAGAAGTCTTAGCAGCATCAATGTTCTTAGTAATAACATGACTTGAAATAGGCAATGGCATTTAGCAAGGAAAATTTGAAATGTATTTTTCAAAGGAAATATTATTAGCAGCTGCTGGGAGCTGACAAGAGCAATAATAACAAAAGAAAATGGCTGTACCGACACTACTACCCCTCAGCATCCTGGTCCCAATGTATGGTGTAAAAGGAGCTCCCATTCAGTGCTGATGCCACTGAACCTGTCTGCACAACACTGCTGTTCCAGATGATTCTTATTACCATCACATGTTTTTTACATTGCTTTCCAGCAAGCAGATTAGTCTCCATCCAAAGGAATTACCTCAAAGAAATATTCTCAGAGCATCCCAGGTGAGGAACCTGGATCACTGGTTGGCAGCATGCAGAAGTGTCCTCATATCCATCTCTTTAGCTCCACTGCTCCTATTTGAATTCACTCTCTCAAACTGAGGGGCCAGTAGGTCCTGTTGGCATTCTTCAAAAAAGAGATCTTGATCTCTGTCCTTAGCAACCATTAGGCTGCATTTGCCATTCAGGAATTGGTGTAAACCCATGTAAAGAGCAAGAGGTGTCTGCTGTCCACACCAGAGGCGCTTTCACCACTCTGTGATTAGGCAGTCATGTTACTTTGGTGTTGACATTCATGTCCTTTACGATTTATGATGCTGGCTTTCAACAGTAACTGATAGCTTAGACCTTGGAGATCACATCATGCATAAGGATTGCTCCCTTCCACCCTGCAAACTGATGTAGCAGTTTCACTGCCTTGGCTGTGACACCATTTCATAAAAGTGCCCTGATAACTGGAGCTTTTTTACAAGAATGTGCTAATACAATCTTATATCTTGGGAAGAATCAAGATCCATCAAAAGGACATTTAGGAATCAGGCCTTTATTTAGAAATCCAACTCCAATCAAATGACTCACCTCTTGCTTCAGGAGGTGGGAGGAATTAGGGATTTGGAGTCTAGTAGTTTTATGTTTGTATGCTTTCTTGCTTTAATGTGAGCATCTTAACACAATCTACTTGTATATGGTTCCAAGTAGAACCGTGAATGTCAGGTGGGGGGTCACAGTCAAAAGGCATCTGGAGCATAGGCAAGGAGCCTCACAACCTGTGTGGCTCCCAGACTTGGTGTCTTCAGTCACAGATACCTGAGATGCCAAGGAGTCAAGAAAGTTTGTAGGCATGGGCACTAAGGGATGGGCTCCCTACTGCTGTCACCCTTTGAGCGTGAATCCAACAGAATGAGTAGGATCCTTGGCAGGACCATCCTGCAGGTTAGGGCTAGGTTACTCTGACAGACAAGTACTGGGCACCCTCTGCTTACCTCATTAACTTCCTTTCCACATCCTTTTGCCTTTTTCTCTGTTCTGCTGCACTTCTCATGAGCTTGTGACAAAAAGGCAGCTTCTTATTTAAAGATACTGAGATAAATTCTCGTTTGTTCCAGAAGATTTTTTTTTTTTAAATTCAAATTTTTATTGTTTAAAAAGAAAGGAAATCTTTTATGTTATAAACTAACTCTGTACATTGCTAAATAAGACAAAATTCTGTATACAAAAATAATTTAATATCACCAATTAACATTCTTCTTGCTGCAACTGAAATGGATTTTACTGGTGACACAGTTCAAAATCTGGCCAGAGGAGTTGGGTGACCTCAAGAAGTTAGGATTCCTCATTTAATGAAGCTATTTTGTTTTAGTTCTGTCCAGCATATATGCTGAACAGTTAGCTGTGGCTTCTTCAGACACTGAGACAAGAGACAAGAGATGCCGGCTTTGGTCTAGATAGGATTGCTTTTGAATGGTATTGAAATAACTGAGCTTTATCCTTACAGTCAAATTTTACTGGAATATTGCTGTGCTGTAACTAGCTTTCTTGCTTTGATAGTTGAAGTGGAGAGGATCTAGAGTCCTCCCTAAATAAGCACATGGTAGGCTGATAAACCAGTTCAGTAACCAGCTTCCCAAACTCAGATTCTTCCTGCAATGTTAAAGTTAACTATAAAATATTTTAAATCACACTTGGAATCATTCTACCATCAAATGGGTGTCCCATTGAGATAATTTATTTCCCCCAAAAGAAAGCCACCTCTCACCTTTCCACTTACCCTAAAAACCAACTTGTTCACAAACTAAGAAGTTGGAAAGATTACAGATAGTGATGGCTCTAAGCAGGATGAACACTGCAAGAAAACCTATTCTAACACTGACTTCTGCTTGTGTTACTCTCAGGTAAGAGATGATTTACACTACAAAGTTTGGCCTTCCATTGCTCTTTTTCCTCCTAATAGGTATGACAGCAATTCTTCCTTATACTACTGCCGTATTTCTATTGGTAGCATGCCATTGCCACTGCTGAAAATGTCAAATGGTCTCCTTTAGCTAATTAATAATGTCATTAGCTAAACTAGATCTCAAGGACAGAGCTGACAACACGGAAAGTCCATCAAATCAAGCAGAGTTTGCCTTGACAAGGGAGATGGAGAGAAGCTGGCATAAAGGTCACAACTTCTGTGGTTACAGCACACAGGGTCGAGTTGTTTTGCTTTCTTGTGTCTGCAAGTAAGACACTGAAGGTGACAGGCACTTGGGGAATGAGCCACCATGCTCCACATCAGCTGGCTGAAGAAGTTCCTGCTTTATGGGCAACAGGCCTGAAAGCAGACCCATAGGAGAAACCGGTAGTGAAAGACCTGTTTGGAATCAGAGACTTCAAGCTAGCTCTTGCACAGCACGAAAAGCATAAATGTAATTAAAAAAGCCCCAACAACTGCCCAAGTTTGCGTGTGTGAGAAAGCGTGGGCATCTTGAGACTGGCAAGAATGGGCCACCCCTTGGTTCTGTGCAGTGGTCATGGTGAAGCAAGAGACAGTCTGTCCAACTTAGGGCAAGAAAGCAGGTTAAGGAATAGCTGAATGGCCCAGCTGGGAATTTGTGAATAAGATGGTATTCACAGTAGTAACCAATATAAATTACATACCAGAAACCATCAAAGGCTGATGTAGGAAGCTTGCAGAGATGACACACCAGCAGCAAACAAAACTCTGGTGACTGTGAGTGATCTGATGGAGATTTACACAGAATTCTTTTTGTGGTTTTCTGCCTTTTCTACGCTGTTTATGAAGGCTTAACAACAGTATAGAATTTATACATACAGTACAATATGACTGTATTATTGTATACAATTATACATATTATTGTATATTCTTACACCCAGGTGAGAAGCAATAATCCTGATGCTGCTAAGGGACAGGAGTGCTCAAGGTGCACTCCCTAGGTACAGGAGGGCTGGCAGAATATAAAGCCATACCAGAAAAATTAGACAGATTTTGCAAGGATTCTCAGTAGATGAGTTGAGATAATCACATTACTGAGCCCATTCTTCATGGGCAGCATCAGGGCATCTGTCTCAGACTGGCATGTCAGTAAAGGGGTTACAGAATGATTCACTAAAATGAGCAGTAACACATTTCCAGGATCAAGTATTTGTGCAAAATTTTCAGTCATGTCCAAGGATAAAACAGGTGATTTTCTAATTGTGATGCACAGTTTCTCTCATGAAACATGATGCTAGATAATTGGAGGCAGCTAATTTGATGCCAGTTTCTAGAGTTTCAGGAGAGAGCTAGAGAACATATGGACCAGGAAACCTTCTGTCTTCACAGGCCAAGTTGGCAAGAACTGTAATGCAGACCCAAGAGATGAACACATTAGGAAGGAATCAACAAAGTTTTGGTAAATAGACAAAATTCTTCACAAACTCATTAGTTCTTTGAAGTATTCAACAACCCTGAGGACACAGGCAATCCAGCTGATATAGTTTACTTCAAATTCAGAAGAGATTTTAGCACATGCCTTTCAAAAGCTCTTAGAGGATATAATCTGAGGGGATAAACAGGAAGGTCCTTAAATGGATAAGCAGTTAAAAGATAGAACAAACAAGCCTATGCAGAAATAGTTGGGATTTACAGTGGAAAAGATTATGAATGTTTAGTTTAAGTAGTTCCGTGTATTTCTAAATGACATGGAAAAAGTAGAATAGTTGGCAGATTACATTTTGTGATGCTACCAAGGATACTAAAGACAAGGACTGAAGAATTGCAGAAGGACCCCATGCTACTGAGTTCCAGGGGAAAAAACCCCAGGAGAAAAAATTCAGTTCTGATAGATGGAAAAAAGGCACAAGGAGAAAACCCAGTTCTAACAACACTTACAGCAATGGGCTCTGAGCTTATTAGTACCATTCACAAATGCTATTTTTATACCAGGCCAAAGGATATTTGGCACAATGCTAAGCAACACTCAAAAAAAAAAATTGATTACACAGAATTATGTAAGAAAGAAACAAAAGGCAATGCATTATTCCATGGTATGCCCCTGTGGTGTCCCAGTATCTCAACAAGTACTTTAAGTTATACTGCACCTATTTCACAAAGCTACAGTGAAATTAGAAAACGTGCAAAGACAGTAACAAGGATAATTGAAAGTATGGACCAGCTTTGATATGTGAAATGATTAAATAGCTTAGGACGGTCTTGGCTGGAAAAGAGATGGCTGAGGGCAGAATATGACATATCTATAAAACAGTGGAAAGGAGATGGTGAATAGGTTTTGAATCCAGTACGACAATTAGAAGGCAGAGGTAGCAGGAGAAAAACAAATAAATGCATTTCCTCTGACATAAACTGCCAAATTTATGGCAGGTTTTTGTGGAAGGTATGATTTTATGAGAGTTGGAAAAGTGACTGGGAGAAGTAATCGAAGGAGAAAAAAATCTACTGAAGGCTATATAAATATAAATACTGAAGGCTATTAAATATAAGGTTTGGGAGTCCACAAACCTCAGTGTAATGAAGTCTTGACAGAACCCACGGGACGTAGTACCATCCACTCATCATTTATACCTTTTCCCAGTACCCTTCCCACGCAGGCAGGGGAAGGTACGGCACTATGCTGTCTGATCCCCCACCTCTGCTCCTGTGCACTGAGGGAGAGGCCAGGAATGCCTACACGAGCTGGTCAGAAACAAACATTACCGTTGTAACACAATGAAGACTAAAATTCTCTCAGAAAGAGTGCAGACTGTGCTAATTCAGAACCCTAGCAAGGGCCAGGGAGTACCTGCAAGGGTCACGTTAGGTATCTGTCCTGCATGCAGAGGGATGGAGGCAGTTTTTTTCACTGTGAACCTTGTGCAACCATTCTTGGAATATCACATGCGTGGTTTTAAAGAAGGATGTTAATTAAACTGGGAAGTTTAATTGCACATGCAGAGCAGTGCGAAGTGCTTTGGGATGTTGTGTGTTTCACAGCTCTGTGTCGGAAATGTCCTGGGGAACATTATGAAGTGTCTCAGCTCCCTCTGGCACTGACCCACAGGTCACCCATATGTGTAGTCACAGCTGTATCAGTGACAATATAGACAGGGAAAGCCAGTGGCAGCGCAGCCTGAGGATGGTAACTGTACTAACTGTGCATCTCTATGTCCCCTCAGCTTCTGTCAGCGAGCAAATTCACTGCATGCACTGATGAATAAGCTACACAAACTCAGGCTACTCCTGTCGGTGTATTGCTCTGGATAGCTGCTCCTCTTCTTAGAAATTCCTGGCTTTGGAATTATATCAGGGACAATAATGATAATTTTGAGGAAGGTTGTTAACTATCCTCAAGTACAAAAATACCTTTTGGAAACACTAACAGTCAAACTGCTCAAACAATGGTTTTCAATAAGAGTTTTCTTAGTTCAGCTGGTCTCCTTGGGGGTAAAAACTCCAGTTGCATAAATGTGAAAGTTAGTTGTCCTGCTTTTAGGACCTGTATGGGTAAGAGGAAAATACTATTTCTCTTGGTAATACAGAGTTAATATTGCCAAACGCTGAGTTCTCATTAGAACTGACTACTCATTTCCAATAAACCACAATGAGACAAACCAGACACAGGAACAGGAATTTCATGAATAGCCTCAAATATGCAATTTGAGCTTGGGGACTTGGCTGACAGGTATAATTTTATATGAAAACAGACCTTAGTCTAACTATTAGGAGATGAGAGTGAGTTCAGAGAGCTGGAACTGAAACCACACTACACTTTCTGCTGAGCTTGACTACACTCAAATCACAGAGGTCACATCAAATGACACGAGCAAAAAAAGCTAAATAATCAGATAAAAGAGCTGATTTGTTACAATTCTGTCCTTCATTTCTTGATAGGAAGAACTCGCTCATCTTAAAGGCAGTACAATGGATTTACATATTAAGTGGCTTAATCAAGAATATATGAAAACTCAGAGGAACTGGGAAGAAGTGGATAACAGAATGAATGTGACAATAGAAATACGGAGAAAGATGATCAGCGATAAGGCACCTTTAAAAGATATTCTTAGACTATTTCCTTTCTTAAGATGCCCTTATCAGGTAACAGAGCTATTTTTAATAATGACATTGAATTCAGTGTTATAGATGTGATACATCTGTAGGAATGTATTTTACAGGGTATTTCCACTGAAGTATCCATCAGCAATGTTCTCTTTAATCTAACTCATATTTTTGCAGCTAATCCCATTTTGAAAGGTTCACCAGTTCTGTCTCAAAGGTGTCTCTCACACCACCAGTGGACTATTTGAAGTTTTTTGGTGTTACTTGATGTATTTCTTCCCTGCTTTGAAAAGAAATGAAATCACCCTCTTGAGTTTCTAATCTTATTTAACTTGAGCTAGTTTTATCCTGTCTTCAAAGTGCATGCATTGTTTACAGTTTTGGTTTTGAGGTTTGCAATCTCAAATATTTGTTTTTCTTTTAGATTTTTAGGGAGTTCCAGCTTCTCACACACACGGACATTTATAAGAAAACAGTCGAGATTTTGGAGATTTATTCAGAAAACATATTGTCCTTGTATGTGGTGAGGAATAATCCGATTAACATTATGCTGCAAGAGAATCTGAAGCAGCACACAGAGGAAGACGTTCTGAAATGTCAGTACAAATCTCCTATGCTCTGAACATCAGAGTTTTGTTGTAGCTAATTGTTCTTACTTACGTAACTAAACTAGTTTCAATTGTACAGCAAAAATATTTCAAAAATGCTATGGTTTCTTTGAAAATATATAGTGATTGTGAAGCACTGATAATAAAAGCTACTAAATTAGTAGGAATATTAAGTCAGTCAAGTATTGAAACTCCTTTTTTCCACTGAATAAAGGACTGCAGGTTTGATAAAGTAAGTAATTACCTTAAAATAAGTATTGCTAGATGAGCAGAAGTATGTATTTCTAGATATATGGGTGCTTATTATTTTCTAAAAATACCCATGGAAAACTAATTTTCTGCTTTAGAAATAGCCCCATAAAAAAAGGACACAATTTCCTTTAGAAAGCAAGTTTCTATGGTTAAAATCTTGATCCCAGTAAAATTAAAGTAGTTCCCACTAACCATTTCAGGCACCTCATCTCTGCAGAGACACTGCAGGAAAAAGGGCACAGACTGGTACCTCTGGTGAGGTCCATGTACCTCAACGTGTTTGGTTCCCTGGCTGTGGGGGAGCAAACACCTGCTGACACTCAGCTTCTTTCAGTCTGAGAAGTCTGCGGAGTGTGGTGCTGCAGGGACAAAACCTTTCAAGCAGTCACTCAGAACTGCTATTCCTCCCAAGCCAACACTGCCCATGCCCAAGCTCAGCTCTCTGAGAAGTGCTCCTCAGACTCACTCTCTATCAAACAGGCGTAATGCCAGGAGTTCAATCCAACGTCACACGATATGAACACGTGCGTCCTATAGCAGTTTCACTCCATTTATTGCCAGGTCATCTTTGAAAGAAGAAAGCAGTGTAGGTTAAAATACTGGGGGTTTCCTTCACTAAGATTAAAACCACAAAGTACTCATGATTAAAATGCTTCAAGGAATAGTCTAATCCAGAAAGCCTCCATGGACTTTCTATTCATAGCTTTGGCCAAGGAAGTTACCTAAGTAACTTCCCCTTTTCTTATACAGTGTGTCCACAGAGATTTTGACCCATACCTTAGTAAAGTCCCAAGGCCTTTACTTTTCTGTTTTTCTCTCACAAACAACTTGACCTGGCACCTAGATAATACATGCATGGCAAGGTAAGTTCAGTGAAGCGCATGACACCAGAAGTCTCACCTGCAAAACAGATGTTGTAGTCAACAACAGCTGAACCAGAGGGATAGCACGTACAGGTGCCAGGAGGTTCCGCGGCACCATCTTGTACTGCAGCCTTCAAAGCAGAGTCCTCTGGCAACAGAACTCACCACACATCCAGTTTACTGGGTACAGAGGAGTTTGGAGAAGGGCAGTGGGGGCAGGAAGATTACTCAGCTCACAAACTCTATTAAAAGCAACCCAAAGGCCAACTTACCTACTGAGAGGGAAATTGAATCATAATATTAAGTAGCAGAGTTCCTTGAATGATTTGGACACTAATGTCCACTACCAGCTGATGCGCCTAAATATTGACTGTGGTACAAAATACTCTTTAAAGTGGACTGAACAACAGCTCCACTACTGAGCTGTTAAAACTATTACATAGGCTGCAATCTGTTTTTCCAGGATGATACTGCAGAGCCAGAAAGTTTTCACTTGTAATTTAGCAGAAATCCTTGCCTTTGACAGATATGAAAATGACTGCTGCATGTTTACTCCTGCCAGAGGTCTTTGGAGATGATTCCAGTCTGTTTGCTGCAGTGAACGAGGAGGTAGGAGACAGAGCACCAGCAGCCTTGGTTCTCTCTTCCTTTTAGCACCTGCATAGGCACATCACCTGGCCTTTTGGTGGCTCAGCTTAGTTCCTGGGAAGAGATGACATTAGCCTGCCTTTTGAGTAGAAGTACTCACAGAAATACTACCTAACTTCAAAGCAGTGTTATCAGGGTTACTTAATTCTCTGACCTGTTCATTGTAGCAATGCTGTGGCATCATTTGAAATACCCTTTTTTGAAATTTAGGTAAAGGCAGTGACACCAGTGTTGGAAGTGAAAAATCCCTTCAGCGTGAATTCATGCGAATTTGCCCTGTACATAGAAAGGGAAGAGTTAGCTCAGCTCGATGACTGCACCATGGCTCTGGCAGCACTGGTGGCTGCATTTCATGTGTTCCATATCCCATGCCCAAAGAGAATCCACAGGACACTGAACTTCCTGGAGTCCCTGGTCTTCGAGGTGAGGAACACAGCATCCCTGCCCACTCTGGTAAAGACAGGGCTGGAGGTGCCCAAGCGTCCAGTATCTGATGGTGCATCCAGCACTCCTCTCAGGAGCATTTGATATTTTGTTAAAATAAATCCCTTTGTGCCATTCTTTCTATTGAAATTGTATGTATATTTAAAAGTTTAGTAATATCCTTTTTTTTTAATTGTACTGGCTACTTTAAAAAAAAAACTCAAGCAGTTTCATTATTTTAAATGTAGATTTTAGAGCAGTCTATACAATAAAATTTTCTAGATTACTTCATGTGTTATGTATTATTTTTCTATATGGAACAAATATAGACAAATATATTGACAAATTCAGATATTTTGTGACAATTAAAAAAAATTGTGAGCCAACATGAACACTTTGCTGCTTTCGGTGGTAATACAGTTACTGTTTTGAAATGGCACAAATTAAACATGTACTTATTACCATTACTTCATAATATGATAATTGCTGAGAGCCTAATATAATCATTTTTGTGGTTTAAAATGGTGGGCCTGATTTTTAATTTGCAGGATGATGACTTTTCATTGTTTTCTTCTTGCATGAAACATTTTGGTTTTTTTGAACATTAATCCTGAATTTACAAAATAGGGATTCTAAGACGAGCTCTCAAAGTAGCAAGAATGACTTATCTGGGATGCTGCCATGTGCATTGGTAACCACAGCTTTGGTGCTGCAGAGGGAACACCTCATTTTCTTTCCAAAATTGTACCCCGGAACAAATCAGCTTTCTCCACATGGTGACTCTCTGTCTGCCCACACAGAATGGAGGCCCTCTCCTCTCTTCTTTCACAGCCTTCTCTTTTCCCCAACACTCTCCTCTTAACTCCTGCATGTCTGAAAATCCCAGGGGATACTGTCTGGCAGTGCACAGCTTTGGACAAGTGCCTGGTGATAGACAGGAACAGCAGCCAGCAGACAGGACCCATTGCATTAATTAGAAATAAAAAATAGCTTTTTATTAAAACACTGTATTCTATTAGAGACTAATCTCCCACCAGTTCAGAAAATGTCAGTGTAGGCAAAGCAGCACTTGTGGTCACAATGATTCTTTAAACACTCAAACACACAGTCTGGAAGATCACAGAAGCTTTGGTAAAGCATGACGGTGCAGGGGTGACTCCAAGGCAGTGATTACAGTGCAAGATCCTTCAGGATGAGAGGAGATGGCTGCAATAAATGGCCAAACTCTCTTGCTTAGGCTTAGGATTTTTCACATAGCTCCCATGGAATGCAGAGTACAACCTTTACCAGTGTGAGGGCTGGGCTACCACCAGTACAACACAAAACTCAATGCCAACTGCCGTTTCAAAGAGTAGGTCTGATGAGTGGTTTTAGTTTCCAAGTGAATTTGTTGGGTGTAGTTTTTGTAACAGAGGTAGCTACACTCAGCTACCTCATCACATGGGATACAAAAGTAAGGATTATGTATGTCCTCATTACTGTATGTGATAGCTGCATGAATAAAAAATTGGGCTCAAGTGAGGTTTAGTCTACATCTTGTAAACAGTATTAATTTAAATCCATTTCTTAAACCACAGTACTTTGTAAGTAGTTGTATATAAAAATTCAGGGAGGTGCTAACATCCCCAAGTAATCTCTGCTGAGCTGCAAATCTCTTCCTTGGTTATCACTGCAGGCTATAGACCCGGCACACAGGACAGACACAGAAGGTAAAGGAAAATAAACTACAGGGAAGGAGAGAATGAAAGAAAACAGAAGAATATGACATTTTACTGATCTGCATGTGCAACTTCAGCTGCTGCCAGTGACAAAGTCCAGGGCTATAAATGGGATTCTGACTGTAATGGCCAGGGGGAGCCTTCAGAGTAAGTGTTAAGGGAGAGGGCACACAGCAGTAGCCAAGTTGCTCTTTTGAAACTCCTGGCCAGACTGAGCTACAGTGAGGAATTACTCCACACCATACCCACCAGGAGCAGCTGGGTTCATCTGAGAATCCTGGGCAAACACAAAGGTAACAGAGGCTCCAGTTCAGGTTTTATTTGTATTGTAGTACAATAAGAGTGCAATTTGAATGTACAAATATTGAACAAAATGTAAAAATATTATTTATGCAATGCTATGGAAGGAAATTAACAGAGCAATGCAACTTACTTCATACTGACCCTGTTTCACCTCATATTATGGCAGGTACCAGTCACCTACACGATCTGGAAGGGACATAGAGAGTGAAAACTTAAGAACTCCAGTCAAAGAAAAGCCTAGCAAAATCTGTGGGAAGATGTAAAATTCTCCCAGCTCTGTGCAACGGAAATGCTCTGTTTGTTCTCAGCTCTACAGCTGAGCAACTGCCCACTGCAGCACTAAACAGAGGGCTGCTAAAAATCCTGATCCAACTCTTCTCTCTCTTCTTGCAAAAGTACCATTTTGGAGCAGTCCTCAGTATACAGGCAGCTAGGCTTTCTCCCATATAAAGTGCATCTGGTTTACATCTTACGTGTATATACCAAGTGCAACGACTTTCCCTGACAAATCGTTACAATAATCCTTCAAGAAAGGAGGTTGCCTCACCTCAGTACCTGCTGGTGATGTCTGCAGCCTGCTAGTGAATTGCATGTATTTTACACCTAGGATGTGCTGGTACACCACAAGCATTTAAGCATCCTTTTGCTCGTGCTTTGCCTTTCCCCCTATGCCTTATTCATTTACAAATCAGAGTTTTCAGCTAGAAAGTGGTGGGTGAAATAATTCTCCCATCACTGGGAAAGCAAACCTCTGTGGAATATGAAACCAGGGTAGCAGTCCTAGCTTGAGCACAGTTTTTCTCCATTGTTGTGGTAACTATGCTGAATATGAGGAAGTGCAGACACAATTGAATGTAATTTCTTTTCCGCTAATCTCCTTGCCTCAAAATACTCCTATTTTCCTCCATGTTCCAAAGGACTGTAGCAGGCTCCCATGTAAATGGCTGGAACTCTATTGTGCAGCATAAACAAAAAGTCTTCTATGAAGTCAAACTTTATTTTTCAGTTGCAGCCTTCTCTATACTGCTCTTTTGATAAAATACATTAAAGATGCTGGTGGCAAAACTCACGTAACATTTTTGTAATCGTGCAAAAGTAAAAACATTCAGTTATCAAGAAAGCATTATAATTTCAACCCCAACAAGGTTTGTTTTGTTACAAGCAAACAGACAGTTTTATTATCTGTAAAGTAATATGCTGTAGCATAAAGTGTCACATATGTAACATTAAGTGTTTCATTTTTAAACTATGGCACAAATACACATTAGCCGTAACAGTCTCATCTGGCTACCTGTAGCCTAATTTTTGGCTGATCAGTTTTTATTTTGATAAAATGAAGTAAAAGCTTCTGAAAAGTAAAATGGGTACATGAAGTACAATTCAAGAATCCTTAGAAAATATTAACGTTCCCTTATATAATACAGCATAAATAATTAATGAAGGTTTTCTTGATGTCCAGAGTGAGTTAGGGACCCTAACCATCCATGGACAATTAGCGCCATTAGTTTGGTAAATAAGACCAGCTGACTCGGTTGTTACACAGTACCTTCTCAAAAGCTTGAACACTTCCCAGAAGGATTCAGATGTGTACTGGCTCTAGGAGAATATAAATAGTCCACCAGTGCTGAACTTATGTTTCTTCCTTTCTGAGAGTCCTTACTCAACATTTCAAGTGAGTCTTTGTGCTTTGAATAAAACATGAGCTCCAGTGGAGAAAGCTGGTTCGTGCACATTTTCCATTATCTTCAAAGTTCATTGTGTGAGTTTTTCTCTGCAGCTTTGAACATCAGAATGGAATTAAAGATTTTTAGGGCTGGTCCCAGCTTAATGCTCATTATTTTCACTATGTCTGATTGGGTCATTAGCAGAAATGCTTCTCCATCAATTTGCTTTAAAAGAAAAACACACAAAGCTATTAATAGGTCTGACAGTGCAGCAGTATAAATGTTTCAGAAAACATGAAAAGAAAAGTCCCAGCAATTTCAGACAAAGTTAAGGGCTGGCTGAATACAAGGACTTTCAAATGCTTTCAGGAGAGCTTTGATTTCAACCTTTAGACAGAGCAGCTAGTCCTAGAGAACAGGATGATCTTCCTGCTTGAAAACAACCTTCTGGCTAATTTTTAGCTAAACAGTTCTTATTTTCATACTGACAATATAAAACCTATTGAAAAGTAAAGTGGGTAAATTAAGTGTAATTCAAGTATACTGAAGCACAGCAATGCTTTTAAACATCTTAGCTATTTCTTTTATGCAAGCATCCATAGGGAAAGCTGCTGGATTTCACTCCCAGCTACAGAGCTGGAATCCCCTACAGGCCACCTCTTTCTGCTCACTAAATAGTAAATTGAAATTAATTCGATCCCAGATGAAAACAGAGGTCAAGATAATAAAACTGCCTTTTTGACACAAACACAACAGAACTTTTCAAAACACGGAATACTTTTTCTGCCAGCTTTGTAGTGTTGCTATTTTACAAAACATTACAAATGAACATTCTCCCGTACGCAAATCATTCTCTCAGCAGGAGTACTAAATCCCAGCACGAAGAGCCCCACGGTCCTTACTTCCAGGGGCTTCAATGGGGCCAACATTTTCCTGACTTGACTAGCAATATGCCAACCTTTATTTCTAAATTCACTGATGAGACACCCTAAGTGACATAGGGGATGATCTAGGCTTGAATAGTTAAATGCCCAGTATCTAAGCAAGTGCAAAATGCCCAGAGATGCAGTCTGTCAGCCCTTTGATAAGCAGCTGTAACAGTCATTACAATCTACAGCACAGCCTGAAAACTTCTGTTGCAGGATATTAGCAGGGCCATCTGTATCCATTTTCCCTCAGGAGGTGCCTTTCCAAGTCTAAGTACCACAATTATTCTTCACTTGAAAGCCTGGCTGACTCTGCCCCTTCAGGTCATCTGGCTGGGATAAGCACCTGAAGTATTCACTGTGGCATCTGTGATCAAACTGCCTTCTTGAAGCTAAGCATTAACAGGAATAACAAACCTCTGAGCAGAAAAAAAGACAACCTAATTCTAATGACAACTTTGGAACAACAACCTTCTCAGGTGACAAATGCATGCCTGGCATGCTCACAAAGCCAGTACATGCTCCTTTGAACCTCATCAGAACCTTCAGATCTTCTCACTTCCTGCTCACTCAAACCATGTTCATAAACTGGCTAGCTATATCAGGAAGAAGAGCATCAATAGCTAAGTGTGATCAGACAAGACAGAGTTTTAAGAGGTGGTTATCTTGAACCACTGTTCTGCTTTATTTTACTTATTAACATCCTGCAGAACTAAAATACCATACTTGCTCATAAATTTCATCCAACCAGATCAAGAGAGAACAGCAGTAAATAACGAAGTTGCTAAATAATTTCAATTGGTAGGAACAAAGTTTGAAAAGCACCTGGCTGACACTTGGCTAGTTTTCTCTTTAATTTCTTCCTACTTCATCGCCTGAAAACCAACATAATCTTCCATACATTTGCATCTGACTTTAAACAATGTGGCATTGAAATAGGTTGCCCAGGTAGGTGGTGGAGTCACCATTCCTGGAAGTGTTTAAGAGGCATCTGGATCTGGCGCTGGTTTAGGGGTTACAGGGATAGTGCTGGTTTGGAGGGTTAGACCTAATATCTTAAAGATCTCTTCCAATTCTGACAATTTTATGATTCCAAACGCTTCATCCTACTAATTTATATGTATTTCTACCAAGCTTTGTTGTCTGTCTTTTTGAAATAAAATTCACCCACCTCATCTTTAAACACCTTGCCATGTTCTTCACATCCTGGTAAACTTCGTATAAATTCAGAGACCTGCCACCAAAGTATACAACAGAAGATTTAGTAAGACTTATGTTTTCTTAAAATAGTCTTTAAGGTTGACAATCATTAAAGTCTTTTAGCTATTGTTTTTACAGTCTCATAGGTGTTCCACCTTCTTCTAAAAGTGTATGGAGTCATGCTTTTTTTTTTTCTCCGATTTAATGAGATCCAAGTGCCTCAGGGGCAGAGAACAGTCACAGGTACTTGTGAAAGTAAAGCAATGACAAAACTCTCTCTGTCCAAGCATTGTTACATACCTGAATGGAGGCAGGGCTCTAATCTTAAAATCAGGTGTTATGGCATCACCATAACACTGTTCCTCTCTGCACTATATTGTCACCCTCCAAAACAGCATACCACATCATGCACCAGGAACAGCTTCTTGGTTCATGCAGACCCCCTACACCATTCCTCCAGAACGTTTGTGTGGGAACTAGATGCTGGGAGTGGAGCCCATGACATCCGATATGCTGGGCTGTACATGTAGCACTTGTCTTACACTTAGCATACTCTTACACCAGTGAGTATGTTTATATTTATACATATACATATACATATATATGCATATTTATCCCTATCAATACACATATGAATTAGTATTTCTGCTTCTGGGGCTGGATGGCAGCAGAATGGGCATTTTTGGGGATCAGTTACATTAGGTCTGGCTGAGTCTAATTCTCTGAGTACTCATGTATTATTCTTAATCAGTAGGGATAATCTAAAGCTCTGAATCAACCTTCAAGGACAGTGATAGTAAGGTAGAAGATAAAGGGGCAACCTACCTCATCTGTACTCCACTTAGAAACTTTACTGGCTGGGATCCCAGCTACACTTGGAAGGAGCTTGCTCTGCTGTTCCCAGCGCAAGGGTAGGCCAGGGATTTGCAGCTTGGAAGACACGATAACTGGTTGAGAGAGAAGCCTCTGCGTGTTGGGCTCTTCAACATCTTCAGCAACAGGAAGCAAGAAACAAGAATTAAATCCCTCTGTCAGTGATGAGATCAGTCACAGTAAAAGCACATTCATTTCTATTCCTATTATGGGCCTGCCTACACAAGCTGCACAGTTTTGCTTACACCAGAATTAGAGTGCCATGACTGTTCTTCCACTAGCATGACTATCATTACATTGGCTCTCTATAAATACAACTGCTCTTACATGGAAGAAGTCTCTTTCAGCACAACACAATTGGATGCCATCAGAGCTGTTAGCATAACACACTATAGGTCAAACAATTTAAAATATTTTGGTACAATAAATCACACCCACATTTAATAGTTGTGCAGCAATACAAGAATTAACTTAATTTTGGGGTTGAGCTGTTAGAAAAGCAAAAGCAGCACTGCACTGCTACAAAATTCCAAGTGAATCAGTTACACAGTTCCATCCCACACAACATTTATGGCTCATCCACAACAAAATGTTTTTCAGTTCTTCTGAGGAAAAAACGCAAATGTCTGCAAATTCTCTGCTTCCACTTTAACTGAATGTATTGTTTGGAAAATAACATTAAACTCCTCCGTGCTGCTTTTTATCTCACTCATCCATAACAAAAGGAATGATCTCCCATCCCACTGCCCTCAAAGGTAATGTACTGGTGGGAGGGTGTCTTCAGCCACATGCTGCTATTGTCTGGAGAAAAGCAGCAGTTGCAGACGTGCAGCAGGAAAGAGTGAAGAGTTATGCCTTGAATGATGTCAAACTACATACGACATGCCTGTTCATTTACATCCATTGGAAGTGCAAAAGCACATGCCTGCTATATGAACTCATGCCCGAGTGCTTCCCAGTTGCAAACCAAAATTGTGGAAAACCTCTGAAATTCACTTCTGAAGGAACAGCCAACAAAGTACACTGCTAATGCCTAATATTCCTTAATAACATGGTTCATGCAGTTACTCACAAATCCCTATGCTATTTTTGTTTGGACTGCTCATTTCTATTGCAGTTCCATTCTACTTCCATTTTTGAGAAGCTGCTATTAACCACAAGTTCTGCCAACCCTTACTGTTCTAGTTTTCACACATTCATGCCCAACAACTAGGGCACAAATTCCCATTACAGATTTTTGCCAGCACAGTGGAGCTGGTCTATAATATGCCTAACATAGGATGTTATTACATTTGCTTGTGTTGTTCTGCTCCTCTAGCCTAATTTTTTGTTACTTTCAAGATTTATTCTCATTTCATATTAATGTCTATTATTCAGAAGTTGACTCTTAAGCCATTTAGTCAGCACTGTCAGCCCACTCATTAATTTTTTTTTTAAATAGACTCCTTAATATTTTACTACCATTATACTATCACTCCTCGAAGAGAGTTCCCTAAATATCTCTTTACACTTCACTGTTGTTTTACAAATGCTCCTTAGAGCCTCTAACACTAATAAAAATCTCAGTGAGAAAGAAACATGTCTTGTCAGGCAGCAACTATGCTGAATGTAAAACATATTTTACTGAACAGTATCTTTCTAACTGTTCCCTCAAATCCCCTCCCCATCCTTATCCTCTGATCTTTTCCTTCTAGGAAAGGTCTCTTAAGAGTTGAAAATATAAGTATTCAGCTATTTTTTTCCTTTCATCCACAAAACATGCAGTATATTGATACTGCCACATAAATAGCAGACTATAATACTGTGCGAAGAAAATACTACACAAATCACACCCTGTATTCACATGTTTATACATATGTATACACAACAGCACATAGGTACAGGCATAATGAGCAGCATTCTCGATCTGTGTAGTATCTGCCTCACAGGTGAGACAAAGAGCACACAAATGGAGCATGTAAAGTGCCAATTTACTCAACTCGATGGAGAAAATTAAAAATAAAAGTCCTTAGCCCTGTGGCAGACATAACCACAACACCAACAAAAGGAAATTTAGGTTTAGTGTGGGTAACCTTGTAACAAAGTCCAGAACACACCAGTTTGGCTACAATCTATGTCTCTAATATCAGACAGTAAAAAGTTTTCCCTACCCACATGCTCTGGGGTATTTCTCACTCTGCAAGCCCTGCTTCCCATAGAGAGGCAATCTGTCTTTCTGGGCCAGAGAAAATATGAGATATATTCCAATTTTGCAATCTCCACAAGATAGCAGTCAGATGCACAAAGATCACACTTCTTAATCTAACCCATGTTCTTCTCTGCTGACATTTTGCTTCAGCATCAGCCCACCTGCCTTTACATTCTTCTTCATACTTTATGCCACCTTGTTACCCTTCTCTCTGACAGTTCATCCCTATTTTCTCAGCAAGTTACCACAGAACAAAATATAAACTTACGTTTCAAAGAAGCCAAATGGCAAATACTTTATTGTATTAATGAGAGACCATTAACACTGCTCATTCCCTCCTGCATGGTTCTAGCTCTTAGCATGTTAAAAACCTTGGCATAAGGTTTTTAAGCACAAGATTTATGTCCATAAAAAAGTTCGTATGAAGGGGCTGTGATTTTAGAGGAGTTCTTTAGCTCCAAATAATCTTCCTCCAAAGACAGGGAAGATAGCAGTACACATTTTATAAAGTTATCAGTGGAGAACGGGCCAAGTGGGTATTGCAAGAGTAGGCTGAAGAACATCAAGATAAGCGACACACCAAGAAAACAGGGCAACAAGCACAGTTACCAACAGACACAATTCACGAATCTGCAATTATTTTATCTTGAGATTTCCATGACTATGATAGCAAGAACTTAATGATCCATTTTCATCTTACAGCTTAAATGTTGCCATCCTACTTAAACACATAATAATGCAACATTATGTGTATAACAAGGACAACTTTTCTAGATTATAATGTAAGAAAATTTTCTATTTGCCTAAATCTAACTATGCAAGAACCTAGTCAGCAGAGCTTGTTGGTGAAACTTTATCCAAACAATCTATTCTGTCAAACTCAAAATGCTTCACAAAATCAGGCCAGTTTTCTTAGAATTAAAAAGTAAGACATGTAGCTCTTAAAGAAACACAGTTACTCAAGTCCTATGAATTTTGATGAAAGCCTTAGAAACTGTTGTTGCACAAAAAATTGCTGAAGAAAATAATCTAAAAATACAAGGAATTAAGATTAGGAAATTAAGACACTTAACTTGCATTGACCTTAGTGTCAGCTGCACTGAAACAATGCACTGACTCAGTGTCATAACTATCCTGATATACTAAGATTCACACATGTAAAACAATCATCAAATATAAGACTGCTGTGTTCTGGATTTGTGCTGTATTCTTTCTAAACAATGAGGATAAAAATTCATAATGAACAGCTGCTCGCATCTGTCCAACTGGACCTGTGAACAGCCAAGAGTTTTGATACAGCAGTACATACAACCACACAATCACTGAACAGAAGAAAACTCCACGTTGGAAGAAACCTTTGGAGACCATATGAGAACTTTGCTGTCTCGCCAATGAAGAGCCACAGTCTGGCCACCACCCTCAACAAGACTAAGGCTGGGTTAAGTAAGTCACCTTAATTCTGCATTATGTCTGTCATGTGTAAATGCTTTAACTTTCAGAACACTTTCAAGGCAACAAGTGAATGTTATACCTTTACCACTTGGACTGGTTTAATAACCTATTTTTTAAAGTCAGTGGAAAAACATCATTGAAATGAGATTTTTTATATCACTATTCATTTTGCACTCATGTTTACAACTGTGATAAAGTTCTTGGCAAAGCCTCTGATCATTACAAGATAAAGAAACAGTGCTGTCAAGAAATTTTTGTACACAAACAGTGAATGTGGAAAATAAGTTGTAATTCAGTTTCATGAGAATTTCAAGGGACATCCCACTTCTTCACCTCTGCAGATTTTAATTCGAAACAAATGAAGTACTGCCAATTTACCTTTAATGTCATTTGAAATGAGCAGCTTATTTTCTGTCTCCTCATCTTCACACTCTTTGTTCTTTATGGCATCCTTTGTTTGTAATACTCCACTGAGGAAAATAAGACGTTCAATTTTTATTAATACATCATAAAAATCACTAAGCATGATGACATCTCTTGCTAGCAATGCTATTAACACACCAGGATTCCCACAAAAAAGATGCTGTATCATTATAAAATAAAAAAACAGAGAGGGTCTAATTTCTGACTTACAGAATGGCATAATTACTGACATGACTTTCGCAAAGAAGGCTCAAGAATAGTGTAAACTAAGATTGCGTAAACCATACCAACACACTTGACTTCGTAACTGAAACTGAAAAATACACGAATGAAGGCAGTGGATGTGTCCACAGCAGAAGATGGGAAGAGTGAAACCCACATACACAGCTGCATGTCCTACAAAGCCTTACTGGTTATGCAGGCCATTTTCAGGAGCTGTCTGAAATAACACCTACTCCTTTTTCTCTGCCCAACATTCATCTCTACCTGACATCAGTTCCTTGTCAGTACAGTTACTGACACCCACTTGTGCAGCTGTTAACGATCCCACCGAAAATATCTGTATTCCTTTGTATCTGCTTTTGCATTACTTCTGATCCAGCTGCTCGCTCAGCTTTGCCAGCCCAAACATTTGCAAAGACGGAATGTCTTCCCCCTATTGAGAAAAACTGGGCAAGAGATGTGGAAATAAGAGAATTTCTCAAGGTGGGGGTAAGTGGGGGGGGTGCGTATTTCCATCTTAAAGTCAGCCCCCGGGAAGTTCCTTTTCTGCCTTCAGAAGGTATTTCCTGCCTGGCTTCTTACAGATGTGAAGTGATACGAATTTGCTTGACATTATGTGTCTACTTACTTCTGCTTTCAAGAATTTCAGAACACTTTGGCCAATTCTTACTAAACCATCACAGATACAGAGCACTCAGAGATGCCAAGTACATAATAAGCATATTCTAAAAATATGCACCAGACAGAATGACTCTTAGAGTCAAGACTACAAGAAATCCCCCTACCAGAGAAGGAGTCAACAAGAACCCCATAACAAATGTCACAATCACAGATAAAAAGCCAATCTACACCTAACACCTTGTTAGACATCAAGAGTAGCTAACTTCAAAACACAAATTCGCACAAGAAACAGGCCTGTTTAATTCCACTGTTTACATTTATACTATTAAACAACATTTATATATTATATACAAGAAAACACCTGTGACTAAATCAAGTAGGAGCTTCAAGTTCACTGACTTCAACAGAAATAAAATTATCACACTACTAATGGTACAAAATGAACACAGCAGATCAGAAAATGCAGCCTTTTTAGCATGACAGGACACAAATAATAATGGTATGACAAGCAGTACCAGTGGAATGTGTACAGCAGGCACGACTTCTTGTGCCAGAAAGGACTTCTCCACAGTATCTTCCTCAGAAAGATTTATTTACTTAAAACTTATTTTCCCAACTCCACAAACACAGAAAACTTCTAAAGTAACATGCTACAAACTAGTGCAATTTATTCCCAAGACAAAGGGAATGATAGCTACAATTCAACATAAGGAAGAGAGATCACCAAAACCTGTGAGGTAACAAGTACCTCCCTATTTTCTTGAGGGCAATTTTCATAGCAACATACATCCAGAAATTTTACCTCATTAGTTAAATACAACAGTATCATGAATTGAAGGGTTTGGGGAAGACACGGGAAGACAAATTGCATTTTCTTTCAAGAGCCAGTATCATTTGATTCCCAAGCCTGAGTGTTCACCTTCCTTCACTGTAAAGATTTCCAGAGTGGAATCCTTATTACAGTGAAATTCTTCTGCTACTCTGAAGATACTTTCAAATTAAAATTGAATATGCTATTGGCATGTAATTTTTATCATGACTTTTAATCTCAGGAACATTCCAGAGGGACACACTGCACTATTTATGTACATAATTATATTTTTGCAAACCAAAATTTTCTAGTATAATTGTTTGATACATAGAGCACTTAAAAAAAAATAAAAAGGAGTAACCAGAACTAGAGATTAGCCGAGTACCACTTAGATTTAACATAAAATAAAACTCATGTTTGGGTTCATTTGTGGTTGGTTCCTCAATGAAGGACTTCTATAAAATGAAAGATTGCCTTTGAATATGAAGGTATACACAATTGAACTGAAGTCAAACATAATTAAATCCACACTGTGAGCTCAGCAACTAAAGAGCACACGTGTGTGTTTCTATGTCTTCAATTATGCATGTGTACTTTGAATACACATCTAAAAAGGTCCACTGGGTATTGCAATAACTAGATGCTCAATATTTTATAACCCCAGCAGTTCATATATACCTAAGGTTGTGAACATTATTTTTCATGCCTTTTTCAAAGGAAGATTATTCAACTGAAAGTCCTCTATGGCTTTGCTGGATACATAACAAATGAGGAAAGCTAGATGATAAAACGCAGACAGTCATCAGTGGATTCAAATAGTTGAAATACAAATTCTAAAGTCTCTGGGTAGTTCAAAACTGGCACAAGACTTATTCCCTTAATGAAAATGACTCAACACAGTGAACAGATAGCACATGTATTGATTAGCTTAAGTCTTCTAAAGGTAACACCCTCTAAAAAAATAAGACAAGAAATTTTTTCTTCAATTAATCTTAAGAGGTAGTCTGTAAAGCCAAAGTATATTTCTAAAAAAAAAAGTAAATTTACTGTAAGTATGGTTAAAATGATGAATCACAACTAATTTTAAACACAGGTTATTTCAAAATTACACTTGAAGCCGTCTTCTTTTTTTTTTGCTGTTTAAATTCATTAGAGCATGACTAGTGAATGCTATTTATTAGTAGTAGGGAAATTATATCAACATTGCTTGATGCTCTTATTAAATCTTTTCCAAAATAACTTGAACAACATAACCTGACTGAAATAACATGAAAGAATGTTTTAAAAAAATTTGGCCAAATCTAAAAAGATGCAAAAAGCTACACACTTTAAGTTTTATTTTTTATTTAATGTAGCTTTTTGCAATAAAGGAAATAATTAATAATACTTAAACAGTCTAGTGGAAAAAGGAAGAAAAATAATAAAACACTGCCAGATCTGCTTAATCCAATTTGAAAAAAAGTTTTAAAAAAAATCTTTCAGTGTTTTCAGAGGATTAATTAACAGGATTTAATTAATAGAATATCCTGAGTTGGAAGGGATCCACAAGGATTATCAAAGTCCAATTCTTAACAAAACAGTTCCATTTCAATCATCAGCTTTACTGTGGGGTATTTACCATATAATACCAACTGTCCAATCTCTGTCTCTCAGGACACTATTATTGCTAACACAGTTCATATATTATGAACACAAAACAATGTAGCTCATGTAAATATATAAAAAACGACACTTCTTGCTCCAGGGTGTCATCTATTTTTGTTTGAAAATAGTCAATAAAATAATTCAGCGATACTGTAACTAATTAAAAATGTAGGGAATCCTATTGCCTCACATATCTCCATGAAAACACTGAATTGTACACTTTTAGCTTCAAAGATAGTTTCCAAACTTGCACTGGAGAATATTTATGGTATAAAAAAGCTATCTCATGTCATTTTCTGTCAAAAATGCATGCCAGATGCTGAAAGTTATGGAATTGCTTTTAATTTTCCCATGTTTGTACATACTTGTATATATACAATAACATATTTGTACACAAACCTAGGAAGAAGGATCTTAGTTTCCAGTAATTGATGTGTATTGTATTCTTCCTCTCCTCTGACATGTTTCTTATTTCTTACATACCTTGTGATACTCCCTTCCCCTCTATTTCTAAGATAAAGAGATCTGAAGAGCTTCCATCTCCTTCCCTGCTGCTTCTAAGAATTCCACAGACAAACCACTGAGCTGCACTGCCTGGTAAACTGCATTTTAAACTGACTCCAAACAACCAATACTTTGAAAGGAACTGAGAGTTACCCAGGTGCCTTCTTTTCTTTCACATTGCATAACAGGGGCTTCTTGCAAGGAGATTTACTTTCTGCATCTTCCAGCCTGGTTGTTTCTGGTACAGTTTTCCCAGATGGTCGATTGTGAGGTGAAGATTTCATACCTACGTGACCAGGACTGGGGCATTTTCTGTCACTGTTTAAAACAAATGAACAAAATGTTTAAAAGTGGAAGCAGCTAAGCTGTTGGTTCATTTATTTTCTCTGTACACAAAAAGTCAACTGAAGACATCCAAGGGGTTTTATTTGTTTAAGAAATATAGAGAAGTTTTTTTACTTGGCACTAACAAGATGGTATACCAGGGATTTTCCGAAATCAAAATAAAGAACTCTTTTCTCCATTCAATAAATGGTGAAATGATTAGGCAATTCAACAGGAAGAGAATTTGTCTAATATTATTTTTGATAATAAGTTATCCACTTCAAATATTTGTAACATAAGAACACTTTGAGGTATTATTTTCCTCCTATCCCTTGTCTCCCATGATATATCACTGTGCAGCTTCTAAAATGTTACATGCAGCCTCTTAATTGGGACAATGAAAAAAGTAGCACTTGACACAGTCCTGCCACTGAGGACATTGCTCCAACTGCTACTGGATTCACTGTAATGCAGGCTACCTGCCAGGGAGCAATTAAATCACTTCAGATTTCTAAAACCCTACATTTATAAGAACAATCAAATCAGGCAGAACTCTGCCAGAGGAATATTTGGGGTTTTAAAGCATGAAGCTGAAACTGTCTCTGAGAAGGCAATTTAAAATACCATCTACTGAAAATATGTGGTCATTACAATGGGAACTGGAAATCTTCACTATGACATTCACATTTCAAATTTACATTAAAGTAGCCTTGAAAAAATGGAAAGCCTCTCCTCTTCTCCTGTCCTTCTTAAATTCTCTCTTTTTCCCTATAGTCCAAAATAATCACAGGAATCAGTATCCACAATTTCTGAGATAAAATAATAATCTGAAAATAATCATCTTGGTATTGCACTCCTTTGTTTTTTTTCCCCAGTGCTCCCCTTTAAAAGGTCCAGCTACAGACTTCAGCATTATTCTTGCAAAACTCAGTCCCAGTAACTTGATTCCCCACTCCCATTGTAATGACAGAATAGTGGCTGTTCTTCAAAGAGCAACATTAACTTAGAGTCACATCAATAAGGCCAGTACAGCAACCAAAAGAAACATAAATTAATCATTTTCTAAAGTGACACCAACCGGTCAACATTCAATTTTAAATTCCAATCAGCCACTTAGCAGTCTAGGTATTTACACCAAAGATGAAATCGAACTCTTGTTAAATCATAGACAGTCTCAGTATCAGTCTTTGACAGCTCTGTGACCTTTTAGGTAAGCATTGAAAAAAACATTTTTCTTCCCTGTAAATGAAAATGTAGATAAAGAGGCAGGCCTTTCTGAAACCACTCAGTCATTGCACAATTATAAATTGCATTGCAGAAGACAGAAATCAAATACTGCTCTTAGTCACGGACATCGCTTCAATCGTAATTACTTGATTACAGGAGAGGTGGATCTTTCACTTGTTTCCACTTTTCTGTTTCTGGGGATAGGACTGGCTGCAGGCATCTCCCCACTCAACCGGTCAGGTAAGAGGCTTTCTTTGTTCAAGTTCATCTCTGAATATGGGCAGCTGACTGCACTAGAAGTTAAAGAAGAAAAATGACTCCTTATTCTCAGACACTTTAATGGTTTCACTTTTTTCAAACAAAATGACATTGGAGTTTCCTAGAAGTAGATGAAATAACTTAATATAAAGAAGATTTTTAAAAATGCAGTAATTTTAAAGTAGTCATACTTTAAAATGTTAACAAATCCATCACTTAAAATATTCAACTTTGCATTTCCTTTTGACAACAACTTGTGTAACCCAAATTGTATTAATCTGTATTACAACATTCATTGTGGAAAATTTCTTGATGAACGTTTAGCCTGCTCTCTCATTTTAATGGTACTTATACAACACAGGATGCCTTTGACTATATCCACGTCTCTCCAAATACAGCCATATTACCGTGGCTATTTATTTATGTGAAAGAGGATGTTTCTATTATGTAATGTCTACACAGAAGCTGCATTTCAAGGGCACAACATGAGGAATGGTGCACATCCCCTTACTGCACTGAGTGCCCCATCTTTGCAAATGCCATTTTGTGATATTCCATTAAAAGACTGTGATATTTTCGCAGTTTTCTTAACATTCAACACTCCCTATTTCCATGTGCTCCTGCTAGAGAAAGAATTTGACACTGAGCATTGATACAACAACTTGTAAATATTACTCCAACAAATATGAAAGTTGTACCACTCAAAGTCAGAAAACCTGTGTTTGCACAAGAGGTAAGAAAGGGAAACACAGCAACACAAACCAAAACACACAGGGCTGCACTAGGACTTTTTCTTTAGAAGACTGCTCTGCAGTGTTCAACTGATTAGTCAGCCAGACTGCACGCTCAATAGATCAGTGATAATATCCTAAACTCTGAATAGTATATATATGTCATATAATAATATATAATAGTGAATAGCATCACACTCAAGTTTTCAAAACTCTGTGTAAGATACAGGAGAGACCGTACTAAATATGATGCTCTACTTGTGGCTCATGAGCTATGACACTATATTCTGAAATTATGTTTTCCTATTCACTTGTATTTTTACAAGGACTTCTATAATGTTAAAAGGTAAAAAACACACGTTCTTCAATTCTGCTTATTTTCTTTTCAAGAACATAACTACCTATCTTGCCATAAATCAGTGCAATGTTTTATTTGTTTCACTGATAGTTACATGCATGACTTCCAAAGAGAATTGTCTAATATAAACAAGTCTACCTTGACAGCCATATGCCCTGCCACCTCCAAATTACAAAAATAAATAGAAAAACAACAGCTTCCACTTTCATTTTCTTTCTTCAAAGCACAGCATTAAAAAGTAAAAAGGCCTTTTATTCAAAATATGCTGTACACTTTCCTTTTCCTTTACCAACGAAGCTCTGGGTTCAGAATGAGTATGTAACAGCTCCTATAATGGGGTAGGACCAATGTTGGTGATCCAATTTTGATGTCACCAACATAAACAAAAAGTTGGTAGAAATTAATATTTCTCTCATCACTTGCACGAAAGGAGAAAATTCCTTAAGGCCAAGTCAGTCAGCCCTTGCTGGGGTTTCAAGACAGGAGATCAACAGCATGTCTGATTTCTTCAGTTGGCTCATTTCAAAACAAGACAGTATCGACTTTTTGTTTTAATTATTACTATTATTATTTTAAAATCCTTGAGTAGCTACGCTGAACTTGAATTATGAAGGAAAAAAAAATAGAATAGTTTCTGCTTTTCTAATCAAGATGAGATCCCTCTTTAAGGCTACTCGAAGCAGATGATGTTCCATAACAGTCTCTACAGGGCTTTAAAGGGACATGCAGCCCTATCCCCAGGTGATCCAATGAAGCACAGAACAGTCAACTTTGCTTTCTTCTGGGGCACTTTTTGTTTACACATCCCAATGAAATAGAGTCCAGCCACCCATTTGGCTATAAAACACTACATCTGAAGTATGGTATGCTTTTGTTAATGAAATTTTTTAGAGACGTGGAACAAAATACACAAATAAAAATTAACTTGGAGCATTCACCTTTTATTTCTACTTTCTCTTAAGCAGAATAGGGCATTTTATTTTAAACCTATTTGTATATGTCTACTTATATTTATTGGCAAGCTAGTGGGTTTTTTTGTCTTAGGACTAGCCCCTGCCAGATGTCTTATGCTGCTGCATCTACCACAATGATGTCTTTTTTCTCTTTCAAATGAAATACAAGATCAAAGATACAGGCTCCTGCTCAGAAAAAGGTTTTAAGGCACCAATGCTAGTGTGATTTAAGTTCTTGCTGTGATGAACACATACCACTGTGATGAGATACAGTTATCAGAAATTCATGAATATATTGGTTAATCTCAGTTCTGCCATTGCTACAGGGCGAAGCATGTAATTTTCTTTTGGCTTCCTAGGCTCACAGGGGTGTTTTGAGCAGTATTTCTGAGCAGTTAAACGGCTGTCACAAGGAAACACCAAACACTACCACTGTGGTATTTAACTTCAGTTGTGTACTATTAAGCAAGCCTTACATCACAATGAAATCTGACAATATAAAATGATTGTCAGACTCCAGCAGGTTTTCCACTTACCAATACCACTAACAGGTTTTAAATTTAAAAAAACCCAAACAAAAGACTCCAAGAAAAAGCCCCAAAATTCAGTCTTTTATTATTACTTGCCTGTTCATATACTACCTCTTCTTTTAGTGTTTTCTGGAAAAACTGAAGCTGAATGACAGTTTCAGTCAACAATAGTTATGATATTAACGATGCTTTGGAACACTAGATTCAGATGACTTTTTCTCTGTAATTAATCATTCAAGTTGCTGCACAATTTTTTAAAAATTCCTTGATAGTCCTTTGATGTTACTGTTACTTGAGGCAACAAAAAGAACCCTCGTGGTTTCCACTGTTAGCTTTGTTACAATAAAACACAGCATGAATGAACCTGTGTATGGCTTCGGATCAATCAGTAAATCCTCCTGAATCTCAATGCCTCCAGCCTTCAGTTCAGTTTAACTTGTCTACTACAAAGAATGAAAAAAAATAATCTTGTTATTTCTACATAATAGAAGTATTTGATTTATATAGGACTGTAAGTTTTTAACATAACTCATCTCAAGGGCTCAGAAGTCTTGGTGTTTAGGTTATTTAATATTCAATAAGGATTTTTAACTCTCCTGTCACCTTAAATTTGGATTTCCACTCCAGCTTCCAGTTTGCTTTAGCACACCATTTTGAAAACAGCAGAAGTTAAGAAGTCAGTTTCCAAAATGATCAGATGTCCTTGGCTTGGGGGTACCAAGGTCTGCCAGAGGCTCAGGAAGAATGGCAGGAGGCAAAAGCAGCAGCAGGTACTCAACGCAAAACCTCTGCTATTCATCTGACAGGGCTGCACAGCCCCCAGCGCTGCTCCACAGCTTTGAAGCCAGTGCAACACGAAGATCTCAATTATCATCGGAGCTGCCTCAGTAAACAAACATTCACATTAATAGCACCTGACACACACACACCCCCGCACAGGAGAGTAATCAGCCATCTCTAAATGCTGAAGGATCAGCACAGCACAACAATTAGCTGTCTGCAGGGCACTGCTGAAATGGCAGCGGACTGGCTGGCAATACGTGTGTGCATAACACAGTTTTCTGAGGAAAGGAAGCCACTGTTTCCAGAGTCCTGCATATGCTGAGTAAAAACTGGGCATTAAAATAAGTTTCTGTTTTTACTGAATCATGAAAGTTGAGTACAGAAAAAGGCAATGTACCACTCTGATCACAGGCCTTGGATTTTCATTTCAACAGAGATTTTACGTAACCAGCCCTTTCCAGAACTGTCTGGTGGAACAGAAATGTTGAGTAGCATATCCCACCTTTATTTTTATTTTCTCTATTTAGTGTTTATTTGCAACTGCTTTTCTATCACACTCAAGATCTGTCTCGAGGTGCAGCTACATACATATCTCTTTTCTACAAAGTTCAAGGGTAGGAAGATAAAACCGGGCTGCTGATAGTTAGGCATGGACCTTAGTCTTCTCCACACATTTGAAGATGCTCCTATCTTGTAGCAGCATGGAAATTTTCTGAAGCACAGAGTCCAGATGGAATACTCTCAGCTACACCTAATACCAGAAGGGAACATAGGCCAGGATTCTCTCTTAAACTGAAGAAGGGTAAGGCAGCACTCTGTTCAATCTAAGAACTTGCATATGAAGTACTTTTAAATATAGATAATTTAGTCTTTATGACCACTTGGAGTATTTTGCAAACCTGTATCAAGCTACAGACAGGTCTCCTGGTTTAGCTGTACTGGTTGGAAATGTTACCAACCCCAGCTCCTCAGAGCCTTTCAGGTGCATGTTATTGCCAAGCACTGTCAAGGGATGAGGTTGTATGAGAGCTTCAGAAAAATTCACCTGGACTAATGGGTGGATTAAACTATCTAGAGCAGCCTATGTCCAGATGACCACATCAGCTGGTGATACATAGTTAGCAAGAAACCTTCAGATAGCATCTGAGGGATGTGTTCTTTTTTTTTTTTGCTGATGGATTTTGTTAAGTGATCGCTTTACTGCAGACTTTATGAAAACATTTTTAACTAGTCTCAAAACAAACAATACAACTATTCTCTTTCACACTTACAGCACATGTTTATCATCAAAGCATTGGTTTTTTAGGAGAAAGCTGCTTCAACCATCTAAATCTGAATCAAGAGTACTTTAGAACGTATTTGACTGGTGCCAGTGACTTTACATAAAAGATAAATAAAACTTGAGACTGGCATCAAAAACCAGCTGACAGTTACTTCAGCAGACACTGAACAAAAAGATGTGGCCTCCTGCTGAGCTGAGGTTTCCATGTTTATACATGTGTTGTCTTACAACACAACCTCTACCACAGCATTTCAGTTCACTTCAACTTACACATAACACACATGGAGTTCGAAGTTCCTGGCAAAAATCTTTACTCATGAAGAGTTGACTCAAAACTCTAATGAACTACTTATAACTGACCTCTCCGTGTTCCTGCTTGAACCTGAGAGTTATGGCATGCATTAAACATCAGGGTATACAATTCACAATCATAAATATGCAGGTGATCTGCATAATACTAACAGTCTGTACATCAGGCTGCTTCAACTGCACAGCACATAACCCTGGATCAACTGTTGATAGATACCAAGTCTTATTAACATCAGCTTTTCCAAAAAGTAAATGCTTTAGCCCTGCTATATAATTAATCACCGAGGCTTTCATCTGATTCCTAAGGAACAAGCTCTCAAAATTATTTCAGAACTACTTAGCATTTTAAATTATCATCCTTTCTGCACACAGGCATTTATGCATTGCACCTCATCACAAAAAAAAAGATAAGCATGGTTAAATACATTTCAAGGTTGCCAAGATAAAGGAGCCATGGGAATGCTACCTGATTTGAAAATTATACAAATTTCAAAATCTCTTCATTAATTCAGGGAAAAAGTGGTGGTACAACATTAGAATTTTTGTGGTGACCTGGACCCTCAAGTCTGTAGGCTCCAGATGAGTAACAAATCTCATTATTTGCCTCAGAAATTCTGAAGAACAAAACTAGAGTATCAGCACAAAGGGCAAACCAATAGCTAGTGAATGAGATGCTTACTGGCAAAATATATTTGCCATGAAACGGCAAATATTTGTCCTATGATCAACAAAATTTCTTTGCTTATATTTTTACCCTAGAACTCTCAGTTAATGTGCAAATAATAGGATTGCTGAGACTCCAGTAAAAATAAAGCACAATGAAATGCCATGAGTTTGTTTCTTTTCTTAACATTCAGGATGAGTAAGTATAACAACCTTTAAATAGCATGGAAAATGTAGCTATAAAAGCAAAGACTACACAAAGTAAATAGACATACAGCTCTTACTCATCCCTTCTGTCTAAAACATTAGAACTTTTATTGCCAATGTTTATGTAGAGAGATCATAAATGAAAAACTTTTCAGACAAATTTACTTTCTTTTTTTTTCTTATTTTAAGTTTCAACTTTGGGCTGAAACCCATGGTATGGTCACCTGATTCTAAGTAATTGAGATAGCACTTGGTAAGGAATTGGAATTTATTGCCTTGCAGATTAGATGCAATAACAAATTATACAAGATTTAAGTCTACTAGAGTATGAAATAAAATGGGTGTCAGATAAGCAGTCAGGAAGCTTTTTAGGCAAATCTGGTTTAGTTCACATTTGCAATGGACTAAGACTATGAATGCAGAAGGTTATGATACAGTAACAGATGGTAACCTCTTAAGGACTGACTTGATTGTTTAAGGAGTTATTCTACTTGTTGAGTGCAATAAAGGGAAAGCAGAAAAGGGAAGGCAGAAAAACCGAGAGAAAAAAACCCAAAGAAAAATAACACAGACAGAAAAAGACAACAGGAATAGGGTGAGAATAGTCTGAAAGACAGTGGTGTGGCATAATGTGTCATGACAACTCCACCATAGTTCTTACTGAAACAAGTTTTGTCACTGGAGCTAGCCTAGCTACGTCCCTTCCTGGGGACAAAGCCTGTCCTAGCATCACGAGCTCTCCTGCTCCTGATAGTATGAACACAATGCTTCTGCTGCAGATAGGGAAGAACTTGCAGGAGAAGATGCCTTTTGCACACCAAAATGTAGCAATACAGTGAGTATTGCTGGCCAGGTATCTTTGTTAGGGATTAGTCAGGACCTTAATATGTAGTGATACATCATCAAAACCTTGTAGCTTAATTTGAGTCAACAGGACATCATTCTCTAATCAAAAACATGAAAAGATTGCAGAGCTCGCTCTTGGATCAAGGTAGTTTTAAAAGACACGTTTAAAAATGTATAGATAAATAACCAAAGAGCAATCCTCTAACCATATGAGAGAGCAGGAAGAACAAACTGATAAGACATTTAAGAATTTTATGACTGTGTAATGGAAAAATGACAACTTCTGGAAGCTCTAATTTGCAAAAAGGTAACAGGATGCTATTCATGATGCTTAAATCTCTGTTTAGCATACTATATTACTTGTACATCCCTTACTGAAACAGTCTGGATTCACCTCATACTCTAAATATTTTTAAAATAATAAAATTTAAACTTGGGAAATGTTTCCCATTTACTCGCTCATTGTCTCTGTCCCCTCCATTCCAATCTACCATGCTAATATCAACTACAGTCTAGGATGAGAGGTCCATATTTCTGTGTTATACTTCAGAAGGTGTTCAACAAAGCATCTTTAGAAACACTAAATAGAATCAGCAAGATGCCATTTGGGAATACGTCAATCAGAATTTACTTTCTAGCATTGTTCCAAGCCAACAAGCAAATCCTTACCCCCACCAGCCAAGCAGAACAAAACCATCCAAGCCATAATAAAATCAGTGGCTTCATATTTCAAAAGGTTCAAAAGTTATTGCTTTACACATATCTATCTGTAACATTTTGCAGTCTGGACAGCAAGCCGAGGAATCCTCACAGGAACAAAATGCAGAGTAACTGAATCTATCAATTGTGACAACAAGTAATGTACGACAAGTCTTATCTCAGCACACCCTGGTGAAATGAAGTTACAGATTGGTAATGTTTATTCCAGCATGCTCACCATGGCAACTGAAATAATTGCATATTTAGGTTTACAAGATTTCCTATTTTTCTCCAGCTTGGATCTGTTTTCTTATGAACAATTTAAAAAAACCATCTGCACACATCCCTCAATTGAAAGAATAAAATCAGTTTCACAGAACATACCTATGATGGCCGATATGTCTTGCTCTTTTAATGTGTCCAACTCCCTTACATCCTGCTGTGGGACAGCCTCCATGCTCTAAAGCTTCCACCAATTCCAGGGGACCTGCATGCCAGGTGAAATTACAAATGAGATTTTAAAAAATTATCTAATATTTAAAAGCTATATAAATATGCACGAATACCTGTGCATTGTAGCAAGCATGAAGAAAAAGTAAACAGAAGTACTTTAATAATGCATTCTGCAAAAGCATGATGGAGATTTAAACAACCTAATCCACTGGAGAAATAATTTTATTCTCTGTGAGTAAATCTCTACAACAGAACTACATCTACATAAAGAACACAAATCTTGGAGCAGCTGCATGACATCAATTTCTCTTCTACTATCTACATTTAGCTGGAACCTGGTTGCTTTGCAAGAGCACAGAAGAAGTTACCCTATCCCTGTTCCTGAGACAGGGATGTGTTTGTAACACATACTGTCCTTATACATTTTTTATCTGAAGTTTTCCAGTAAACAAGATGTGAAAACAAAGGCTGAAAATACTACTAAAAAAACCAAGCAATCAGGAGATTTTTGACATTTTCACTTCTCTGAACTTATGTGTCTATCTGATTTTCATCAACATGTAACAATGATGCCTGCAAGATTAAAGGATGTATGCCAAAAGGAGCTTTGAGGCCCAAGCAAACATAGTATACAACCCATAGCTTCATGGCAAGTGAGAGACAGCCATGCTCCAGTACGTGACACTGGGAACAGCGGCTGCGCCTCTGCAAGCGTGCACTGTCCCCCTCTAGTTCTTTCTGAAAAGTACATTAACTCTTATCTCCCCGTACAGATAACAATACAGATATGAAAAGGTCTATTTAAATAGATTTTTCTAGATGAAAGATAGATTCTTGCTCACAGATGGATAATGAAAGACAGAGAATTATTATGTATAATTAGAGCAGTCCAAAAGCTTTTTTTACCACATGTTCCAGCTATGCAAATGTTACAATACTATGACTACACTGAAGTCCAAAGACTTCTATAGCCTTTAAATACTGTAATGGGTGAGAGAACAGGGAATTTCACCTTTTCTGCCTTTATGCGGAATTTGTGCTTACAATGTAGCAAGCAAGTGGACTCAGAGAAAGAGTGACCTGAATAGGGATGCTTCTGTAAAAGGAAGTCCTGCTTCACTGATGTTCTGATTTACAAAAAAAAACCTTCCCATAAAAAATGTTCTCTCTTCACTTAAAAAATTCAAACTCTTAAAAAATGTAATTTAAAAGAGCTACAACTCCACGTTTATGTGAGAAGCTGCTGTTTGCATCACTGTGAAACAATATAAAAATCAACACTGATACTAGGATCTTAATTCGCTAACTGCAATCAAAAAGGTCATAATCCATCATGATGACTTCACTACATCTGAAAAGACAATGAATACATGAATACTGGTAATTGCTCTAGACTAATACTACTAACATTGCACAGGATTCACACAAAGCTTCTAATGTGAAAGACAGGGATCTGGACCCCATCGTTGAAAGCCCTATCAGACTGACTGAGGCAGAAACTGTCTTGCAAAATATTGTCTTCCCTCCTCAGGAAACCCTTTCAGAAGTCTGGCAATGCATTTTAATTTACTTGGAAACACTATTAACACTTTTATAATATTCTATATGGTAATAAAACAAAGTCATATTGTTGGAATAATATTTTATTCAGCAATCATTCTATTTTGTAAGTACTCGTGTAGGTTATTGCCTTTTTCCTACTTAATCAATGGTCAACTTCCTCTCCTGTCATATTGCCCATCTTAATTTTTGCACCTTAACAGAAAGTTACTTCTAACAGTCACATCCTAAAGGGGATGAACATCCCCCTAAAAGGGATGTCTCCTAAGCCACTATCTAGAGGAGATGATACATTACATATGATGGGCATCTGTACCTTGTTTCTTTTAATGTCTCCAAAAAAATGAATTTACCTATTTTATACTCCCACCAGGCTAAGATTTTTTATTTTTATATCAGTCTTACATAATAGAAATGTTGCAACCTTATTCAGCTGTTTTGCCATATGATACGATTTTTATTTATGTGGCCACAGACTACTTTTCCCACTGGGCTGCTCGTTCAGCACACAGGACAGCACATCTCAGATTAAGAGGCAGATATGCAGCATCCTGTCTTCTCCTCGTTATTCACTTTGTGCTTTGGCACTTATGGCACTCTATTCAGACTCTGAAGGCAGAATGATTAACTTCCTAACAGGCAGTCATCACTGTACTGCTGGAGTGCTCAGAAAACTAATGAATATACTCTGATCACAGCCTGGATAGGAATAATTTCTTCTTGACATTTAGAGACATTGAATTGAGGCACTGTGATTTTCAGGTAACACATTCACACTGTGTGTGACTTATCCCAGTTATTCTACACTTAATGTTTTTCTGAGTACTTGGCATTGCTCAGCATTTCTTATTTTCCAAGCACAGCTCTTTCTGACCTTGTTACAGCTGTGAATACTCAGCACTTGTGCAAACCATACCTCAGAGTCACTATATAAACCAATCTCAGAGAAGAGCACTCACTTAAAAACTCATCTGTTCAAGGTTTGGCTAAAGTGATTTCACTGTCATTATCTAGAAACATAGTGGCCCAGGCAGGGATATATCTACCAAAAAGTCTCTTCTCCCTGCAACTTTCAGTCTCATTTACATATACTTCCCACTTCAACAAGTACAACAAAATCCCCAGACAAGGCAAGCTGGTAAATCCAGTGTTACTATTGGTACCACGCTTCTGTTAGATTTATTTTCAGCGTGGGCACCATTAATCCCTCTTTGCTCAGCTGAAGAAGAAAAGGAAGTTAGTTGTTTTTGAGGATTTCGCACAGCAATTGAAAGCAGCACCTTCTCAGTGCACTCGGGACTCCTTTGAGCCAGAAAGCATAGTAGCCATCAAGAGAGACGTGAACAAAGGATCTTAAGTGATACCCTACCCCTACAGAGTGCCACAGCAGTTTCAGCACCAGCTTTGAGAGGGCCAGGATTTTTACCCAACGGATCTTTAACATTACTTCTGGTTTTGACTGCGGTTCTTGTATGTCCATTGCAGTAAGGGTCAATAAAGCCATTTACAAAAAAGTGATTAATTACTCACTGTTGATTTTGCACTAAATGTCACATTTGCAATTATTTTGCATATCCTAGTGGCTTCTCTTCCTTGAATGGCACTGGCAGTGAAAAAACACAGCACACATGCATCATTACATTACAGTGTGGTTTCTCTTACTAAGTGGGGGCTGAAGAGGGTGTCCAGTTTTCATGCACCAGCCTGCAGGATGGATATCAGGGCTGTCTACATCAGTCCAATAATCATAAATACTATCCCAGCCATCAAAATGAACCTAAAATACAAAGAGGAGAATAGTACATTTTAGATCAGGAAAATTCTTCATAAAATCAGTTTACCTGAATAATCTCTAGAAATGACATGTCCATTAGAGGAGTCAATTTCAGAGAACTATTGAATTTACATAGAAAATACATGTACATTACATTCTGGACCCAGGCATACTCTCACTGAAGTCAAGAGTAAACAACCACATGTCATATGGTTGTTTACTGTGTTATCAGGCTCAAATCCCAGGAACAATGCAGTTCTCACATTAGTTCTCGCATTAATACTTAAATTAAGTACGAATTTCTGCTTTTTCATCTCTCAAAAAAACACACAAAAATCCAAATGTTTTTTAATCTCCTGTTCAGACTGGATTTAGGAACAGCAGAGCAGTAAGCAAAGGACTAAATGAATTGAATTTATCTATAAAAACCAACAACCCCCCCGTCATACAAGCAACAATTTTACTAAAATCAGACTATACAGGATAAAGAGTTGAAACTGAAGAGAAAATGAAGCATTTGACTTCCCAGGAAAGCACCAGTATGGGTTATACACACTTTTTTTTCACATGAGAGCTAAATATCTTCAAATCTTGCATGACATCTGTAGCAGTAAATTCCTTTTATCTCTCACGCATGCGTGTGGATGCCCATACACATAGACACTACACAAAGAGAACTCTTTCAATATATGCTACCGGCTCAAATTACTGCCCTTGTAATGACAAATCTTGTCATTTAATAAATTAGACTGGAGAGTGGTTTTTTTCTTGATTTTGGGATGTTTTTTTTTTTTATTTCCTTTTATTTTTTTTCCAATGTCCAAATTAAGGTAGAAAATGTGTAGCCGTGAAGACATTAATTCTGATGACTCCCTAGCAGCAGTTAATTCAGATGAGTCAAAATGAAATGTCAGCTGCATCTCCTACTTGAAATAACAGGCATGCCTAGTAAAAATCTGTACAAACTGCAAACACATACATCCTTCATTTCTAATTGGATATCTGGTATATGTTAGCCCTTCTAACAGTTAAGGGCTTCAGAGTGGAAAACTGGTTTTGTAGAATAAAAGAAAATTAATTCAAGTACACAACTTCTAGAAAATACATTAAAAATACATTAACTTAGCTTAATCCAATCTAAAGCCCATAATTAACAGAAACTTCAGAATCGCAGAAATCACTGACAAAGGAAAAGAGATCAGGGCTATTTCTTTGATATCTCACATATATCTCTCTCTTCCCTTGGAAACTCATAGAGACAGATTCAATAAACCTAGACCAAATATTTTATGGTCCCTAATACAAATACCAAAGCAGCCCTTTGACACTTGATATTAAATAATCACATTTCTTGATAGAATAGACAATTGTCTCCTATCAACTACTCCCAAAGCAATTTTCCAATATATTCAACTCTGCTCTCTAACTACTCATCTCAGCACAAGTAACTAAGAGGACAATAAAACAACTCATTCTGAAGAAATTATGCATATATCAATTAGTGAAAAGCAAGAGCAAAAGCTTAGCTGGACAGAGCAATGGCACCCATTTCTTCCCATGGTTAATTTTACAACTACAGGATTTTGTAGTTTTGTTTTACAAAGTCCTTGTCACTTACTTAAGCAGGATAGTACAGAGAAACTTACTTTTATTCTGTAGTCATCAGTATCTACAATGGTTGCTACTCTGATAAATACTGGATTTCTTTTGTCAACCACTTCAAGTTTCATGTTTTTCTGAAAGCCATGAGAAGGTTTCTAGAAAAGAAGAACAATACTGTGTGAAACAGAACAAAATCTCAAAATCTCATGCAGTTGTAAAATATATATAATCCATCAAATTTTTCTGCCTTTATTTTTTCAAATCTGCCCTCCCTCTACCAGAAATTCAAACATAAAAACTAGTAATTCAAACTAGTGTTATCAATCTAGTGAAACAAAGTAACTACTTTGGGATTCCAGGTTCTCCTGGAGTGGACTGGATTCAAGCCATCCAAGGACATACATGGGTATCTCTAGTTTGAATCAGTTTTTTTCCTAATTTCTCTAGAAGTTTTCCTAGAGATTTTGGCCAACAGTTTCAATGCAGTATTTAATATAGCATTACGTATCAGCTGCCTGAAATGTCTATGAAATTGTCTACAGGAAACATATTTGTGCTTTCTGCTATGTATCTTTGTTTCATGAACCAAACTCTTTTTCAGTCTCCTACTGAAAACATAACTAATCCACAGTAGAACAGTAGCAAACAGGACCAAATGCCTGGGTTTTTAATACTATTCCACAAAAATTGTGTCTTTAGTAAGAGTATCAGATTCTGTGTTTTGTCATCTGCAGTTATGAAGACTAAAGCAAAATTATTTCCGTTTTAAAGGAACATATTCACAAGACAAATTATGGGTTTTATTCTAATTTTTTAGGAAAATAATGTATCTGTCCCTCTAGGTCTTCCCAGAGTATTGGTGTTTTTTCTTCAGCTGCAGTTTAAGAACTCAATTTTCTCCCATAATACAACATAAAACACTGTTACTGTCTCAGATATAACCAAATACCTTCCTAATCCTTGGTCAGGGTATTCGTGCTGAAAATGTAAGATTGAGAAACCTTATTAAGCCAGATACACCTTAGGGTGATAAACTGCAGGTTATTAATAAACTCTGGTAATCTTCTGACGCCAGGAACTGCTATAAACACCACATTTCGGCTTTTGTTAATCCAGCTCTTAGCAAAGTGTTATTGAGAATTAGTGTCCCTAATATGAAAAGCTGAGGCAAACGTGCTTCAGTGTGCTGTGAGACAAGGGCTGGGAGCTACAATGCTGGCTCCCAACAGCAATCCAAGATGATTAGAGGGATGGAGCACCTCTCCTATGAGGAAAGCCTGAGACAATTGGGCTTTTTCAGTCTGAAAAAGAGATGGCTTAGGGGTGACCTAATTGCAGCCTTCCAGTACCTGAAGGGAGACTAAAAGAAAGATGGAGAGGGGCGTGTACAAGGGCATGTAGTGACAGGATAAGGGGATATTGGTTTCAAACTAAAAGAGAGTAGGTTTAGATTAGATATTAGGAAATAATGCTTTACTGTGAGGATGATGGGACACTTGAACAGGTTGCCTAGAACTGTGGATGTCCAATCCCTTGAAGTGCTCCAGGCCAGGCTGGATGGGTCTCTGAGCAACCTCGTCTAGTGAAAGGTGTCCCTGCCCATGGCAGGGGAATTGGAACTAGATTATATTTAAGGTCCCTTCCAGCTCAAGCCGTTGTGTAATTCCTTTCTGCATTAGTGACCATCACTGAAATCTTAAGAACCCAAAAAGATGGATCACTGAAAGAAACTAGCAAATACAAAGACAAAAGAAAAGGATGTTGCCCACAAAAACCATAATTAAGCTGGGGAGCTGCCTGTGGATACTGCCCACGTGCCGCAGTTGCAAGCTTGCAGAAAAAACGTCTGGTAAAGGGTGTTGAAAACAAGCTCTTGCCCAAGGCAATGGAGTAGGTGAACAAGTAGACTAACCTCTTACAACCATTTTTACACTGTATCTATTGCACCACATAAAATGCACAGAAATACAAGTCTTCAGAATATGTTATAATGACTCAGTAGCTAACTCATTATTTGTAATAAGTAGGCAGCAATTTTCCATAGCAAATTACACTCATTAGTAATATATTTGTAGCATTTAATCCCATTTATAATAATTAAAATAATACATTAATTGTTATTTATAATAATCTGATTTCTAACAGTGAACTGCAAACTTGCATAAAAATAAACCACCTATTATGCAACTAATTAATTGGATACATTTGGAAACATAGGAACATCATATATGTATTCTCTTCTTAAACTAATTAATCACATGAATTTAAAAGCATGAAAAAAATTTATGCATTTCCTCACCACTTTAAAAGCTCTTGCAGGTGCAGGTAATGAACTGGTTTCTTCCAAATACTTATCCCAAGAAAAATGCTTAGAGTGTGGATAATCTGGCACAGAAAAAATATGAGCAAAATGAAACACAAAAATGCAAAAAAATTAGGTTAATATTTAATTTGCCTAGCACTTTTATAATACTGTTTTGATTTATGCTTTGGCCTTACAAAATCATTACAAGAAAGGCTCTTCTAAATCATCTCTGATAAATTCACCATACAAGTAAAAGAGCCAACAATCCTCTCATACACACTACTGAGTAGGTATTGTACACAACTGCTTTGGATATGAAAATATTCTGTGATTCCCTCTGCAATATAAATAATGTAGACTGGAAAAATCTGTCCACTTAACTGAGGAAATTAAATCAAGTAACAGTCATTCACCAATAAACAATCTAATCAGTGATAGCTTTGTACCACAGTGAGCACACCTGACTACTTGTTACTCTTTCGGTGAGCAATTTTAAACTAAATTTGTAGCAAAATACCCTGGACATTTATGAATAAACTATAGACATCATCAAAGAAGATGTTGCCTTTCTTAGAGAATGTCATGTTTATAAACACTCCAGGGAAGAAACACAAAGACAGCTTCTCTCTTAAAGAAAAGGCAGTGCCTGTCCTTCACCTTTACTCTGCACCAGAAGTTTAACTAGAAGTTTAAACATTATTATTTATAAGCTAAAACAGAACAAAACCAATTCTAATTTGTTTTACAAGGGATTCACTGAATAATAGCCTGCAATTAACCTCCTGACAGACAGACTGCTTATGGCTTTTCAAGATTGCCGGCTATTAGAATTTTTGTTGAAGTTGGTTTTAACCAATTAAAACTTTCCATGTTCTCAGACCACAGATGCCAGTTTCTGCAACAGGGCATTTAGGTCATCCAGCCATACACAACAGTCCTGAAAAACAGTCTCAAGTTTCACACTAATGAATATGCTTCCTTTCTCCTGTATCATCTCTCTCATAGCATTTTCCTTCACTTCAAAGACCCCTTACAAGTTTGATTTGTTGATTAATAAGGCAATTTTCTCATCAATCTATTACCTTTGACACTCAGTTCACATGAAGATGTTTTTCTTATGCAATGGTCTCATGCACCTGGAATTTGCTTTATCAGCATTTTCAGAATGTGAGTCTTGCAGTACTTGTCAGCCATTCAGCCAAAATTACAAATCTTGCTCATATTTCAAGGGGTATCTTTTGTGAGTAAATGTCTCCTTACTAAATCAGTATATATTTGCATACTTAACACCTAACACCTATTATACTTGTATTTTTAATATAAGTCCTGTAAAAAATTTTACAACTCTGCAAATATTAATTCCTAATTACAGAAAAAAATCAGGAGAGGTAACAGAAAGATCATTGTAAATTTTAATGATGCTAGCTGACTATAGCCACCTTAAATCTTTCAGACATGTAACAAGATACAAACCTGGTGGGGTGATGAGAGTTCTTTTATGTTCTTTACACCACCCAACAGGATGAATATGTGGGCTAGCTGCCTCACACCTGGAGGAAGGGGAGAAAAAAAGGGCCTGAATATGTAGCTCTTCAGACATCCTACTATGCTTACAAACCAAGACCTAAAAGAGAGACTTAAATTCCAAACAACCCACAACACCTTCAACTTACACTTAAACTGCAAACACAACCTGAAGATATGAACACATCCAACACAGACTCGTCACCACCTATACAAGCATATGGCTTTATTTACAATTTTGCTGGAAGATCAAAAAAATCAAGTCCTTTAAATTAGTGGTAGATCTCCTTTGAGAAGCTATAATGCTGTATCTGAAAAATTCACAAGCAGAGACTCTCGGTAGAATCATGTTGGCTAGTTGCAAGAACACCATAATCCCATCAAAGATGGAGTCTTGCAATGCCAAGATCAAAATTTGAAACAAAAAGCTTAAAGATCTTGATTAATGATCCAGGTTGCACCTGGAGGCAGAGGAGAAAACGACATATAACTGCAATGCACTGCCAATAGCAAGCAAAAATTCAAACCTGGATTCTGAGTGGCTTAAATGGACCTATAAACATGTTATTGCAGCCCAGCAACACATAAGCAAAGTCTGAGAAAAACTGTGGGAAAAAAACCCAAAAAACCAAAAACCCCAAACAAAACAAAAAATACCCAAAAAACAAGCATTTTAGGCCCAAAACTACATGAAAGAATTAGTGATCCAAGACTGCAAACTGCTCTAAAAAAACTGATCAAACTCTCTTTCTCAAAGGGTTAACAACTTCCCATATTTCCTGTCAAGTGCATCATATTTTGCACTACTGCTGTTGCCTGTGGCACGCCACAAGAGCCACAGAAGACTAACAGAGGCAGGGTGAGCTGCACTTGACATGTGCTGGCATCTGTCTGAAGCAGTGAGTGATCACTCTCACTGTGCTCACTGGGTCTGTTACATTATGAGCAAAAGAAAGTGGCAGTGGGTGCTGGCTTTCAAGTCCTCTTACAAAAACAAACAAAAGAGAGACACACTGCAAAAGAAACTGATATAAAAGCAGACAAGAAAATCTGTTTAAGCCTCCTGTAATAATAAATTATTACATACAGAACTATATATATCCTTACTGCATATTATGATATTATTTCATAACATAACACATTTGGCACAATAAAACACGCAGTGTATATAATTATATAATGTATATACAATAATTATTGTATTAATACACAATGATATTAGTAAAGGCAAAAAGTAAGACTGATCTACAGGGAAAGTAAAATGCTATCAGGCTGTGCTGTGAAACATGCACCATCCCAGTGTGTGTGTCAATATTTACTGATGGCTTTTGAATTGGCCAAACAATTGACAGTGATTTTTTAATGAACTAAAATACACTGTATTTATGTAGCCAGGATGACTAAGAAACATGCTGCTGACACAAAAGGCCAGCATCACTCTGCATGGCCCTGCACTACACTGTGCAAACACAGAGTTTGCCTCTATTTAACTGAAAACTCATATATTATAACCATGTAATACCAATGCAGATCTGCCCTTAAGGACCTGGCTTCTCATAGGAGCCTGCCCCACCTAATTTCTTCTTTAGTTAGATAAAGTCAGGATTACAGTACACTACCTCTCTCCTCCACTATTTCCTATCCCTAAAGGTGTTTCAGTAACTGACATTAAATATTTCCAGCTATGCGCCCCCCCCCCCGGAGAATCCCACCAGCATTTCCATCTCTCCAGTGGCCATGAGCTCAGCGTCCCACTCATTCCAAGGACCCAGAGAGGCCAACAAAGTGAAGCCTGAGTAAGTTGAAGTAGCTAAGGCCTTCATTCCCAGTTCCCCAGGGAGAGATCAAGAAACCAACCTTAAGCAGCCAAGCAGTAGTCTAGATTGAAACACCATGTCTCCCTCCTGTGTTTTCCAAACACTTCTCAAATATTTAATGAGAAAAGAAGACAAGCAGACAGCAACCATGCACACACTTCATACAATAATCACTGAGCAAAATACCAAACCATTCGTTATCCAGTTTCTATCTAATCCCTCTCTGAAGTCAATGTCTCCATCATTAGGCTGGAGAATAACAGATACTCTCTCCACTTTCCCTCAACCCAAGCTACTAATGCAAATTACCCGAACAGTGTGCAGCTGCTCTCTCTGAGTGTTATAATATGATCATTATCTGTATCTACCCAGAAAGTATTAGCATGCTGGAAGTTCAACTTAATTAAGTTCCCTTAATTAGCAATACTAATTTATATACTTCTAAAATATCACATGCTGATAGTGCAATACCTAAAAGGGTGCAATGAACCACGCATGACAGAAAAAGAAACTAAAGGTAAATTATGCAGGCACTCTATAGTCTTAAGATTCAGAATGCCAGGTCAGCAGATCTGGAATAGAAACATACTTTAAGGATTGCAAAAGGAAACACAGCTTGGAAAAGATTGTAGACTGGACTCTGGGCTATACCACATTGCAGTTTTGAACCTCCACTGCATAAAAGAAAAATGAAGGAGCACATCATATTTGACATACATGGAATAACATTATTTTTAATTTTTTTTTTAATCTGAAAAGTATTTCACATGATGTCTAAAACTCAGTATGGATATACTTCAACAACAGAAATGCAGGCTGGATGCCTCAGAACATCTCACAACAAGCACTCTTCTAGCAGCCTACATAAACAGAGAGAAGCACTAATGATGAAAAATACTGGCCAACATAATACAATTATCTTGTGGCTATATATATGAAACAGTTCTGCTAGTGTTTCTTTGTAATGATGCCAATCAGATAATTCCCAGCAGATAAAACCTACCTTAGACAGACTCTGTAATGGCTCTGACAATAGCCAAGGATTTAACTCAGTTCAAGAACACCAATCTTTTGTTCTTCTACAATATATAAAGCTATACTGTATGTATTTAGTATTTATAGTATCACACCAGGTACTCTCTAAATAGCTGAAGTTGCCATTAATAAAAGGAAGCAAAGGAAGAAAAAGACCTTTTGTGGTAATTTAGCACTGTTAAAACTCAGCACCTGACTCCTAAAAATGTTTTTCCCCAAAAAAATAAGAAAAAAAAAGGTGAGTCCTTCATGCTTCCTCTGGCCTCTTCTCTTTACAGTAACTGAAAAGAAGCTAACAAGCACATGGGGAGCACTCCTCTCTTAAATCCCTCTCACACTGCGAGTTTTACATGGACGAGGTATACATCTGCATTGGAAAGAAATATCCTCTTACTTCCTAAAATGTTTTGAAGTAAAGTTCACAAATTATTTTCAAAGTCTCCCGAGCTAAATTTGGGAACAAGACCCATGTTCAAGGTCACTATGATACTATCAGTATTATGATTAAAATCATCACACAGATGTGTAAAAACACTTATCAGGACAAACCTTCTAAATGCATTTGGTTTGCTTTGCTTTTTCAAGCATAGTCTGAACACACATTTTAATAAAATTCTGAAAAGTGAATGCCACTGCACACACTTCTTGCCTTGAAGATTCAAGAAGCAGCAAATGACCAAGGAATGTTGGAATTAAAGATGCATTCCTGGAAGATGCTCTGACATTACAGCAAGCATGGAACACAAAGAAACATGCGACGCAACAGCATTGCAAATTAGCACCATGAAACGTCTACAAACTTTGATTTGCTTTAAAAGAAAGACCCAGCCATTACAGATAAGCCTCAAGATTCTGCAACCACAGTGGACTCAGGAAAAAGAAATATCCCTGTTACAGCAAAACCAGATCATACAGTTCATCTTCACTTACTGATTTCACATGGCCTTTTAGCTCCTAACAGTTCATTTAACAATAGAAAGTAGAGATCAGTAAAAGTGACACATAATTTAAAGTAAAACTGTTATGCTTTAATGTGTGTTATTTAATGGACATACATCTAGTTTGGAAGAACAACAATAGTCTATCAGACTAAGCCCAAGAGTTGCCAACTGGAATGCTAAAGGCTACGCTGACCTTTCACAATCAATTTGCCACATCCCACAGCTTTTTATCTCCTTTGTTCCAAAACAGAAGGCAGATCACCCAGCTCATACGCTTCATAAAACACGATGATCCATGAATTGTGAGGCTGCTTGCTAGGCCAGAAAAGGTTACCAACACTAGCAGGAGCTGCACCTCCAAACATATCTACCCCTACACCACAGCAGAACACCATCACCACCTTCTGCCAGGCAGTAGAGACGTGACAAATGCACGCTCGACTAATAAAACAAGATTACAATGTCCACACAATTCATGTCACTTCTGAACCATTCTTTCTGTTGTGTGAGAACATGTAGACAGGAAAAGAAATCTAATATCCATACTGGAAACTGCAGCTAACCCAGGAAGCTGAAGCGGAGCCAAAAGCAGCAGAGTGCACCAGCTGAACCTATAAGAGAGTCACACAGAGGGACAGAACAAGTGACAGCTTGCTGAGTTATGGACATCTTAACTAGAGAAAAAACATCAAAGCAGGGAAGAGCTACATGATGTAAACGGCCAGGAAATAGTTCTGCAAGAGGGAAAACCGAGGGCAGCTGACAACACCATCCCCTGGTGCTCACATCACTTTGCAAGAAAGGAACACATGTAAAGTTCAACAGTCCTTAACTCACGGCAGGAGAGCACATCCCAGTGGGAGCCTCACACGTGGAAGAAGACTTAATATTCTAATGATCACTTCCACTTGTCCAGTTAATTTTTCCCAAAAATCTGTTTCACATATACAGTTCATCATAACTAGATCAAGAGAGATGGATGATAATGCTTGCTGCTGAAAAAGTTAATACTCAATTATTTCAGAAAAATATTTTCCAAAATAGGTCTCCACCTAAAGCTCTGGACAGAATTTTTTATTAAATAGTCAGCATTGTCTTTACAGTAAGTTGTATGAGATATAATCATTTTCTGTTTTGAAGTGATTTCTGATTTTCCCTTTTGGAAACAAACCTTTTGATATTTTGATTTTCACTTTACTAAGTGTAGATACAGTCTGTAATGAAAATGTTATCTATCAAAAAACACTCATATACACATGCCCCATACACCCATATATAATAATATGCCCTAAAGAATGCCACTTATACAAGTTCTTGATTGTGAGATGTCAGTCATCTAACAGGGCACAAAAAAAGGAAAGAAAAACATAAAAACCATCCTGCAGCCCCATCTAGTGCATAATTGAGAATACTTCATCACTGACAAGTATAAAGCTGGTATAATTTTAGGTCAGGACTTCTCAAAACATAATTCAGGAGGTTATGGCATGCATCCAGAGGTGGTACAGCATTACCATAAAACATTACCATATTTTATATTTAAAGCATGATAAGAAAGCTGCATGGTGATTCACATGAAATTTTAGAGCTTTAGGGTCACATAATGGCTCATTATCCATTTAAATAGTTAAAAGCATGTATTGTGACTCATGGCTCTTTAAGATTGTTTTATCTTCTTTTTAACATAATATAACCCCCCTAAAAAGACTGTTCCTTTCAAAGAGAAAGTGAAGCAAAGTTAATTATCTCAAAAATGAAACAAGCAGAGTGCAACTTTTAAGGATTTGGCTGCAAGGCAAGTAGTAAATACTGATGGAGAACGGAGCTGGCCTCTTACTTAGTCTCACGCCAAAATCCAGTCTGTTCCAAAAGTCACACAGATCAGAAAATGGTTCCAAAAATCAAAAGCTAATTTGTTTTCACAGGAGGCTTCAGAAATCAGTTTTCTATGCAAGACAGACAAAGCAATGAGCGACACACGGGCCGTCGTATTTTAACACACTCCTGGTAAGCTGATCCCAAAAGCTGCCTGTACGACCTTCTCTGCAGGGGAAGTTCAGAGCAAGCCAAGGAGGAGCGAGGGCACCCAGAGCCCTGTGATGCAGCAAGTCTGGGATGACTTGCTGCACAGCCAATGCTTCACTTCTCCTCTGGACAAACAGCAATAAGCTGGCTCAGCTTCACCTCTTTCAGGAGCTCTGGCTGTGCTTCCATTTGATCACAAAAAAATTAGGAACCTGAGGCAACATCGATCTGAGTGTAAGCAAAACTGATGTAAGAGAAGAGAGAAATATAAGATGGACCTGTACTTAATTCATAGTCCTGACATACCCAAAGATTCCCAATGCTGTTTCCAGGTTCAGACAATGGTAAGAAAATTCAGAAGTTCCACTGAACGAGAATGCCTTCGGCTTTCAAAGAAGTATTATGCTTCATCAAAAGAGATGGAACAGATGGAAAGGACGTGAAGGCTTATGTTGTATAGGTCAAAATTCTCCTTCATTAAGTAAAGTCTTGAATTTGACCATTTTGTTCACTTTTCTTCCATCTAAAAGCCACTATCAAAGGAAAACGCAATAGGATTTATAATACACTGAAAGTATCATGACCACACATTAAAGAGCTGCTGTAATGACTAATTCTAGCCAGGGGTACTTACTTTCAACCAAAACCATATTTTCTAATGCTCAGAAAGAAAGGAAGGAAGAGTATCTTCAGGCTGAAAACCTGAAGCCTAAAAAACCTTAGGCAATGGTAACGGATTTCTGTTGCCTGAAGTCAGTAAAATCAGTCAACTCTCTTTTAGGTATCCAAAAATAGCAAAGGTTTTTTTAACCTCGGTGAGAAAGTTCAGTCTACTCCAAATAAAACACAAAAGGTACACAGGAAAAAGAGGTACTTGTTTGAAAATAACCAACATACACAAAATAAGTCATTTCACCTTCATTACAATTCTGAGATTGAAACTCACATGCAGTCACAGGGAAACTGTGAGGCTCGGTTCTGGATAATTTCAAAAAAACCTTTTTGTTTTTAGTTACAGACAGCAGTTGGTAGACATGAAATTTATGCACCTAAGATATTTTAAGGCCCCTACAAACCTGATATCTAAAATAAAACATGTAAGTGGGATGCATTCAGGTTACATTTTCAGGCTCTTCCTTCAGCTGGACATTCAACTGCTATTTTCATTTGCTGCTCTCTTCTCCCATTTTCTTTCCTTCTTCCTCTATTCACTTTTCTCAATGCAATGCTGAGAGAGAGGTAGGCCACATTACTCAGAATTTAATTTCCATGTACAGTACTTCCAGGAGCATCTTCTTGCTGCTTCCAGAAAGGTATTTCACAATTTCACCAAAAGAACAAAACTTAAGCATGACTTCAGTATAAACACAGCTCCACTGATTTAACAAAACCTATAGGAAAACATATAAACTTTCCACTTCAAATTTTTTTCACCCTTTATGAAGGTTTTAGGTCATGTATTTTACATACACAATTCAGAAAACCCACTTCAGGATACTATATCTATAACTGATACTATATATGTAAAGCTTGGTTTTATATACTTAAAAACTGCTTCTCCCTCCTCTGAAAAGACTGGTGGCCAAAGTTCCTGTTGACATTGGAATATTAACAAGTCTGAAATTCAGATATGTCTGCTATATACAGTGCAGTATTTTAGAAAGATACCTATGCTACCTCTGAACAAATTATGGGTTATATTGCACTGTGTTTTCCCCAAAAGCTTTGCCTAACTGCCATTTTAATTATTAGTTAATCAGCTATTAACACTGAACCTTCAAATACCAAGAAATTCAGAGTAAGTTTTCCCAGTACCCAGTTTCCTGATGCTTTGTAGAGAAAATGTATGGTTTGTGTTACTTCTTCATGGAAATAATTAGTAATCTTTCTGGTCTTTGACTAATATGGTCTATTACCTTGATATTCAGTTCTTGACTTCACTTAACTGACTGTTCACTACTGCTTCAGTAATTCAGTTCTACTTCAGTTTATTTGTCATGCTGGCCACAAAATTATTATTTCAAGAGATGGACTCACGAACTCTTTAAGTTACTTTAATAGTTTTGTGACATTCTCTTTGACATAGTGCCTAAGTAGTCATCAAGTACAGATGAAGAGAAGTTTCTTCATTTATTTTTATAGGCTCAGCTATACAATTAAGTTGCCACTGCTGAACCTCAGGCATAAAGGGGTTACATACAATGCTCTACCTGTTCTGAAGTAACTTACTCTCCAAAGACTGTAAGGTAAACTACATTTCTCCAAATCTGTCAGATGAAGATCCAAGTGCAAATACAAACCTGCACTAAAACTCCTTCATTATCTTTATGCTCCTTGTATGTTCTGCTCCATCCACTGACTTGCCTATATAGATACACACAGCCCCCCCACTGTACAACATGAAGAAAGGTCATCTCTAAAACAGGTCAGGATATCAGGATCCCAGTTTTCACTGGAATGTAGAATACAGAGCACTAAAACCAGGTTTTGCCAATATCCTGATGCTTTAGAGAAGATGACTACAGTTTGGTTTCAACATAAGTGGATCTAGAACCTTATGAACACAAGCAGGCTTTCCTTCAATTCACAACTATAAGTAAAACTAATTCCAAGTACACTTAGTCTCATTATCATGGTACATATTCTCCACTGAAGATATCAACCTCAGGGATAATACATAATGGAAATCGACCCACAACTCCAGATGCAGCAGCACACACGAACACTCATTTAGCACAATCTCAGCATTTTTTACGTGCAACTTGACATGGGAAACTTAATTCCTCCAGTCTGCCACTGAGACGTACTTTGCTGGCCATACTCACAAGTGTAGCAAAAATTGATATGGTAACTGTATCACCAGTCTGGAAAGCATCACAGAAAACAGCACTTAGAGCTAACACATTTCTGATTCATCTCACTAGGATACAAAACAAAAACATCATACCAGTAGTCATAACTCTCGTCCCAGTTGTCAAAATGAACCAGAAAACGATTGTCCACCATGTCTGTTACCGTGGCAACACAAATGAAAGTCGGGTTCTTCTTGTCTACAGCTTCCAGCTTCATCCCCACTCGAAATCCCGACGGAATCACTGTCTACATAGAGAAAGACATTTAACTGAAGATAAACACTATAAACCCAGAAATCTCCCCAGGGTACACAATCAATATATTCATGTCATTTCCAGGTTTCCCAATTAGTTGTCCCATCAGAGTGGTAGCAGCCTAATTAGCTGACATGAGAGATGTTCAAACACAGGGACTTGTGGTTTATGAAAAAACAAAAAAGTCCTAAACATGCTGCTAAAATTGAATGTGTTCATTTCAGCTCTGTCTTGGCTACTCTTCCTGAAAGACCATACTTGTTCCACAACACTATGGTGGCAAGACACAGTACTAATAACAAATCTTTAATTTAAGATAATGTTTCTGAATGTTTTGGAAATTTAAACAGATCAGTAGAAAAGTAATGAATTGGAACTGCAGAGGTTAGCTGCAGTAGTGAATGTTATTCAATTGCAAAACAATTGTTGTAAACATTCTAGTCTTAAATTTCAGGTCTCAAGTCTGCCATCACTGAAATGTGCTATGAGTCTCTACCACACACACGAGCATGCTCACAATTACACCATGAGTAACAAGTGAGCACTTACTGCATTCTGGTTTTCAAAGAGTGATTTGGGAGCAGCTTGAGCCTTGCATGCCTTCAGGTAGGAGGGCCAGCTGAATTCTTCTTCCTTATATCCTAAATGAGGGTTGTAAAAGAAGGGCAAGAAAGGATACATATGAGACACAAGGTGAATGTATCAGTAAGAGACCAACTCGATACTACGATCTTCCCTATGAACAAACATCTCCAAGCAACACAGGCTACAAGTCATGTCTTTGTCTCTCCCTAAGAAAACCACACCTTACCACCTGCCTGCCTCGCAGATACCAGCTAACTTCCCTTCGTTGGTCTCACTGACACACACACACAACCAACAAGTGTTCTCCACCTGCTTTTCAGTCTGTTGCTTCTACTTCAGAATCAAAAAAAAGACCTACAGATCCCAAAGCTCTTCCCACTATGCCAGTCAGCCCAAGAAAAACACATCCCTCCTCCTCCAGACTTCACTGTATTACATCATCAGGCTATCACTAACACAGTATCATCACTACCGGCTTTAAAACAAATCCCCTACGTTATATCAAAACAGTTGCTTACACAATCAATGCCCCAGGACCCCTTCCACATTCACAGTGCAAACTGTCCCCTGCATGGACTTTATACATTTTTTATTCTCTGTATATAACACTTGGAAAGAAATCTATATTTCTGTTAATGTTTCGTTTCTTAGGGGAAAAAAAATCATAATACGTTGAACTGCATAAAATAATCTACAATAAACTATGTGTACTTCTAATCTACAAAACAATGCTAGGAGTTGGAAGCAAATAGATTTCCTCTTTCATTTTTCTGTTATGTAATAGTTATAGAAACATCTCTTTTAGTCAATATGTTACAACCCAGTAAAGCAAGACCAAAACCACAACAAATTTCAGTGAGTGATTGCCTTCACTGAAATGTGTCACCTCTTAACAACTTGAAGTATTACTCAAATATGCCAGAGACAACAGCTTTGTTTAACCTGAGATTCTCATATTATCCCAGGAACCGCAAGTTTAAAACCCTTTACCTTCACCTTCTCTGCATAGGGCTTTCTCACTTTTTTATTTTAAATAGTAGTCGACATAAATTAACCTGTAAGTCCAAACAAAAATACTTTTCTTATACTCCAATTGCCTCTTGTCTTGATACACTACAGCTGTACCATCATTTGAAACCATTTTTAAAGCAATACAGTATTGAGGCTTTTCATTTTCCCTTTGTAATTCTAGAGAGTATTCAAACTGAAGTCCGAACGCACAGTGGACAATAAAAACCTCCCAGCTACTGCATGTGTGATGGGATCAGGTACTGGGACTAGGATGAAGTCCATGGAAAAAAACCCCTGGTTTTAGTAGACTGTGAAACAGTTTCTGGGCAGTGTGGGTCTTCCTGTCACCAAGTGAGAAAGGGAGATCTTAAGCTCCTAACGTATCTCTCAAAACAAGACCAAAGGTCAGTTTGATTTATTCACTGCAGATACAGAACAGTCAATGCAATTTTGACACGCATATGTACACATGTACATCTGTTCTCCTGCTGCAGAATTTGCCTGTGTGAGATAAAAAAAGTGGCCTCCTCTACACAAAATGAATAGTGACCTGAAACACTTTTTTAATTCCTATGAAATCCAGCTCAATTTTACTGCTTCACTTCCCTATGCCCACTGGAAGCCCAGCAGCAGCATCCTGTCGCCTCTGCTGCTGTGGGGATGGGACAGGCCACCACAAGGCCTGTCCTGCCCAGCAGCACTAAGAGTTATCCACCCTTTCCATTTTAGTAAACAAGGATAGAAATACTTTTCAGAAAACATCTAGAGTAATATTCTTCCTTTCTCATGTCCCTCAATTCCCCCACCCCTACCCCCACATCAGACCACCAGCTTCCAAATTTCTTAGGGTTTATAATACGAAGGTCAAAAATCTGCATTTTAGCTGGAAAATGAAAGGCTACTAATGCAAACCTTCAAGTTCTTCTCTGAGATGCTATTTTATATAAATACTGTGCCCTAGGTCATAGCTCGCATTGGCTTTAGCATCTGTAGAATTTGCAATGGGCACTATAGAAATAATTACTAAAATTAAATTATTATTAAATATTAAATTGAAAATTAAATATGAAATTAAAATATAGAAATAATTATTGAAACCACAGCAAAATATAACCAATCTGTCCAACCCAATAAAAGCAGAAGACCCAACAACCTACAACTGGCATATTATCCTTCTCCTTGGAAAAGCAGAACCCCAAAAAGTTCTTCAGGTGGCAATCATTCATGGTTAGCAAAAGCTTTCTAAACCAGGCATGTAAGATGCAAAAGGTGACAAATCCTTGTCATAGATACAAAACTTACTAAGCACACTGTAATAACATCAGGAACACTGTAACTGGTAACTACCCATTTGCTACACACAAGTTATTACATCAGCAAAGGCCAACCTTCTAAGAAATTCTTATTTATGTTCAAGAAATTGCTATTTCTACACAGCCAGTTATGCAGAACTGTGTCCCAAGGCAAGTGGCAACACAGAGCACTCCTGCCCTGTAGCCAGAGTGGAGCTTGCAGAGCACTCAGAAGAGCAGCTCCTACTTCTCAAGGTTCACCCAAAGAAATGCCCTCCTCTCATACACCGGAAGGCCCCCTGCCCCCACGCTTCCAGTGCCTTTACTCTCACTTTCCACACCTGAGCCCTTACACTCGCAGTTTTACAATTCTCTGCAAACACATCCTCTTGACTCTGTGCACTCCTCATTTTCAATCTCTTCTAAATCACATTACACTACCCTCACTGCGTATGCCAAAAGAGCACATTCATTTATTTCTCACTTTCCTGACTTCAGGACTTGCTCCCTTCTTCCCCACATACTCCCTCCCTATTCCAAAAGGACCACATTTATCTCTTTTTCGTGGTACAGTTTGGTGCAGATGGCCTCCAATTGCCAAAATAAGAGTTACATAATGTGAAATGGAATTAATTACGCAAGCAAATTACACACATTTCAACACCTGTATATCGTTTACATAATCTATGTACAAATTACACTTTCAGGCTTGCAATTTTACCTTTTTTTCTCTATACCGATCTCTATACTGATCATTCCTGTTTTTGTCTCTGTTTCAAACTTAATCTTTGTGGAAAGAGCAGAGTCTTTATTAGACTGTGCTAACATATGTACAATAATGGTGATCAATATGCAGTAGCAAAAAATGTCCTAAGACCTTCCACTAAAGGATCCTCAGCCACCCGGGAGACCTCAGTTTAAGCGTATATGTCACCAGTATGCTGCCATTTTCCTTGCAATAAGCATTCATTTGGGATCTAGGTTTGCTGCTCAGCTTTCTTTCCTAATGAAAGGAAAGAAAGTCATCACCTTATGACGACTCTTATGGTCCGTTTTGTTTCCTTAGTTTCTTTGAATTTCCACTGAATAAAAGGGGTATGCTTTCGAACTTGAAATTTTAGGCAAGACTTAGTGTTTAATTTGCCGTTTTCAAATACTCGTCACTAAATGAACTAAAACATTTCTGCCAAAAAGAAAAAAACAATTACAGCATTACACAGGTAGTCTCAATCTCAGAACCGTGTAAGACACACAGATTTAAACTAAGCAATACCTTTAGGTGGATGAAGCTTGTGACCTGTTTTTTCACACCATCCCACAGGATGAATGTCTGAAGAATCAGCGTTCACCCAGAAATCGTAACAATCTGGGTATCCATCAAAATGGAGTCTTATTCTGTACCCACAAACCTAAAAGCAAGAATTGACAACATACAACACTATGTTTTAAGATCTTTGCCCTACACATAACCACTTCCATTCAGTATTACGTGTAATAACTGTATGTTTTCAGTCAGCGTTTTACTTCTGCTCAATCCAACACTGGATGAATAAATTCATTTGATAAAGAGGAGAGAATGAAAAGGCAAAGCTATTCTCAGTCTGAGTGCCTCCTGGTCAAAAGAATTTAACTAAAAGCTGGCTATTGCCAGTAGTGTTCAAAAACTTGAAAACGGTTCAACCCAGCATCAGAGTAAAATATAAACCCTACAGAAGAGCATGAATACATCTGATGCAACTGAGGACAAAGTGCAGACAATGAGGTTCTCAAGCCATCCTGATTAACTGACATGCAAGGGAGCACAGAACAATAAGTATGTTCAAAAGGCTCTCCAGAGACATACTGAAAACTGTTTAAGTAAAGATGAGAAGTCAGTGGAGGTATTCCCCAGAACTTCATTATTCCATGAAGTAATAAGTCAACCACTGAGAAGAGGAGAAAAACAGGACACAATACTCTCTCTGTACAGAAGTTATCCACATCTCCCTGAGTTCCAAATGCCATAAATTTACTGCAGTCATCAGTGAAAACCTCAACATCAAGGTCACCCACCCTATCTTATATTTAATTTGTACTCTGACATAATTTCCAGTTTCCCCATTTTAATTCACAAATGAAATCCAAAAACCCATTAAAACTATGCAAAAACTAAAGTAAGGCATGTTTAAAAGATATACAAAATATACCTGAGAAGCAGGTTCTCTATTGAAAGCAAAGAAGCTGTTAGTCAGAAAAACTATTTCATGAACCACAGCAAAATGAAAAACTGAGCTTACATTTTATGTTAACTTGCACAGGTTGCCAATACAGGCAATTTCTGTGGCCATCAGCCTGAAAAAGTTGTAGCACATCAGCAATACAAGAAACGTGCAGGTATTTGTACCAGTGAATGGAACAACTGCAAATACAATCAAAATCCTATAAAACTGCTATGTATCAGCTGTCATATCTATGTTTCTTTTCTATTTATTTTTTTCTTTTAAATACAAACTAGAGGATTACAGATAAAACCACACATCATCCAACTACTCTAATACTGTTTTCTCTAGCTGTGTTAAATATATGTAAATATGTTAAATATATGTAAATAGTCCCTGTGCATTGACACTGGATATATTCTTTATATGTCTATCAGGCAGAAGTAATACAGCATTATCAATTTAAAAACCATCTTCCTACGTATAGTTTCCATCTGCCTGTTAGGTAAGAGTAAGGGTTTTCAGCTGCTGCTGTTTCTTTTCAGTCTCTGCTACAACCCTGCACCATTGCTGCTCGCAGCCTCTACTTACCTCAGCCACAGTGAGAACGCAGTAGATCGACTGGTGCTCAGGATCCACACCCTCCAGCTTCATCCCTATCTTGAATCCATTCTTGTTGTATGGGAAAGACTGATACTGAAACGGAAAACAACAATTTCAATACTTCTGAAAGTATACCAGAGAAAGACACAATATCTTTATAAGGAATATAAAGAACAATGATTATTTATTATTCATGTTTCTGAAAGAACTAATAAATCTCTTTAAATTAAGTCTCACGTTTTCAAAAACGTAGAGAGGAAGAGAGAAATTGGTGATTGTTTGAAAAACATATACTAGAATGACTTAAAACTTGAGAGTATGTAAGAAAATTAGGAAGAATTAGCAAAAGAGTCAAGGAAAGAAGATGACATGATTTATCTTCAACTTTTTTCACTGTCAATAAAACATCTTAGCAATTTAATTATTTATTTTTCAGCCTGTACAGTGACACTGACACCTTCCTGGTGGACATAATTCCTATAAAAATCACAACACTGACTCTCTATTTTGTCTTTTCAGTTCCACATCTCAGGCCATGAAAGATGAACTGAAAGGTAGAAATAGTGAACATTGTATATCGAGATGACCTATTTGCTGTCCTTTATATGCTGAGTCCAGACTACATAATCTTCCAGGAGAATTTCTACATCACAGGAACATGACTACCCTTACATCACACTACAATGAACCCAGAAGAATATCTTTCAAAAAAACAGAAAGTGAAAAAGAGGCTAAGCAGGATGGATGTTTTCAACCAGAAGGGCATCAGCATCCCTCTGTTAAAGAGGAAGGAAGGCAGCAGATATTAAGGTTAAATTGAAGGGAATATCAGAAAAATAAGTGACCAAAACTGAAGACAGTTTTCCACATGTTAGCAAATTCACAGCCAGACATTTTTTATGTCCCAAATGGTTACAGAAAAAACACAGGAAAAGCATCTTAAATGTTCCCTTTTCCTTCTGTTTCTGTCTGAAAGCTACACATGCTCTCGACTGCAGTTCCTCTTTGGGAAGAGAAGGGTACCAAGGGAGCTACTCAGAGAGGTATCACCTACTTGGGAGGAAGGGAAACCTTGTGAGACACAGTCTAGAAATTATTCTAAGATCAGGAAGTGGCAAGGACTTTCCATCATCCTGACCATTCCTAACTAAGGGTACGAAACAACACAAAGTACTGCTTCTGAACTGGTAAAATAAAAAGAAAAAAGGAGTAATTCTCAAAATGCAAACAGAAATCAAGGATTCATAATTGGTGGTGATGTTTGGTTTGGGTTTTTTTTAACCTACCTGTTTATGTGGCTCGCTTGTTCATCTGTAAAATGGAGAAATATTACCTGGCCAATTCTGAGTGTTATGCAGAATTCTCTTTCTGCTACAGGTTTTAAATACTGCGCACTAAATCAAGCATTACCCAGGGGCTAAAGACTTTGAAAGAAAACACTAAATTAAGATGCACTGGGTGAGAAAGGTACAATGTGGAGGAAACATCACGTAACTCCAGACTTTATCACCATGTGCAGTGCCCTGCAAAGCCGGTGTGCTGCTATAGGATTTCATGGACCTTCAGACAGGCAGAGCAATGCTTAGTAAATCTACCTTTCTACTAGGACATTCCTCATCCAGATTGTTTTCTTGTTAATTTTTTAACCAGTATATAGCACAGGGGGATACAGCTAAAGATAGTCAGGAAACTGGTGCTCTTGCATCTACAAACCCATGGAATCTGCACACCTCAATCCTAGTTCTTCACTTTTCTAACTCAATGGCATCTAAAAGCATCAATTAAAGGTCAGCATCACATGCACATGTAAGCTGAAAAGCTAATTCCTGCACAGAAGACTGAACAGGTGAAGTATGAAACACACAGGAAGAAATGGATGCAATAGTAAGAACAGAAGAACAGAAGTAAGAACAGAATTATAAAAAAAAGTAACACACAGCAGGAGTACAGCAGCTGAGACATGTTCACATGTTGCACTAGATTTTGCAAGAGAAGACAGCAGCACGGAAACCTTGTGGATTTGGATACAGAGCTCTCTTCCAAGTAAGAGAGGTGGCACTAATGAAAGCACTGAAATGACGATGACTACCATAGCAGGCAAAGGACAAGCAGGACATGATAATGTGACATCCAATCAGATGACAGGCAAAAGGAGAACAAGACAAAGTAGTATCTGATATAGTTACAAAATATGATGTCAGCAGAAGCTGAAGAAAATACAGGTAATATAATCAAAGCAACAAGACAAAAGATGACCTTTGTACCACCTTTCTAAACATACTTAAAGAAAATTATATGGCATGAGAAAGTGTGGGTATGTATCATATTTTTAGCTTCAGAGATCAGAAGAAACAGCTAGAACTGCAGACTTTGGAAGAGCATCTGCTTTCTGCAGTCTGATTTGACAGCATTCATCTACAACAACAGAATTCTCTGAAAAAATGGAGAAATATAATTGCTTTCATAATTGCTGACAGACACAGCAATATTTTCATCATGCAGGTTTTCTCTGATAAAAGCATAAAATCTTCAAATTATTTTTGTTTATTGATTTCCTAGGAATATCATGATCTTAGGTGGTTGACTGATTTAAATTTCAGAAGGTCATACCTCTTTAAAAAGCTTAGTAGGTACTGCAATGGCCCTTTCTTCCTCCAGATAGGATGCCCAACACCATGCTTGCCTTCCTTTAGAGGGTACAGCTATAAAGAAGCATAAAACAGTGAAATGATTCTGTACCTGTTAACGTCTCAAGAAAACAAACCCCACAACATTTTGAAGTTTATAATATTCTTTAATTTACATTTTATGAAATGCACTCGTGCTGCTCAGAACTTATTTCACAAAAAGGAGAAGTTCTGTAGGCTGAAAGGCATCAGGAACATGAAGGTTCCTGGTTTGTCCAGAAACATTTCCAGCAGTTCAAACCTTGATTAGCAACAAGAAAAAGCTTCTTCAGAAGCTTACAAGAACAACTTAAAAAGTCTTGCTCCAACACGTTTTTCGTTATTGCTCCTAAGAAGCATTAAGATGCACAATTCGCAAATATATAAAAAGATGAGTTCAAATCACAAAATAGCTCAGTATTTTAGGGGGCTTCTTTTCCCCCATGTACTTCTTTTAGTGGAAAGCATTTTCAACTGGATATCACTCATAAAAGGTTTTTTTAATCACAGTTGAAACACCCTGTTCTTTAACAGTACTCAATGTTTCTCACCTACTCCATCACTTTGTAGTTTGATGGTTTTGGGTAGAAAGGCAGTGATTTAACCGTATTTTCTCCAAGCCGTCAGAACTGTCACCAGCGCTTTTCTTCCTCATGATGTCATTAGCACATGACAGAAACCTCCAGTTTCAGGTTTGTTCATGCAGTATGAACACTTAAATAATAATTGCAATATTGCTTACAGTCCATCTTAATACTGGCTACAGTCAGACAGTTTTTAGGCCTTGAAAATAAGGCACTACCTGAACTAGCAACAGCCAGGAACTTCAAGAACAGATGGCCTATGAGGCTGGCCCTGTATGTATCTACTTTCATACACCTCTACTCTGCTCTACTGATCTCCACCTAAAATGCCTCCTCTGCACAGGCAGCTTAGCATTTCAGACCATAAGCTCACACTGTCAGAAGGATTCATCACAGTCCACACTATGATCCAGACTGTGGGCTACTCAGGAAAAATAAATCCCTTAAGTAACAGTCTGGCACAGCATTTTAATGATTAAAACATGAACCATAACAATAATGATGCCAAACTCTCCTGAAGAAAGCTGATAATGTAACCAAAAGATAATAAATTTCAGAGTGATAGCGATCGCTCAACACTATAAGACCATATTCATTTTATTTGGGATTTACCCAATTTTTATCTATTCCATTAAAGAAATTAATTGTGCTTGGTTCTGAATAAAAATTGGTCTTTTTTACCAGTTTAAACTTTAATACTGATGTTTTCCCAAAGAAAAAATTTTAAAAAACCCAACAGAAGAAATGTGTATGATTATTCTGTCAGTGGGCAGCAGTGATTTCCACAGAGCATCAGCTTTATGCTTGTGTCTCACACACTCCTTATCTCTTCAGCCTGAGAAGCAATTGCAGAAACATTTCAGGAGTGACTCTGTCCTGGAGGGGGGTCTTTTGTGACTTTTATTGTTGCATCTTCAACCAGTAGTTCATCTGCCTAGTGTACATCAGAGCTAATTGGAGTTGATTAGTGGCCTGGCAACCTCTGTTAATCATCCCCATCTACCATAAGAAGCACTCTGGAGGGCAAGATGTAGGTCTGTGGTTGGTGTACCACTGAGGTATAATAGCAGCTGATTCTCCAGTTCTTACTAAAACTATCTATCATACAAATAGCTTGAAAGGACAGCACTCATTTAAAATATGTTTTATTATGTTGCTTGATGCAGTATACGTCCCTTTGGATTGATTATAGCAATTATTCCTAAACAGTTCCATAAATGTGTCTATTTCCAGCACATAATGAAGATGCAAAATTGATCTCCAAGGAAATAAAAGTAAACTTTCACTTCTGCTTGAAACATGTCTTTCAACATCTGGGAACTCAATGGAGCTGATTCCCTCTAATACTGGCACTATTTAGAGGGATGAAAAGAAAAAAAATCTAAAATGTACATTAGTTGCATTTACACTCACTATATCCTCCCCTATGCTGCCTTAAAATTTAATTGCTATAAATGACACTGGCACTGGTTTTTTACAGTACTGAGAAAAAATTCAATAGGGAACACGAATTCTGTGAATAATGCTGGCAATTCACAATAAGATATGGATACTACCTGAAGAATTGATGGTTGAGATTTTTGTTTCATAATCTAACTTACTTTGTTTCAAAACTGTTATCTCCCCTTTTCTTTTTCTCCTGGCTCTCTGTGAGACTCTCAAGATCCTTCCTTCAGGTTTGTCCTCCTAAATGAGAAAGAGAAAAAAAAAAAAAGACTACAGTAGCCTCACTAGCTTGGAAGTCTAGTATGATAAAACTTGAGATACTGAAGTTTAAACTGTGACTTCATTAAAATGGCTATTGACCCATTTCTCTCCTACATCAAACAAACGTGCAGATGTCTAATAGAAGCAAAGTGAGCCATCAGTGACAAATCACAGCAAACACAGTGAAAATGACAGGCAGAAGGACTCTCACCATTTGGCACTCAGCCAGCCAGCCTTGCCTGACCCAGGGACACATCACTAAGCCTTCAGCAGACCTCACTGAGACACTGATGAATAACAGTACCTTTGGCATGTTCATGCTTCCAAAATAATTTAAAGGAAAACCTCTCACAGCTTTAGTCTGGTTTTTTTCAAAGGTACAATTGCTTTATTAAATATAAAATGGCACTGATCCTTTTAATTTTTTTCACTGTTTTTGTATTAACAGTTTTGTGAGCACCTGAGCACATGAGCAGAGTAAGCACTCATCTGGGAAGGCAGATGCATGGAGATAAAGAAGGTAACCCCTGACTTTTGCCCAAGATACTGCTATACAGAGAGCTGCAAATTCCCCCCTGACAACTCTAGTGTCTTCAGCCTTTTGACAATTCAGTGGCTGCAGAACTCTACCCTTCGCCCTGAAAACTGTGCTACCCCCAGTAGTGTCACAGGTATTGGGAAGAAAACAAATATTATAGGAAAACAAACATTATGGGAAGGTACTGTGGTAAGCTTTTTCTAAAATGAAGAACAAATCAATAAATCCGAAAGGAAAAAAACCCAAAAGGCGCCCCAAAGCAAATCACACTGCAACACAATAGCAAACCAAATTTTGGGTTATGATTTTCAAAGGCAAATTACACTAAGGAAATCCAAAGTATTCCCTTCTTCACTGTAGTGGAGCTTTCTTTGTAAAGAAAGTATTGGTCGATAGTTCTTTATTCATGTGCAGAATGACAAAGTAACAGGTGTTGGGAAATATGTACTCCTGTTTTTCCATGCTGAAGACATGGCAAGTCTACATCAGCATCATTTTTCCTTTAAATTCTTTTTGTTCTGGTCTTAAAATAGCAGGGAAGAGCGATAAAAAACAGCTTTTATCAGTTCATTATCAATAATATTACAATTTACTGCTGAGGCATAATTAAATTGGCAAACAAACCAACTACTTATTGTGGCTCTGACAGAGTGATGAAGTCTCTTCTCTTTGTGGACTGATGGAGCTACTAACATTGCAATACAAGGCAAAACTCCCACCCAAATACTTGCAACAATGGGTTTATGATGCATACTAACAATTTCATCAGGATTCTCCTTCTTCTCCCCATTATCCCGGGACTCTTCTTTGAGAGGTAATTTTGCTTTTCTTTTCCGAATGCCTTTAGAATCATCTTCCCCATTGCATTCCACGCTGGGATTTTCCTCCTTTGGTTCTCTATCACAAGCGTAACACAATGACACAAAGCCAATATTATTTCACTTCTCATGTTCATAAAACAAGTAAAAAAGCAAGTAAATGTGTGGGTCCCATAGTATTATACCACATGTATTCTTAGAAATACTACTGAAAATTAAGTCTGTCAAAAGGATTAATCTGAGAGACACACAATAGCAACTGCAAAAGGAAAGCTGTCAGCTTATGCTGAACAAGTTCTACATGTTTTAAACAGTGTGTCCTTTTCCATGTACCATCAAGTCTCCTGGAGAAGCAAACTATGAAATGTTTGGGACTGCAGGGCAGTTTAGGGAGAGGAAGGCAAAGGTAATTGTCAAGTCTGACAAATCCAATCAGAGAAAGGTGGTATGTGACTGTACAAATTGCTAAACAAGAAATCGGAACAGAAAACTTGGAAGCAATTAGCTAAAAAGGAAAGAAAATGTACAAAATCATAAATGTTAAAAACTGCCATACCTAGCAATATGCAATACAGAATGGACACACTAACACAAACATGCTTTTATGATGAGATGAAATGCACTAGCTAAAAAAAAAAAAGAAGTGAGAAACTGCAGTATGCTCATGTTTTCACTCACTGTCATCTATAAAACAGCTCTTGCACTTAATTATAATTAACTTACCACCCCAACCATCTCATTACTGATTATCTTAATTCCAATGACTATGAAACAGGGTGGGAGTCTGACACTGATTCATGCATCCCATAGACAGTTTTTCTGCTTGCATCTGACAGCAGAACACAGCACACTGAGTAAAAAAGACTGCCTCCAATGTCAGTGTTAGACAAAACCAAATGTTGTTAAGGCATTTACACAAAAAACAGTGAAAGAACATTATAAACCAATGGTGACACCGCAACTTGTCTGCTTAATACCTCCCTCTGCCCCACCATGAACGTTTTTTCCCCACCACTTCTCTCTCGTGCTGCATTTATGCCAAATTCTTTGTTTCTATGCTTTATTATAGCACCTACTTGTTTTTTACTTGCTGGGCACATTTCTGGCTGCAAAATTTCCCTTCAGGAATGAATTCTTCTATGGTACCATAGCGGTAACAGTTTTCACAGAAAACAAGTCCATCCACTTTTGCAGTTTCCTTCAACCTTGTGGGGATCCCTGTCTTTTCTGAAAAGGCTGCACAATGACAAAAGTTAGCTTCACTTAGGTAGAGGCGATACATTCCCAACCATCCTCAGCAGGCCTTGCCAAGCAAACAGAAAAACATCAGCCACACCACTCTTGTCAGGACAAGAACTAGGAGTTAGTGTTTGTATGAGGTCCAGATTGCTGACAAGCAAGTTGGGTTTTCCCATTGCAACAGGAGAGGGGAACCCACTGATTCTATGATTCTGTCACTGCTTGATGTGACTACTCATGGAAGGACTGAATTTTGTGACAGGCACCACAGTGACTGACTGCCCACAGAGTCATCACCGCCCAGAATCCACGACCTCATCTCCTGCTGATATGCCTATACCTAAATTTGGGAGAAAAGGGTTGGGCGGAGTTATCTTTCATTAGGTGAAATTATTTCTGGAAGCAAATCGCTGACTACAGTCTGCAGTCTCTAGCAGCAGTTGCTCAACCTGCCCCAGGTCCACCAAAAGTGAAAAAATCACTAAACTTGTAACAAAGAAATCTTCAAATACTAAGTTACTCACTGATCCTAAGCTGCAATTTCCCCACAACAGGCATATAGCCTAGGAGAGGTTGTATCTAGGAGAGAACACGGTTTCTTTCCCTCACAAGCAAGTATGAAGCACTGTCAAGTGCTCCAGCCTCTAGAGCAGGTTGTTGTCTTTGTACCTCCCCAAAAGGCAAATTTCAAGTCACAAACTATTTATGTTGTTTAAGCACTGTACTGTCTTTGAAAGCAGAGTCAAATGAACTCCTGCATGCAGGCTATCTCCCCTTGAAGAATATATAATGTATGTCATATTTACACACCAGCATCATAAGTGGTTCAAAACAACTATTTCTTCTCACAATGGAAAATTTTAGCAGTGTTTTTACTTTTGGAGAGCACTAAATTAATCAAGGACAGTGTAAGGCAGCAGCAGAACGCTTACTTGCTATGTTTATATGTCCATAAACTGAGTTTAATTCAGTAGAATCACAATTTTTTGTTTAGGTTTGCCAGACTGTAGGGGATGCAACTGCATGCTTTACTGTCAGTGACTGCGATCTCTCAGCCTAAGCAGAGAATCTGTTCTGCTACTACAGTATCACAATTTTGCTACTCTCATCACAGATTTGAAACTTGAATTAACTGTCACTGCCTTGCTACAGAACACATTAACTGTGGTCTGAAGCTTCAGACCTCAGCGGGAGGCCAAGCCACTTTCTCACCAGTGTTAATGTTCCACATGACAATTATGATCTAATGGCGAGGGAGAAGCAAAGGAAAGCTCTCACTGGCTTTGCTTCTCGTGCTTATAGGGATGATTATGAAATAAAAATTGTGAAGTCTCCTGTTCAAAGGACTTATAGAATGCATATTTTAAAAGAAAATTGATAAAATGTAATACCAACAAGGAAAAAAACTAGGAAGTTGTAAATACTCGCAAAACCAGTTGTGATATTCTCTTCCACACTACTCCATCATTACTGGAGTCAGTGTAAAAAGATCACAGTAATTTATGACCACATAAACCAACTTTCCTTGAACAAACAGGTGTTTCTTACTTCAGTATTTTAAATCCAGGAAACACCTTATCTGGTAGATAGATACTACAACTCTTAGAATTTGACCATTCCAGATAAACATTAACTGTTACTACACACTGATTTTAATGCTGCATAAAAGCATAGTCGGCAGGAACAAGGCATCTGTGTGGGTACACACTGCACAGCTAACACTGACATCAGTGGTGGCCGCTGAGCTGACCATACGAAGGCAATTTGCAGTGCACAGATGAACTCTAGGCAGTTAGTAAAGTCTGTGGGCAGTCTGGAGAACAAGCTCAACAAAAATGACCTCTAAAAAATTCTCAATAATTCAAAGAAATTTACTATTTTGCAAATTAAATAGAGGAAAAATACCAATTCTAAATTTAGAGAAAATTACTGTAAGGAAAAAATTGTGGCTGTAGTTGAACTTCAGATGTTTAACAGTGGAATTATTTCCTTTTAACTTGAAATGAATTTATTTTCATACTAATTTACATCCCAAGAAACGGGTTACTTCATCAGAGATACTCTGTCCATTAAGGCAAGTGAGTAGGTTTTTTTTTTATTTTGGAGGCAAGCTTTAAGGAAAGCTGATACATTAAAGAAACGACAGTCTACCACAGATAATGTTTACTGCCTCTTAACTGACCTTCTTGAGCAGTTGGAACCATCCAGGTTGTGGTAGCAGTTGCCTTTTTAACACTTTCCATCTCAGTTTCATCTGTAATTACTTCCAGGGCCCCAAATTCATTGACTCTAAACTGTAAGACAAAGCAAATGGCATAGAGCATAGTAAAAATTCACTAGAAGTCTCTTGAACTATCTTCTATTCAATACAGTTTTTACATGGTGTCCTTGCCACATTGCCTATTTTCTATGTGTTTCTTCTCATCCCCATGGAATTCAAAACAAGCCTTTCTTGTTTCTGTCAAGCCAAATGTGAATTCATTTTGATGTCTCCAAATATTAATTTGCAATATATACTGATACAGATGCCTCCACATACAGATCAATATCTATCTTACACACATTAAAAAAATCAGTAACAGAAATTCATGGGAACATCCCTTAACCATATGCTTTTCATTGTCAGCAAAATAACAAACTCCAGACACCGAGTATTCTTTCTGAGGACAAGGGAGCTGAATGAACATCACACACCAAATGCTCCACAGAGTACAGAAATTTCAGCATCCTCTGAAAACACAGCACTTCTCCACTATAAAGTGCACATAAACAAACATCTCAAGGCAGTTTATGAGGTGTTTAATTACATGCTGAATGTGATATTACTGTCAGCCAGACGCCAGGCTCAACAATGCCCCACATGCTGTGCTTACACTGGAGCACCGCGAGTTACAGCCGTCCTGCTGCCAGAAGAAAGGTTTCTTCCCGATGCCGTAGTGATTACAGCACTGCCACATGCAAATAGCTTCTGCTTCCCAGTCACTATGTGGTCTGCAGGCCCAACTGGTTACACGGGTTTAGCTCAAGGCGGTGTTTTGCCCCTGATCGTCTGCCCTGAACAGCGAAGGGGAGGCTGTCTTTGCCATAGAGAACAGGTCTTTATCAGTGTGGTGCTCTCACCAACAGCTTTCAACAGGGAAAATTATGCCTGGGATAGTCCTTCAGAGCTCCCCAGCATCCACCAGAGAGGATATTCCTTCAAGGCTATAGCATGAAGCCTATTTCTGTTTCTCTGGCCAGGCAACTTTACCTTGGGAAAATGAGAAAGGGAATAATTGCCTGGCCCTACACTGACCCTCTGTGTGCCTCCAGAGGCTGCTGAATGCATCACTGCCCCTCACTTTGGACCCTGCCATGGTACAGTACTGAGAATAAGCCATTCTGGCTGCAAGCAAAGGTGACCCCCATGTACATACACCACAGCAGTGTGCTTTCACTAATACAGTCCTTCCAGCCTTAACATTTGCAAAGAGCCAATAGGTCCTAAGGAATGTGAACAGATAAGAAATAATAAGCTGAGGGGAGGGAAAGGAAGAAGAGGCCCTCACACAATCATATGACATCTGGAGCTAAGATTTTTACTTGTGATCAGCTGTGCTCACAACAGATATGAAAGCATGGACAAACTGTTGATAAATCCATCTGGACTGAAGTACCATGAGTTCAACTTTGAAAGGCAACCAAATGCAGTAAACACCACGTGCTGATACTTCAGTTTGTGGAGAGACATTCATGCTGTTCCACCCAAAGAAAAGCAGTAGAGTTACTATTCAGAAGAGTCTTGCAGCTGACTTATGCACTCAGTCCTGTTCCTATTTTGGTTAAGCTCATTTTTGCTATTGGTGCTTTGCTGCCTCTGCAACAGGTGGATGCCAGAGGAAAACCTTCCTTGCTTTCAAGAGCTCCAGTTCTGCAAGAGCTGCCTCACAGCAGGTAAGCTGTGAACATGGGCCAAGATACCTGCAGGTTGCTGCAGCCTACCAGCCAACTGGGCACAGGGAGGTTACTGACCAGCTCTTGGAAACACTCTCCCACACCTTCATACTGTATCAGCTGGAACATCCATGCACCAAAGGTATTTCTGAACAGTCCTGGCATACCTAAATACCTGGGATACTTCCACATGATTCGATCAATGTCCAGCCCTGACACCACACACACATGTTCCTCCTCCACCAGAGCCTCCTGTGGAATGCAAGGACATCACCCCAGGTTGATGCCTTGAGTTTTAGCTTTCATATTTTTAATTTTTATTTAAATTCTGTATGGCTTACTGTAAAAATCTGAAGTGTCTTATAGCCTGCTAACTGCTGCTCTCTCATGCTAAGATAGACATAACAAAGTCTCTAGGTTTGCTCTCCAAGGACACCTAGGCTGTCCTGGGCCCAGAAATGTGTAAACAAACATCTTGGAGAAGCGGGGCTGAGCTTAGAGAAATTACATCAGTAGCTAAAGTTTTAATTGGCAAATTGATGCTGATATGCAAATGGACCAAACCTATGAAAGTTTGAAGAACTCGGGACTTGTTGTCCATCTTGGGGTCCATTTTGGCAGTAGCCTCTGGGATCCCCAGGGTGTACCTTTGAAGGCCTTTCAAATAAATATCACCTTTATTCCCTTCTGTCTAGTCTCTGCTTCCATGTAGCTACTTCAGGCATCAAAATAATGCAGTGACCTGCCAGTCCTTCTGGCTCCAGAGGGCTGACTGATAGGCACCAAACAATGGAAGACAGATGACTGTAGGGAAGGCTGCTCACAGCTACTCTTTCCCTGTAGGCTGTTAACAGCAGCAAGAGTTGAACCCTTAAGGAAAAGCTCTTCAACAGTCAGGCCACCAGGGCCTGAGACCGTCTCAGTGATGGGGAGTGACAACTTGCCACTGCCTTATGAGACACAACAGGGCACAACAGTCTTACTGGGCACTGCATCACTGACCAGTGTAACTTCTCTTTTTGCCTGCAGCCTTGCCTTTACCAGTGTCAGAGGCTTCCAGCTCCGGTTTGATGCAAACTTGAATTCATGTCTGCTCTCACTCCCTACTTCCCCAGCGACAGCGTCAGCACTGATGTATATGCCAAGCTCTTTGTGGCTAACCAGAACAATGCCTCAGACCTGGGGAGTCATACTCTGGTTTTAGCTGGGGAGGAAAAGACACGAACGGCTTGTGACAAAGGTTTACTGCTTGAAAACAGGATAAACAGATGTACAAAGCAGCGTGCTGCAGGAAGTCATCACAGGATAAGAGCTGCCAGAGCAACATGCCAACTAATGTCTACTGTTGGAAGCATGACAAAAAAGGATCTCAATTAATGGTGGTTTATGTGCCTATGAAAAAATTCAACACATTTGTAAGTCTCTTCTACTTAGAGAGAAGGCAACAGAAAACCTAAAAGCAAAGGTTTCATGATAATACTTCCTCCAAGCCAAAACACAGTAAGAGCAGTCCTCCCAGACACTTCCCTAGGTGTATTGACAGTTTGGAATTTCACAGCAGGTGATATAGAGGGAAAGAAACAGTGCCTTTGAGCTAACTTCTGATGATGGATCCATAGCTTTCTGAGAAGTAAAAATTTGTTTTAAAGTCACAAAACTCCCAAAGTAAATACAGAGATTTGCATTGGATGAAGGGATTTCCCTTAAATCTGCCTTCATTGCATCAAACAGTAAAACTGTCCTTGACAGAAACAAAGTCAGGCCATTACCAAGTACTTTACAAATAAACTCACAAAAAAGACTGATTTTTGTCACTTCAGTGTTTTAAAGAGAACAAATTATAAGGCTTGTTGGGTATAAATTTAATCCACTTGACTTTCGTCAAATGCCTGTTGGCAAAATTTGAGCAACCTCTTAAGTTAATTCTCTGTCCCACACTATGGAGCCAATGGTCTTAAAAGATCAGACAGCAACAAAGACGAGAAAGAAACCTCAACAGCTTTCCTGAGTAAATTCACAGTAAGATAAACAGGGATAAATATATCATTTGGAGAGAAAATTTAACTTCTAAAGTTTCATGCAAAGGCAAGCAACAAGGGCAAAAATACACATGTTCAAGTAACTGCAATTCTTTTAATACAAATATATTGTAACTGAGTTGGCAGGACAAGTCCAGCTGCTAGCAGGTAAGTATACAACACAAAACTTACTCAGCTGCCTTGTCTGCAGTTTCCACAAGGATCAAGAACAGTAGCTTCCATTTAAACATCATCAGAGATTTTTTCCACTCAGAGCTGAGATACATTTTCACATTCTCAGGAAACGATGCCCTGATATACTAAAACTTCAGCTTATATGACTGATAATTTTATCCCCAGGAAAATTTTAATATTCATTCAACAGATAATGAACACACTAAGGGAAGCCAAGGCTTAAATAAATAATAATCAAACATTAGCAATACTTTCTGAACTATTTCTGTCTGTCCACATGCTAAGTTTTTATACAGGGACCAAAACTACTTTCAATAAACATTTTCAAAAAAATTAAAATTATATTAAAATTTACACAGAACTGGAACAAGTATCATAAGCCACTGATATGAACCCTTTGTCTATTGCAAGCAGTAGTATCACACAAATATTTCATAAATGTTTCAGAAGCAGGCAGATTTTCTGTTACCAGTGTCTCTACTGAAAGTCCATTCCTGAATTTCTTTCTTGAAAAACCTCCTTTTATATTTAAATTTCAATGTATTCATAGTTTGTACCCATTTTTCCTTAAGACACATTACCATATGGATTACATAGCTGTAGTGCCCTAACATTTACTCTCTTGGTATATGATAAAGCATGGAATTATGTACCTCTTCAAATTTGATTTTATTGCACAAGGTCCTTCTGCTCTTACAAAAATCTTCTCCATCTTCCTGTTCAGCCTGTCATTCCTTGCCCGCCATTCCTTGCACACCTTGCCCACCCACAGAAATCCCAGGGAACATGACAAAGCATAACACCAAAAGTGGACTGCTGCTGTCTCTCCTCCAGTGGGTTTAGAGCATTTCTAATTCTAATGGGAGTTCTTTGGCTTATCCTGCTGGCTGGAAGACACTGTAGTTTTATGCAGGGGTAATTGAATGTTAAAAGGGCTTTCAGTTCTCTTTTCCACATTTCATAAAATTACTCTTGCACATTTGTCTCTATGTGGGATGAAAAAAACTGCAAACAATGTAAAATGTCTATCATATTGCAGATTAACTCTTATAAGCTCAAACCTGTTAGGAACAAATACATAAAATCTAGTTTCAAATTAAGTCCCCACTCTTACATGTGTCCAATTCAGAGCAACAGAGATCAGACTATCAATGTTTGCTGTTACTGGTGCCCTATTAATAATGTAAAAGATCTCATCAGTTCCCAGAGATATCAGATCAGAATAAAAGTTGCTATCATTTTATGTATGGTAAAATTATTATTTGGGAGAACTGACAAATAAAAACAAAGAATAAGGAAAAACAACTGAAGTGCAAAGCAAAAATAAAAACCAACAAAAGCCCCATGTATGTTAATGCACAGCTTTAAAATAAATTAGAAAAATCAGCCAACACTACCATCTACTGGGCAAGATAAAGAGTTCATTGCAATAAAGACAATTGTTGCTGCATTCTGACAGTAACTTCAGCAACAAAATATATCTCGACACTGCAACAGTGATTGTGGACATGCCCAGAAGAAACCTGAAAAATTTTTATTATCCAAAATAGAAGTAAATTGAGTAAATGATCAATGCTCTTTATGCCTATGAAGCAGTTAAGCTTAAAGTAGCAGAATTTCACAGCAGTTTGTCAAGAGGACTGACACCTGGGACTTCAGTGATACAAGCCAAAGAACTACACTCTGATCTCTGGCTAGCAAAAAGTTATCATTATTCTTGGTGTTAATCACCATTTAGTCACAGTGGTTTCAGTGGGACTGCTCAAATAAATCAGAGCTTTTCTGGCATTTTACAGCTCCTCGTCTTTTTAAAGTGAAGGAATCATCTGTCACCATTGAATTGTCCAACCACATCCTGCTACACGCCAAACTATTTTTTACATATTACTTAAGTTGAATAAGCTATTAAATACCAGAGACTGTCCATTCAACCAGACCCCACTTCCCTGTGTGTGTGATACACTCTTTACATTCACAATCACATACTATTTTTTCCACAGAACCCCTGCCCCAGGCAAGGGCTGGATAGCATTCAGAAAAATGAGGCAGCTGTTGGTATTTTTATGCTCTTTCTTCAAGCAGTAAAACCAGTCTTATTTACTCTACATGGTTTGAAAGCAGAATGACTGTTTATTTTCTTTTCTAAAAAACCCCAACGTACAGCAAAGAAGATGTATCTAAAAAAGCTTTAGGCACTCTAGCAATTACTGTTACAATGCACTGCAAAGTAACTCCTGAAACAAAATCTCTGTTCTCAGCCACTTAAAAAAGGAAAAAAACCCTCTCTTGGTAGCTCTTCATCCTTCTGAGTACTCTGCTCCCAGCTTATTTTAAAGCATTCAGTAAGCATGTGACCCCTTACATTTGCCTCGTCACAAAAGTTTTGACTCTTTCAGGGGCAGAGAATGTTGGGGAAATGTGTTTCTGCACCTGACACTTCTGCTTCTTCAGTGATGAGAAAGGATTGTGCCTGCACACCGCTACTCTGCAAATACAGCAAAAGACAAACTTAAGTAGGATCACAGGGTATCTAGGGCTCCCTAAACCATAATCAGCAGAGAGTAAATTCCTCACCATGACCAACGGGCAAGGCCAGACTCACTCTCACTGGAATGATGCTGTCAGCAAGAAAGTCAAGCACTTCCACCAATCTTGGACTGATTTTAAGATACTTCAATAACACTGCAATAGGCAAATCCTGAAGCAACAAAGAAGAAAGAATAATTTGCATCCAAAAGGAAAGGGTTTTTTCCTATCTAGGCAGGCACAAGCAGGAAGGAATTGCTATCAAATTATATCCTTCCAAAAATAAAAATAATAGGAGCATTCTCTCATCACTACTGAACAGAAAGCTTAGGTACCATCAGAAAACATAGACCTTTAGCAAGAGACTGACATTTCCCCAGCATATACCAATACCTCAGTCTTGTCTGCAGTAATGTTTATCTACTTTATTCTTAGACACTCCTCAGGCTCTTCCAAACCTCCCCATCCTGCTTCAAGTGCTCAAGAATTATCTTAGTACCAGAGGGCTTCCCACTGATTTCTCTACACTGCAAACTCAGTCTGCCTTATTATCTCCACTTGAGTAGGAAATTGCAGCTAAACAGACTTTCTTAAGGTGACACATAAATCGGCAACAGAGCCAGAAGTCAAGGCCTGCCAAGATGACGCTTATTGATCCAGAAGTTGACCTACAAGGCAACCCTGGCTCCGAATTATTTTGGCCAGAATATTTCTAAATACAAAACACTAATATCTCATGGGAAGCCCAAGCTAGCAACAAATAAAAAGTGGCTACCTGCCAAAAATTTGGTTCCAGTGAGTTGTTCAGCACTGTGCAGGAAGGCTGTGGTAGAAGCAAGTGCAGTCCTAAGCGTTCCTGTATGGGATTTATTTACCTGCAATGATCACAAAACTATTCCTGTTCCTTCCTGAAACCCTCTGCCCAGTTGTTTACAAGTTTAACAGCATCTACAGCAAACGGAACAGGAGATTTTGTGGTAAAATACCATGTGATCACTTAAGGGAAGACTACCATGACTACACATGAGGAAACCCAAAAAAAGATCCAAAGGCAAACCTAAATCCAGCATTTCTTGCCTTTGCAGTTTTAACAATTTGAATAGTGAAATTTCCTTTTTTGGTCTTTTTTTTTCTTACATAAGGTTGACTCATTTTATGACATCGTAAAGTTTTAACCAGAAATCTATGGCGATGAAGCAGAGCAAGAGCTAGTTAATTACATTAGATTGCAACAGAATAAAGTTAATTTCATGTGGAAAGGACCAGGCCACTAGGTAGATCTGCTGGGGCTCACACATGGTCAGAGAAAGTCCCCATCTACCTTGCTTTCTGCTCCCTGTGCTACTCCTTACCACTTTCCCTGAAGGGAATCCATCTTCTCTCTGGAGCAGCACCTTCCCAGTGCCAGCAGTGATCTAACCAGTTACCCATAGTTGATGTTTCCCACAGAAACACTCTCATGGACTCTGCCTGCCTCTCCAGATTCAAAGTGCAGCACATGCCACCATGAGAGAACAGAAACAGCCTTGCACTGAGAAAGCACTGTACTAAGTTATTGTCCGAGACACTACTGATGCTTCCATAACAATGTGAGGAAAGTTGTTCTTAAACCATTCATTATCTCAGGCAAGCTAGGATGCAATTTCAGAACAGGCAGGTGGAAGGATGTACTTTGCTGCCTTGAGTTGCTGCACCCCTGCATCCAGAAACACAGCAATCCAAATCACTGTTACCCTCTTTACAGCACTGCTGGAAATACCAAACACTACTGGCCATTACTCCATCATTCAGTTCCCCTACTCTAGTTGGTTTCCTACAATATTTGCTGCCCAACTTTATTTACAGGTTAATTTCTTCATCATCAAATTTTAATTTTTTTTCTTTATGTTCAAGCACAATTTGCAAGCTGGAAATAACGACCAAAATTCTGTCCACGCAGTATATAACTGCTCACTTTCCAAACACAGCACTAGAAAATGCATTAAGAAGTACTTCATAAACTTCTGTCACTGCAGTAGGAAGTGACTGTAAATTATTACAGCTTTTCCAGTTTAATGAGTATATTTAAATCTTGAAGCCATGTCGTTACTGTGTGCATTCAGTGCAGAGATTTAAAAAAAGGAGAAAAAAGAGAAGCATTTCACATTTACATTCACACCATGCAGAGTAACTGGTAAGCACTGATGTTTTTCAGATGAGCATACATTACTTTGCCTGCCACATGAAGGCATTCTGTAATTTGTAAACTATTTTAAATTCTACTGGAATTCAAGTTTTCTGTTTATTTAAACATCTTGAAAGAACTAATATACAATGCTAAAATTTTTGTTCACAGTCTTCAGTGCATCATACTGTACAATTTTTAATTCTCCCTATTCCCTGTGTAACTTGAAATCCTAGCATTTTCTGCAACTACTCACTACTTATCTGTCACACAGCATGCTCAAAGCAGCATTCAAGGAGTGTTAACTATTTTTGCTGAAGATTTTTAACAAAATCTGTATGAGAATTTATTTCCACAGCCTTCTCCAACTACAAGTGACAAAACCCTGACAATTAATAGTGCCCAAAGTCATCAGAAAATAATATTTTCAGCATTTTACTGGTATAGAAACAGATGCAGGAATAAGAGACTGTGGCATGGCTGAGAATGGAAGCTTGGTATCTAATTTGGCTCCCTCGTTTTGATTACACTGGGAAGCGAGTGCCCCCTGGTGCAGCCCATTTCACTGAAGTCCAGTAGGCATGAAACTGCCTACAGGACTTCCTAACAAAGAGAAATAATCCAAGTATCAATTCCTGATTTAGATGTTCTTCTGTATCATAAGAAAAATGTTCAAGAAACATTTTGCTCCACTTACAGTAGTGTTTTAGCAACTTTTAGTCATTCAGGAACTCATACTCACAAAAATGAAGTGGATCTAAAAAGAATGCTTGCTCATATATATTTGCCTGACAATCCCAGGCTGGATATTAATACAGCACACCAGAAAAGAGATTTCTTAAAATGTGCATATGTTAAAATAGATATGAAACTTCATCATGCAAGCAGTAAAGACAAGCAAATGCTATGTGACCTAAAGGACTAAAAATAAGGACCTCAAGTAGGTAACTCCCTAAAATGTCTATATTTAAAAGCAGTATTTCAACATTTTGGTACAGGTTTAACTTAATGTTAATATGCTCATACAATATAGTTTACCAAATCTGACTGTTCAAAGACAATTTCCCCTAACATTTTGGGAAGAGAAAAGACTAAATGCGAGTATTTAAGCAACATATTGTCAGCAATGGATATTTAAGCTATCGCTTACTGTTTGTTATAAAATGCCTCAGACACTCTAATCTATTACCGAGCTGTAAAAATAGAGCATTTATATTTGAGTATCTTGCTATTACAGTGTTTTCACCAGATTTTTCAAGTGCATTTCAATGTAAATACACAACAATGGTTTGAAACCTTTAGTGGAACAAGTCTATTACAATTTCTGAAAGACACATGCAAGCTTACAATAAGTAACTGCTATGTAACATCATTTTCTTTGGGCTCAGGACACAATAGTAAAATATTCTGTGATCAGGAGAGTTCAGGTAAATAATCCTCATTAACCCTATTCTGAGAATTCCACAAAGAGCGTAACATATCTCCCATGATCACATTTACAGTTTCAAGTGATTAGTCACCATTTTAACCATCAGTATTTAGAAGCAGTCCTGAAATATGAGTTGTTACAATTATCATAAAAGCTCAGAAGTCCTTACTATTTTAACAGCTCAAGTTGTTCTGGTATCTGTGGAAACACCTAGTCTCTCACTGAATCTTGATGCTCCCTGGTACAGTGACCTCCTCAGGCTAATTTTGCATTGTTAGAAAATATTCTTCCCTCAGTCAGTCTTAAAATGGCTCCATTTCAATTTCATCCCTTCAACCCCTTGCTTTTGTATTTACAAAAATGCAAACAATCAAACAACCCCCCCCGCCCCCCAAATAATAACCCAGAAAGGAGTTGCCTGGCCAATATTCAGCATCTTTCACCATTTTGGGTAGACTACTATTGAACCTCTGAATTCATCTTCCCTAATGCTTGGACCAAAGAAAGAATCTCTGTCCAAAAATCAAATACGTGTTTGTTTCCAAATTAAAACAAATAAACAAACAAAAAGAGCAGCCTTAAAACTGCTCATGCTTTCCTCAAAAAGGCATAGTTCAGAATCGTCTTACATGATTTCTTGAAATTACCCTGAGCTACCTCCCAGTTCCTTTCCTTCACTTTACATGGAAACTTTCCCATTCTTCTACTAATTAGTGACTCAAACTTTGCTTCAGTTTTGTTTCACATAGGGTAACCACAACTGAAAAAAGCAGAAACCAGTGATTTATGAGAGATTATTGTATTTTCCTGCACTGTTCCCTTTTGTATTGCTCAAATATTTCAATACTATGGTTCCCTTTCACAAAATGTTGTGTATTAAAATAGAACGAAATTTTAAAAGCCTGGACTTAAAAATACAGAACTGTTCAGGGATGTGGAAGCTCATCATAAACTTGGCTATCATCATCACCATGAGATGATGAAGTCTGAAATCCTGAAAGAAGCCAGTGAAACAAATAGTGAAACAGCAGCACTGGACTTCAGAAGAGGCATCTGTTGGCTTATTAAGAGATCTGCTTGGCAGGATCATACAGGAGTCTGTTTTAAAGGGTAAACAGGCCCAGGAAATCCGTCTGTCTCCCTCCAGGGACTTCACACCAGGAGAACGAGGCATGTCAATGTGCAAGAAGTTAAGCAAACATGGATGAAGGCCAACATGAATGAACTAGGGACTCCTGACTTTGTCCAAAAAGGAAAAGGAGGCAAACAGAATGTGGAAAAGAAACTTTATAGACAAGGTACATAGTGGTATTGCTGTAGTGTACAGTGATGGAAAATTATTCTACTGTTCTGCAATTAAAAAAAAATTCAAACAAAACCACAAAACTAACAAACAACCTAAACACCAACAGAAAAACACGTTCACAACATGTATGTCCTGAATTTCAAACATTTTTTGACTCTTTACTTCAACAACAGAAATCCTATCAGGCACCAAAAGAGAAAAAGTTGTTTTAAATGCCACACATTTTCTTGTGAAATTCCTTTAAAAAAAAAAAAAACTATGAACAAACCCCATTAGTTTGAATGATATGAAAATATTGACTTTAATCAACAGGAAATAGGTACAAGACAGTCTCTAATAACAAAATTGCAAGCACAGCAAAAGACACCTTCTTACAACAGAGTAAAAAGTATGAGATAAATAAAAAGAAACTGAAAACAAAATAAAATAGTTATAACTTACTTCAGGAAACTCAACCAGTATGAAAAATGAAAGCAAATTTACTACTGCAATATAATTCAAACTTCTAAACTGTACCAAGCTCAGAAGCACTCGCTTTATTCATCTTTCTACACATCCACATGACAAAGGCACAGCAAAAATAAACTATTTTTAGAAATAAAAAGAACTAAGAACGTAAGACTGTGAGAGTCAATGACAGTATGAAAATTCTTAGTGATACAGTAATATAATGCTCTAAGTGGACTGAATTTTCACACTTTTGAGATTTCTTTGGGATTTTGTGCATTTGATTAATTCTGTCTGTATAGTGAGGCAGTGCTAATTTATGCCTTCCTACGGGGATGACGGCTGTCTGTGCCAGCATCACAAACTGAATCAAGAAACTCCAGAGCTTAAACCTAACAGGCTACAGTCTCTTAACTCAGAACTGCAGATTCATGTTTTATTCATAAAGCAGATACCTACACACCAGCTTTTCAAATGCATTCTTTTGTCATTTAACATTTTTATTTCACTTACTGAAAAAATTACATATCTTACCTTTAGGTCACTTCCTGGCAAAGTACCTATGCCATCCTTCCAGTCCATTGCACTAAATACATCAAACTCCTGACCATTTCCACTAGAGGCAGATTCATTCATGATGCATGTACTGAAAAAAAAAAAAAAAAGTTATCTGAAAATTCTGTAAGCGGTTTAATGGTTATATCACCAGATAGTTCTTCTAATGCGTTTCACAGAGTTGTATCAAATGCTTCCCTCTGCACGCTGGCAACATGGACAAGTGATGACAAGGGTCATCATGATGTAACAAAAGTAAGGAGAAATCTTTTTAAAGCTTTGAAAATAATACCTGTTTCACACACTAGGAGGCAATGAGGCTGTACTGGAGAGAAAAGAAAAATTTCAAACTGAAAATAAATTGACATGAGGAAAACATTTCAAGTACACTTAAAAACATCTGTTCTAGGAAAGGCAAGACATGAGTGCATGCCTATAATAAATACATTAATCACTGATTAACAGAACTGCATTTCCTTAATACTGGATATCATGCTGATGTGAATGCTTTACCCAAGTTCAAATTAAAATTTCAAAATTAATTTGAAACTGTCAGTTTCCCGGTCTGACTCAGGACACTTTAATATTCTTTATCTGTTTCCATACAGTTTCACTAAATTTTGAATTGCATTTGTTAAAACTTATTTCCATGTAGAGAAGCACATATACAGCAGAGAAACCTACTGCTTTGCAAGACTTGACTTTACTGGATCCCTGTTTCACAACAGTGAATGGAGAGAAGGTATTATTTATCTTCAGAAATAGTGCATCTGGACATCCCTTTCTGTGGTAAAAAATTTGCGCAAGCGACAGAAGTACATCACACTTGCCTCTAACCCTGGCTTCAGCTCACCACTTGTCGCTGGCACAAGCACACCTTCAGTTGCACTGAACTGCAAGTGTTTCTAACTGAAAGTTGTGAGCTCCACCAGCTTCTTGTGAGCTTCCTTCCCACTTCTCGCAAACCCAGCAACCTTCAAATCTGTGGCCTGGCACCTAATTTACTATTTGTTCAATGTGGAATTTGACTTACTAATTTTGTTTCTGAAGAACTTCTGCACTACGCCTAGCAGCTGAAATAATTTGTAGCAAAATCAGCTGTCATTGTTTGTTAACTGTTAGCAAAATCTCACCACTTTTGAAATTTGCACTTTCTGAACTTTTTGAAATATAAACTTTCTGAATTTTTAAACAAACACTTTCTAAGCCTCATGCCCTATCTGGAGACTGCAAATTTTTACTGCAAGGATCAGTATTTGAAATTCAAATAGATACAGAGCGTCCTCAGAGGTTAACCTTGTTTTCTAAAATCTGATTTCTAACTTAGGTCCCACTCTGAATCTGGAAATACTCCCTGGAAATCTTGACTTTTCACAACAAAACAAAACAAAACAAAAGGTGTTATTTGTTCACTCCAGTAGCAGAAAAAGGTGCAAACCCAGCAGAAGTAAACTCAAGTCATCTAGAAGCTTTTTATTGAAAGTTTGTGGAGAAAAATGCTTAGTTAACTTTGTTGCATGACAAACAATCAATTTTACATTGTATTCATCAGAAAAACAGTATCAATCACTGTAACATCACCACTACAGACAGATACTAGTCTGGTTTGGGGTACATAATGCAAACTCCCTTGCATTTCTCCTTGGCTTCCTCTTCATTTCTAGCAGAAATCTTTGAAATCCTGAGCATCACCTTACTCCATGAGTACTTTCATTACACTACAGCAACTACACAGTATCAACAAGATAACAGGAGCTGGACCTCAGTCAGTTTCCACTGCTAAGAATGAAAGCTTTTGCATTCCCCTTCATTTCACATGGCAGGCAGGGTTCACAGAAAGCTCTTTGAGAAAACTTTACGTTTTTGACTACAAGTTTGAAGTAAGAAGAACCACATGATTCAATGTGTCTTCCTGGCCTTTAGGTAATTCTATGCGAGAAAGTATTGAAAGCCGTAACAACAACGTACAAAAATTAATTTTAAAAACGTCAATAAATCTAAACAAATTCAGTGCAAACTGAGAAATTCCCCAAAGCCATAGACCTCATCTTTTAAAATCACTCCCAGGCAAAATCCACCACCCTTCCTCAGGGAAAGCTCCTGCAATGCAACTTGGGATCTCTGCTTGATCTGAGTACCAAGTACTGCTGCAAACTAATTCAAGCAGGCTTGAACAAACTGAACTGCAGAACAGTGGCAGCAGTACAGGCCTTCCCTCAAGAACACAAGACCCAAGCTGCTAAGGAGTAGCTGAAAAAATGGATCCCTTCAGATACCCACTAAGTTTTAAGGACATGAAACATACTGGTTCAAGCATATTGGTGGAAGAAGCTCCCCAAGATTACCCTGGCTAAGCAAACACAAAGCTGTGTTCTGCATTAACTGAAGTCTCTAAGTAATCTTAAATTATCATCCTACTTAGAGGACACTTCACTCAACCCTCCTGTGGTATATTACAGAAAACATGCTCCAATGATTTCTGCAGAGGTACGACAGAAGTTGGGAAAAGACTTGGAAGGTTGTGGAGAAATGCTTCCTCTCAGCAGGCACTGTACCACAGAGCAAGGAGCATCGGACAGGACAGCTGCTCCATCAGATGCTGTCACCTCCCATAGAGCCACTCTCATTATAGACACGAAAATTACACAGGGGGTGGGAAACTGAAATAGTCTAGCCTACTTAGGCAGGGAGTAAACCATGAAGTGTAATAAAAAATTGCTAACAGAAATGTTCAGGGCATACTTGTCTCAAGAAAACATACAAATTCTGATTTAATTGCACCTAAGAAACTTTCCTCAGGTAACAAACAGCAATAATGATACATTCTAAAGATGTCTAAAAGACATTCATTATTGCTTTCCTTTTGAAATTAACTCAAAGGCGCAATCTTTTTACATTTCACATTCTGCAGCCTTCAGAAGTGTTCTTGGTGGGGATGAAAAGGTCACAGGGCAATGCAAATAAAAATTAATTTACAAAAAGGAATTACTTTAACAAAATATCTGTTTCCAGCTTTGCTGAGTTTGAACAAATGAAAGATAGGCCTTATCCCTCCCCTAATGATAGTCAGAAAGGAGATACAGACCAGTAAAATTGTTACAGCAGTGAGGTACTAAAAAAGGATGAAATCATTGCAATATTTACATCTAAATCTCAGAACAAAGAAAACTAAAGAACGCCTTATCTACTAATTTTATTTTTTGTTTTTAAACTCTGATGTAGTTCTTCGAACTAGAATAACTCCTTCTATAATGATTTCATCTGCTATCATTTCTACTGCTGCGCTGACAGAAAAGTAGTAAAAATACTACATGAATAAGGGGCAATGCCTGTCAGTGAATGCCATCTGATGTGAAGGAAAGGACATAATAGTAAGAACTTAGAGAAGTCATCTTCCAACTCATCTCCAAAATCCGCCTTCAGGGATGTAACTGTTTCTCAATCTTCACAGCCATAAGAGAAGTGTGCTGCATATTAATATTTCAACATTAACTTTGTTTCAGGCATATGTAATAAAGTCATTAAAATAAACAAACATATTAAAAAAGACTAAGACACATCCTTTAGAAAAATCTTCATTTTTACCAACTAGTTCAACAATAAATGAGTACCTCACAGAGGAGATACTTACTGAGAATAACAGCACTAAAAATTAGATAGTTTCATCTGGTGAGAGACTGTCAAAAGACATAAAGCAAAGAAGCAGGACAGAATATGCCAATTAGACTTACAAGTAGTTTTTGAAGTAATTATAGGGTTACATACTGAATACATCAGAAAGTAGTAATAGGAATCTTTCTTCCAGTCAGTGCTTTAAAAAGACTACCTGACCCCTACTCAAATTTTCAAAATCTAAGACGCTAATTGTGAAATGCCTGTATGATTTCTAACCATTGGGGTCAACGCCGTACTGGTCACTGGGCAGCAAAGAGAGATTTCAGCAGTAAAGCCACCAGTCATCACTGCTAGACTGGCATAACATGTCTGCAATAATTTGTCTTTTCTTCTTATGCATCTTCTTATGCATCTTATGCATCTGTGTATTTTTATTTTTACTTTTGAGGATTTCTGCCATGACAAGACAGCCTAGCAGATTTGCCCCATACTGATCCTCTCCCCAGCTGACAGCTCCTATGAGGAGAAGCAAAACTGGGAACACACGCGCCAGGGGAGGTCACAGTGAGTGACACCAAGAGTGAGCTCCAAGGGAAAAAGACCCCAAGAGAGACAATATCCTTTTGGAGCCAAGCCATGGTCCCTCTTCCCCACTGGACTGGATGTCACTAGCACTCATGGATGTTCAGAAACAAAGGCAACAGGTGAGGGGTTTTGTCCCAGTACTGTATGCATTTATTTTGGACATCTTCAAGGCTGCCTGGTCTAGGACCCATGAGCTAAAAGGACACATTTTCCCTAACCTAGTAAATCAGGAAAACAATGTGGATCTGAAGGGAACAACTCAGTGTACCAGAGCTGCAAATACACCAACTTCTAGACACCAGGGACAAGTGGATATTCAGCTTAGTTTTATTTAACATGTAAGAATGTTAACACTACCAGCACTAACTTGTCACACTCCCAAAGCCACACGAGGCAGAATTACTCTTGCAATGTAAGCTCCCTGTATTTGACAACAGTAGTAAGTTTGAGCTTCGTGACAGCAAAAGCAAAGCCAATTGACTGTAAACCCACTGGGGTGAGCCTTGCTTCTCTCTTCACAGTCCTCTCTCTGAGCTGGGCACAACCCACACTTGCCTCTTTCTCACCCTTCATATTTTTGCACCAGACTCTTCACTTAAAGAAAAACAACCACAACAGGAACAGTGCAGGAAATGGTAAAATTCTTTGATGCTACCCACCACATTTTAATGTGTTTTTTCTTCTACCTGTTTAAAGGTTTAATAATTTTAATATTTCATTAAAAGAAGTATTTTCAGATACATATTTTCCTCAGAAATCTCATTTTCATTGTATAGAAACTACTTTACTAGTTCTGCCATGTTTCTATTCTCTGTGTTGAAAAGTTGTTTGGGTAAATGTCACTATTTTGCCTGTTGCTCAGGAAGTTTATTACAAGTGAGGTATTTTAAAGATGAGATATATAGCTTTTACATGTATTCACAAAGGGACATAGCTTAAAATTCTTAGCCACTCAATGTCTGTAACAGCAGAAGGACCAGAGTTCCTACTGATGATGTCCCCTTAGCATTATTTACTCTTATTTTATCTGTTGCTATTCTTCTGACTACTAGATTCCCCAGAGGCACTGTGTTTGCTCCTGCTTCTCAATACTTTGGCTTTAAACTTTTTTCCCTCACAGGAAGAATCTGGCCACAGATGCATTCCAAAATACTATGAAGCCTGGGTCTGCACCAGTGCTTAAAGGAGGTTCATGCCATCCTCACCCAAGTCTGGTCTCTGTCAGCAAGGTAACACAGTTATTGCTGTACGACTGCTAGAGACTGGGTAACAATTACATGGAGCCTTCATCTACTGCATCGTTTTCAAATATCCACAAGACACTATAACAACAATAGTTACCCAATACCAAAGCTATTCTGTCATCTAATGAAACTTACCACCGACCGCCTTGTTTATAAACAGCCTGTACCTCACACCAGAAAAGTATTTCCTCTGCAAAGCTTTTATGGCTCCTTTGTTTCTGTTATTGTCTGTGTAGGCCTGAGCAGAGATTTAACCTACTCAGATAGTAAGAGTTGCATGCAACAACTTTGAAATCCTATGTCTTAAATTCTCTTAATTGCTTGAACCAGGCACAGAAAGTTATGAAAAAGTTCTCTGTTTATTTGTGCCTCCTTCCTTCCCCTATGCAGACACCACCTGCACCGAATCTTCACACCTCCTATCACCTGACCTGTTTCATATTGTTTTTTTCTACCCGAAGTTAATTCAATATACATCTGAGCACCCCTTTTGTCTGACTCATGCCCTCCTCTTCCTCATCTGCTAGTTATTACCAGCTTCCATAAGCTCTGCTGTTCATAAACAGTTAGTTCACCTTTTCTAGCTCCTAAATACACTCAGCAAGTTACTGCATTTATAGCCTTTCCCTTCTCCCCCATTCATAAGGAGCTGCTGGCATCTCCCATTGTGATGAGCAGTCCTACTATTGGAGCACTAACAAGCTATGACTATACACATGCTATCACTTTCTTCAGTAAGCCTCATGCCAGCTCATCACTGATTCCTCACACCCATCACTCACAATCCATCACCCTCCTTACCAGCAGTATTAAAAAACAGATGAGAGTATATTGAATAGCCCACAAAAACTCAACCATCTCTCTTCACAAAACAGGTGATGCCAAATAAAACTCAACAAGTCAGAGGAAAAGGAGTCATCACAAGTTATTGAAACTTTTAAAGTAATACTCTAAAAAAAATCAGTAAACTGAAGGTGAAATGTACACCACAAAAGCAAACTAAACCAGAGTTTATTACAATTGCCCAACTGACAACAACCATCATCCAAGACGACTGCTTCAGCCACCTTCACTAGAGCACCAGTTCATGAGACCAACTGGACCAGAGCCGAAACTGCTGAAGTTTCACCGGGAAAAAACGCCTACCAGGCGCCACCCGGATTAAAGTGGAAAACTCTGCTGCCTTCAGCCACTATTTTCAGGGAGTTTCTCTCTTACAGATGTTCATCATATCGACTTCTAGGAACGCGGTAACTTTCTTGGTAAAAAGCATCGGTTTCTGAATAGCTTTAAAATTTGCACTAAGAAAACTGTGTTATAATCCTGAGCACAGACTATTTCCTAAAATGACATAAACTGAACTTTTTATATCATGAGCTTGTTTTATGCTCACCACCTGATTTTTAGCACTGAGCACCCATTCATGAGTAGAAACAGCAAAAATGATCGGTCCAGTGCCACTCAACTATACGGAAGAAATTGAGAAAATAGAACAAAACTAAAAATGTAAGTCCTGCTGCCTTTCGCTGTAAAGCTTTCACACTACGCTAAGCACAGGTAATTAAAAGACATGGAAGAGGCCGCGACCCTCACGCCTCGGGGGAGCCTGCCGCATCTCCAGGGGCCTCCTACCCGTGCAGCGCTCCTCAAACCCAAAAACCCCGGGGGCTAGAGCCACGCTCTCGAGTGG